>WOVY01012390.1:47500-103669 GCA_013436015.1 Rhipicephalus annulatus
CCATCCGTCTGTTCCAGCCTATCTCCATCCATCCATCCCCTATCTCCATCCATCCTATATCCATCCTATCTGTTCTTCTGTCCGTCCGTCCGTCTGTCTATCAGTCCATCTGTCCGACCGTTCGTCTGTATATCTGTCCGTCTGTCTATCCGTCCGTCTGTCAGTCTGTCGATCTATCTGTCTGGCCGTCAGTCTATCCGTCCATCTGTCTGTCCGTCTGTCCATCTGTCGATCTGTCTAACTGTTCGTCTGTCTATGCGTCGGTCTGTCTGTCTTTCTATCCGTCCGCCTGTCTGTCTATCTGTCCATTCGTCTGTCCATCCGTCTGTTCGTCCGTCTGTCCATCCGTCTATCTGTACGTCCGTCTGTCCGTCCTTCAGTCTATCTGTCCATCCGTTCGTCTGTCTATCTGTCCGTCTGTCTATCCGTCCGTCTGTCTATCCGTGTGTCTGTCTGTCTATCGGTCCATCCGTCTGTCCGTCCGTCGGCTCATCCGTCTGTCCGTTCGTCTGTCCATCCGTCTATCTGTACGTCCGTCTGTCCGTCCATCAGTCTATCTGTCCATCCGTCCATCCTTCTGTCTCTTTGTTCATCTGTCTGTCTGTCTATCCATCTATCTATCTATCTATCTATCTATCAAATCGCCTATGTTTGGGTGCTTTCCCGATCACCTGCTTAACTTAGGGTAATCCAAAATTAGTGTTGGCAGGTAAGATGGTTTGATAGATATGACTGGCTGGTCCTGTCAAGAATTATTTCACAATCCTGTCACGTACGCCATCAAACCCTTCTCGGCACATCTTTTTTTTAACGCGTGAGCGTTAAGGTGGCATTGGCAACGTTGACCCTACAAATGCAAATAATAAACGTTCCTGTCCTAGCAGAAAAATTGAAGCCAAGCGTGGAAACAAAGTATTCTACTACAGAGCCCCGCCAGGTCCTCGAAATAATTTGCAAGAAGCGTCAAACGTTCGTGAAACGCCAATGCTGGTTCCAATGTTGACTATCATATTTCTCGCAAATATTTAGCGCCAGTTCATAAACTTTCACATAATAAAAAATTACAACAGAGTCACCTTGCATAGCATTGAATCCCAAGTTACGTGGGATCTGTCTGTTGTTGTTGTTGTTGTTGTTGTTTTGCGGGCAGTAGCGTGTGGCGTTATGAGTCACGAAATAATCCTCATTTGGTGATGCAAAGCGCCAGTACTGTGAAAGCAATTGAGTAGTTCTTATAAAGCATTATGTAAGTAACACTCCAAAAATGCAGGAAAAGGATAGTTGGCATCGCGCGGCTCGGCCTCCTGAAAGCTTCGCAGCGCTTGCGGAGCACAAGGTTCAACGCAAATGCACCTACTCGCACAGCGGCGCACCATGCGGGCGCCGCCGGCAGTCATCAGCTGCGGCGCCATCTCCAATAAGAGTGGCGATGTGGGCTTGTTGGTGAAACATTTGAAAGAAATTTATGTAGCGCGAGGCGAAAAAACAAACACATGAAAAAATAGACTGAGAGGACAGAGCGCTCCGTCCTCTCAGTCCATTCTTTTCTGTGTTCGTTTTTTCGCGTCACGCTACATAAATTTCTGCCATCTCCAAGCCCGCGCTCAGCACACTAGGTAGTATATTTCTGGACAACGGCTGGGAGGTTAACCAAGCTTGGCTTGGTTGCCTACCCTACACTTGGGGTGGGGGAAAAGGAGAATAATAGGACGGAAAGAGATAGAAAAGAAGTGGAGTAAGAAAGAGAAGCATGAATAGTCAGCTCGAGACTACACAGCACGGTCTCGCACAATTCTTTCACAAGCGGTCATGAAGTCTGGTGGTCCTTAAAAAGTACAAGAGGGCTTTCGTGGCTTTGCGCGTATGGGAAGCCGTCGGCCAAGGTCCCAGGATCTTCTCTTCTGTAAGCGGCCGTGAATCCAGCTGACAGAGCTTGGCTTCCATAATACGTTGTTCGGTCTGGTATGCTGGGCAATGACATAGAATGTGCTCAAGCGTTTCCTCGCAGGCGCAGATGTTGCATGCCGAAGTGCTCGCCTTTCCAAGGAGACGAGAGTACGAAATCAGTGACCTCACCGTGAACACATGGTGCTGCAGCTTTATTGGAGATAGTAGATTCGACTGCCGAGTTCTTCCGCTTTCTCGGAGGTCTTGGATGCGGCGCTCTTCGATAAGTAGCTTGGAGCGTTGGGTGGTAACATCGGCACGGCGTCCGGCGTTAGCTCAGGTCTCCTACTTCGTACGCGAAGTTCTTCGCCGTTTATAACGTGCACGTAGTCTCCGAGAACACATGAAGGCTCGAAGTGTAGCTCTCATACAGAGCAGCTTTCCTTCAAGTTCCTATCTTTTCGATGTAAATTCTGTTCCCATACCTTCCTCTGTGCTTCGTCTTTGGGTGCAGTGAAAAGCGACGGCTGCTCAGCATTTTTCCAATAGTATACCCTGTGTCGCAACTAGGTGCAAAGCAGTGCCGTTGCCGCCGATGGCTCGGCATTGCCTCACTGTCCCGTGGCCAGCAAAACATTACCAAAAAAACTTTCATTAAGCCGGCGCGAACACAAGCAACAGGTCACTGAACAGCACCTGAGAAGCAGAGCGGCGCGGGGCTGACAATCCTGCCAGGATGGATGGATGGATGGATGGATAGATGTGGCCGTACCCTAGTGATCAGGCGGCGGCTAACGCCACCTAGCCACAATACTTGAACTAACCACTAGATTTATCTTCTTTTTTCTTTTAAATAGTGAAGTTGAGGACTGGTACTTCGCAGTGAAGGGTTTATGTTCACTCGTGCCTTGACCTTAGCCACCAATCAGATAACCTTCTTCTAGTTAATTCTACCTGCGTAAAGTCTATTTTGCCCTCCCTGTCCCTAAACCCCAGTGCTTTGAAGAACTCTGCGCCATCATCCTGAACTATAGGGTGAAGCCCTTTACAGAACATTATCAAGTGTGCGGCAGTTTTCTCCCCCTCTCCTAATGCACTGCATACCATGTCTACCCCTTCGTATATGGCTCGATATGTCTTTGTTCGCAATACTCCCGTCCTGGCCTCAAACAGTAGAGAACTACCCCGAGTATTATCATAGATCCTTTCCTTGGTTATTTCCTGCTTAAAAGTTCGATAGATCTCTAGGGCGGACTTCTTAATCATGAAAATTCTCACATATCGGTCTCAGCTTCCTTCACCTTCTTCTTAACCGATAATTCTTTTTGGTTTGGCCTCCTGCTGTTTTCCAAATATTCACCAGTCAATTTTCTGGTTCGCTTCCGCCATTTTGTATCGACATTCTTCATTTACAAGTAGCTGAATACCTTCCTAGCCCAACTCTCCTCCCCCATTTCTCTCAATCGCATCTCCAATTTTATCTTGCTGCTAGCTTCCCTGCTCTCAAATGATGTCCATCCCGTATCACCTTGTACTCTCTGATTTGGGGTATTCCCGTGAGCTCCTAGGCAAGCTTACCTATTCCACGTTGCTTAATTTTTAATCTTGCTTGAACTTCTGATCTCATGCACAAGACCGCATTGCCGAACTTCAAACCAGGAACCATGACCACTTTCCATATTCCTCTCACAACATCATTCCTATTGTGATTCCACAGTGCCCTTTTTTCATTACCGCTGCATTCGTGTTCCCTTTAGTCGACACGTATATTTCGTGTTTCCTTAGGTACTCGGTTCCATTGTTTATCCATACGCCCAGATATTTGTATTTATCTGTTATCTCTAGCGTGACCTCCTGTATTCTAAGCTTACTACCTTCATTGTCATTAAAAATCATGACTGCTGATTCTTCCTTACTGAATTTAAAATCTAACCTATCTCCCTCATTACCGCAGATGTCCACCAATCTCTGCAAATCTTCCTTGTTGTCGGCTATTAGCACTATATCATCCGCGTACATCAATGCTGGTAGTGCCTGTTCAGTGAGTTTTCCTTGTTTGACGACAGAGAGGTTGAAGCCCAGTCCACTACCCTCTAATTTGGCCTCTAATCATTGTTTTTACATCATGAATAACAAGGGTGACAAGGGACACCCCTCCCTAAGCCCCCGTTTCACCTCTGTGGGCTTAGATACCTGTTTTTCCCACTTTATAACTACCTTGTCCCTTTTATATATATTGTGAGCATTATTCATACGCGTCATCTTATCATATGTACATACTCATCATCATCAGTCTGGCCTGTGTTGTGGGGCAGAGGCTCAGGAAGTAAAATAAGTGTCTTGCAGCCAAAAACGTTGCCTTACAAGTGGCGGAGAGTGCTTTTCGATCCCCTGGTCCTCTCCCTGCAGCGACTTTTCGTTGTCTTCGACTACAAACAATCCCTGGAGCTCCAGTCGGGTCGCCGTCTGCGCAGTCAGCCTACGGTCATGTCGCAAGACGAGCACAACAACACGGCTTCATCCACCCCACCTGCACCCCTGGGCATGCCTTCTTGGACTGTCACCGCCCCTCAAAAAGATCCCCCGATGTTCTCCGGCCTTCGCTGTAAAGACGTTGAAGACTGGTTGGATGAGTACGACCGTGTGAGTGCGCTTAACTATTGGCATGATTCTGTGAAGCTGTCCCGTGTACCTTTCTACCTGACGGGTGTCGCTAAGACATGGTTTCTGAACCATCAGCTGGATTTCCCCGACTGGCCCACCTTTAAACAGCAGCTCCATCAGATATTTGCCAACCCTTCTGTACGTGCAGACATCACAAAACGGGAGCTTGCTGAACGTGTCCAGCACTCCGGCGAGTCCTATACATCGTACATTGAAGATGTCCTCGCCCTATGCCGTCGCGTTGACAGCTCGATGGCGGAGCATGACCGTGCTCGCCATTTGCTCAAGGGCATAGGCGCCGTCGCATTTAACGCTCTGGCGGCAAGGAACCCGACCACGGTCGCCGATATCATCAGTACGTGTCAGCGACTCGATGGCCTTCAACTTATACGTTTGCAACCTGAAACAGCAGATATCAGGCCAACGCATGACGGTGAGCTCCGTGCGTTGATACGGTCCATGTTCCGTGAGGAGCTGCAACTCCAGGCCACTTCGTCGTCTTATGAGCTCCGCATAACGCCTTCTGCAGGCAGCCTCCGCAACATTGTGAGGGAGGAACTAGCGTCCATGACGTGTGAGCAAGTCCCGAGCTCACATACCGCTCCAAAGCCGACGTACGCTCAGGTGGTTGCAGCGTCACCTCCTCAGCAATCACCGCAGTATGGGTCAACCATGCAGCCTTCACTGAATGTCCTTGCCCAAAGAGCAACGCCTTCTTCGTTTCAAGCCTGGCGTCCATCTCGACCTATTTGATATTATTGCGGAATACGCGGCCACATCTCACGGTTCTGTTGTCGACGTCAACAAGACGAAAGGCGTGGCTATCGTGACTACGAGAGGGATGAGTTTGCCCCCTCTCCACAACATTGTCACCCATACCAACTTTACCAACGCCGCTCACCCTCTCCACAGCACTTCGATGCAGCCAGTACCTTCCGCTCATCACGCCGTCGCTCCCCGTCACCTATGCGCCATTCCTTGTCGCCACTTCGTCCAGCTACCACGGCGTCTGATCATCGCCCGGAAAACTAAACAGTGCAGCTTCAGGAGGGAAAGCTGCATTTGGCGGACTGCAACGAACTCCTCCGGAACGCCCCTAAAACGTACTTTCAGTGTGTGTCGAGGGTATATGGACTGAAGCCTCGGTGGACACAGGTGCATCGCTCTCAGTTATTAGTGTGGACTTGTGTTCCCGTTTGCGCAAAGTGAAGACACCGTATGATGGCCCTCCCCTACGCTGTGCTAATGCGGTTTTTGTTCAGTCTTCTGGTATTTGCACGGTACGAGTTTTTATTGAGGGCATTCTTCACCATATACAGTTCCTTGTTCTGTCATCGTTTACCAATGCGCTCATTTTAGGATGGGACTTTCTCTCCTCAGCTTCAGCCATGATATCTTGCCGTCAGAGGGTCATTCACATGTCAGATACTGCGCATTGGTCTGATAACTATGCCCATAGCCAGCGTTTCGTCACCGCTGATGACTGTCTTATTCCTCCAGGTAATGAGCATATTCTGACCCTGATATCAGATAGGATTAATACTGGTGATGTGTTCCTAGCACCGTGTGGACGTTACATCTCTGGTGGACTTACCATCGCTCCTAGCCTGGTGCGCTTTCGTGATGGCAGAGCCTTAGTACGGCAGTTAACCCCACTTCATTGCCTGTTAGACTGCCCCAGGGCACCAGTGTGGTTTGCTTCACAGATACCGAACCATTTTCTCCGGTGCCTCTTCGCGGAGACTCGCCATCTTTCTCTACGAGTACTGATGACCAGACTACAACGGCTGCTTTAAAAGCCACAATAAATCCCGATCTCGCGTCAGCGCAAAAGCAAGAACTTTTGGGTGTGCTTCAAAAACACAGCGCTTCATTTGATGTATATTGCAAGCTTCTGGGTCGTACTTCTGTCGCCATGCATCGAATTGAAACTGAAGACAATACAACCGTACGCCGCCGCCCATATCGAGTGCCGTCCGCAGAGCGGAAAATCATCGAGGACAACGTTGCTGATAAGCTCAAACGACATGTTATCCAGCCTTCGTCCAGCTCATGGTCATCACCTGTGGTGCTAGTCGGAAAGAAGGATGGTTCGGTGCGATTCTGCGTCGATTATCGATCACTTAATAATATCACGCGCAAAGACGTCTTCCCGATGCCACGAGTCGACGACGTACTTGACTCTCTGCAAGGCGCTGAATTTTTCTCCAGCCTCGATTTACGGTCTGGTTATTGGCAAATACCTGTGCACGAAGCGGACAATGAAAAAACTGCCTTTGCAACACCAGACGGGCTGTACGAATTCAACGTCATGCCATTCGGTTTATGTAACGCTCCTGCCACGTTTGAACGCTTGATGGACACAGTTCTACGCGGCCTAAAATGGAAAACGTGTCTCTGTTATCTAGATGACATCGTCATTTTCCCCTCTTCGTTTCGTCAGCATCTTGATCGTTTGGACGAAGTTTTGACGTGTATTGCCAGTGCTGGACTTCAGGTAAACACGAAAAATGCCATTTCGCCAACAATAACATCAAGGTGTTGGGCCACCTTGTCAGCAAAGAGGGCGTTCATCCGGATCCTGACAAGCTTGCTGCCGTGATAGGCTTCCCTCGGCCAGAAAATCAGAAACACCTACAGTTTCCTGGGCCTGGCATCCTACTTCCGCCGCTTCATTAGTCATTTTGCTGCCATCGCGTCACCACTGCACAAGCTGCTGACATCCAGATCAGCTTTCGCTTGGAACGACGACTGGGAGCGTGCCTTTCAAGCCTTTAAGAATGCTTTAACGTGTGACCCTGTTCTGTGCCATTTCGACGAGAACGCACCTACACGCCTGCACAGCGACGCGAGCGGCCATGGAATTGGTGCAGTTCTTCTACAGCGGGATGCAACTTCACGGGAAAGAATTATAGCGTATGCTAGTCGTGCTCTTACGGCGGCTGAACAGAACTACTCCATAACTGAGCACGATTTCCTCGCTGTCGTTTGGGCCATTCAAAAATTTTGACCGTATCTTTACGGACGCCACTTCACAGTGATTACAGACCACCACGCCTTGTGCTGGCTATCGACACTGAGAAACTTGTCTGGTCGCCTCGGTCGTTGGATGCTCCGCCTGCAAGAGTACGATTTCGACGTCATCTATAAGTCTGGCAAAAGACACCAAGATGCAGATGCTCTCTCTTGCTGCCCCCTTCCACTGTCATCATCAAGTACGTCAGCTGATTGGTCGTCTAGTGGGCAAGGCACTGCGTCACCCCTCACAATATCACACCTTGCGGTTATCGAAACGCCGGCTTCAAATCGCTACACTGACTTTGCCACACGCCAGCGTGATGATCCATATTGCAATCGCATTATCCAACGCCTAAATGGCATATCACCTACTCCCAATGCTAGATTGCGCCGACAACTACGGCAATTTAAGCTCGATAACGATGTGCTCCATCGTTACGTTTACACTACTGATGGACACCGCTGGGTTTCAGTACTTCCGCGTTCTCTACGTCATCAAGTCCTCGAAGCCTTTCACGACGACCCATGTGCAGCCCACTTGGGATTTCTCAAAAGACAAAGCCGCATCAGAAACCATTTCTTCTGGCCGGGCATGTCTTTGTGGCCAAGTCCGTTTCATCTTGCCATCTGTGTCAACAGCGGAAGCTACCAACTTCGTCTCCTGCTGGCCTTCTGCAACCTATTCCGTGTCCCGAGACTGCTTTTGCCATCGTTGGCATAGACCTACTTGGACCTCTCCCCATCACGTCCGCAGGTAATCGTTGGATTGTGACTGCTGTCGACCACCTGACAAGGTAAGCAGAGACTGCTGCACTACGCACAAGTTCTGCTTCAGACGTCGCAGACTTATTTCTCAACGCCATTGTATTGCGTCACGGTGCACCTCGCGTTCTCCTGAGTGATTGCGGCAAGACGTTCCTGTCCACCATAATCGAAACCCTGCTCACAACCTGTGGCACAGTACATAAGACGACGTCAGCCTACCACCCCCAAACTAATGGGCTGACAGAGAGATTTCATCGGACACTAACAGACATGCTGTCGATCTACATCGCACCAAACCACGACAACTGGGATACCATTTTGCCTTTTGTGACGTTTGACCATAACACTGCTGTTCAAAGAACTACTGGCTACTCACCTTTCTACCTCGTGTACGGCCATTTACCGACATTCACCATCGACTTTTCTTTCCTAAATGTGCCAACCGACACCTCGGCAACCGTATCAGAGCAGTTCATCACAAGGCTCGAAGAATGTCGGCAACGGGCTCGCCTTAATACAGAAGCCAATCAGCAAGACCGCAAGCAACGCTACGACAGCTCTCATCGCGACGTCTCCTTCAGTCCGGGGGATGAAGTGTTACTTTGGACGCCCATTTGTACTCCAGGATTGTGTGGCAAGTTTCAGTCACGCTTCATACCATCAATTAACGTCCCCAGTGAACTATCGTGTCACTCCAACCAACCTTTCTTTGGACCGTCGCTGTCGTGGTTCGGAGATTGTCCACGTATCACGTCTGAAGCCGTTCGTTCGACGTTCCCTTTCCGTCTAAGACGCGTCCGGGCTGACCGCTCACGCGTGGGGGGGAACTAAGCGTGAGCATTATTCATACGCGTCATCTTATCATATGTACATACTCATCATCATCAGTCTGACCTGTGTTGTGGAGCAGAGGCTCAGCAAGCAAAAGAAGTGTCTTGCAGCCAAAAACGTTGCCTTACAATATTCTTTAAAAAATTAGTGACTACATCTTCCACGCCTAGTGTGTCCAGTATTCCCCACAATTCCTCTTGGACCACGCTATCGTACGCTCCCTTGATATCTAAAAATAATAGCCATAGGGGCCTGTGTTCCTTTTCTATTTCGATGCACTGCGTCAGTGAGAACAGATTGTCTTCCAACCTGCTGTGTTTCCGAAACCCATTATGCAGTTCCCCCAGCACCCCCTCATCCTCTATCCATGCCTGCAGTCTTTCCTTTATAACCTGCATCGCCAGCCTGTAGACCACTGATGTCACTGTTATAGGATGGTAGTTGTTTATATCAGCTTTGTCTCCCTTTCCTTTATAGATCATGCTGATCCTGCTAAGTTTCCATCCATCGGGAACTTCTCCATCAATTATTGTTTTGCTCACTGCCTCTCTCGAAGTCTGTTTAGACTTTGGACCTAATGTCTTTATCAGCATAATTGGATTGCCATCTGTGCCTGTTGATGTACTACTGAGAACCCTTTCCTCAGCCCTTTTCCACTCTTGTTGTGAAAATGGAGCCATTGCGCCACTTGATTCATCCTTGTCTATTGTGGTGCATAATGCACTTCTGTGTTGAAATTTTTCTGTCACCCTTGTTTTTATATTTTCAATAGCTTCATCCCCTTCTAGCCTAGCACCTTGAGCTGTAGTTATAAACCTCTGCTCTACGCTCGTCTCATTTCTTAGGGAGTTTAGATGGTTCCGAAATTTCGCAGCTGCCTTTTCATCTTTTTTATGTACTTCTGCCAGCCACTGGGGCCAACATCACCTGGCGGTTGCCTAACAAGGCGTAACACGCTAACCGGTGCGTTCATCACACTTTTCAGTTCTAGACACTGTACTAATATCAAAGCACAGAAGTTCATGAAGAACAATGCGTGAGGTGATGATTGATGATTGATGGATGGATGGATGGATGGATGGATGGACGGACGGACGGACGGACGGACGGACGGACGGACGGACGGACGGACGGACGGACGGACGGACGGACGGACGGATGGATGGATGGATGGATGGATGGATGGATGGATGGATGGATGGATGGATGGATGGATGGATGGATGGATGGATGGATGGATGGATGGATGGATGGATGGATGGATGGATGGATGGATGGATGGATGGATGGATGGATGGATGGATGGATGGATGGAGTTCAGGATGATGGCACAGAGTTTTTCAAAGCACTGGGGTTTAGAGACCGGAAGGGTAAAATAGACTTTAAGCGGGTAGACTTAACTAGAAGAAGGTTATCTGATTGGTGGCTAAAGTCAAGGCACAATTGAAAATTAAACCCTTCACTGCATAGTACGAATCCTCAAACTCACTTTTTAAAGAAAAAAAATAAATCTAGTTTTTGGGTCATTAAGTATTACGGCTTGGTGGCGCTAGCCACCGCTCGATCTAAAGGGTACAGCCATATCCATCCATCCATCCATCCATCCATCCGGAAGCGCGCCGCTAGGGTCTAGCGCCTCCGTGGGCACTTGTTTGCCGCACTTTCAAATAACGAGTGCGATATGTTTAACGCAGATGCTAGACCTCTGTTTGCCTAAATTTTAAACTGAGTCAACAAAAAAAGAGCAAGTACTTTTGTCTTGAAAGCTCGAAGACGTGAGATTTTAGGAAGAAGCCTGTCAGGGAGGAAGTTTTTGGAACTGCGCGTGGCTACTCCCACAGAACGGAATGCGGCCCTGCACAGCCGATGCCGTGCTGACAAAAAAAGAGAGAAAAAAGATTGGAACACTGAGAGATCAACAAATGAAAGAATTGATCAAACCATGTTAATTTACATAAGGACACTCTTCAAAAGCTATATGTGCGAACGCAAACCTATGCTTTTAGGTCATTTGGCCGAGCTTTTCTTATTTTTTTTTGCTCTCTGTCTAAATTAGAATGCGTGATAGCAGAGACGAAATGGTCCCCATGTTTGTTTCTTCCTTGCGAATGTCGTTTAGAATATCATTAGAGCAGAGGAAGTTTTTCTTCACCCGAGCCGCAAGGTTACTAAATAATGCATTTTACTTGTAGCTCCGAGACATTTGAGCGCGTCTGTTGGCATAAATCGGGGCTGGGCAGAGACATTCATAAAAGTATTCTCAAAGTACAAATATCAGAATACGGGGGCTCAAGCCCAAAAATACAACTACTGAGAAATATTTATAGAAGCCATAACGAAATATTCTGAAGATAATTTTGCAATAAAATGCGCTGCGGATAATTAAAAAGCAATTGAGTCAGCCGTGTCACTGAACTCAGTAACAAACACCACTGATTAGAGGTAAAGTATACTCTTATTCATTTATTACACACATGCTAGGAGTGCTTATACTAACTACACCAAAGTGAGAGCAGCTTACAGAATAGACTGTAAGTAGACAGAGCGCAGGTTCAGTTTCAATTCAAGACTAGCGATATAGAAAAGACTATACTCTTGTAAGTAAACACAACTGCGTGTTTATACCTACTAAATACCAAAATTGTTCCCCCCCCCAAAAAAAATTGTTTGTGTTTCACCAGCCTTGAGAAAGATCCAAGAACGTCAGCACTACCTCCACGATTCCGCCGTTGGTTGCGTCAAACCCTTAACCACATAGAACATTCTGTGCGTGTCGGGGGTTCTTCGTTGATCTTTATATGTCACCGACTGGCGGGGTGCTTTTGACTAGCTAAGCGCATACAGGCTTTTTCTCTCGATATTAGATACACATCGGCTCACTTACGACAAAAGAGTAGTGAGATCATTATGTCTTTGCAGTATCGATACATTCAATACAAAGGAAAAGTATTTCACTACTGTGATACAAGTATATTTTTAAAATGCATCTCGATACAGAAACTCAAGGTATCTCTGAGATACTACTGAATCGCGATACTGTCCAGCCCTGTGCTAAAAATCTTGTGAGGGGTACAAACGACCACCCAGTCATTCAGTGCGGTCAAACGGCAGCAGTTTCATTCTGTTATACCCGGTTTTACAACATTGCGCAACAGAATAATTCTTCCGCGAGGTTTTCGTACCTAACTCAGCGTTACCACCACCAAAAATACCACGCACAAGCAACTACAATCTTCAGTGCCTGCTGTCAAACGCACGTTGCTAAGCTGAGGCTTCAGGAGAAAGGCACAGTGGCGCCACCAACCGCGCACGAAGACTTTCATGTGTTTCGCCTCGCCGCCGCTCCTTGCTTTCGCTCTACGCTCGTCTCACTACCCCTATCTAGTTCACTATAGCTGTACCCTTTAGATTGGGCGGTGGCTACCGCCACCAAGCCTTAATACTTAATGAACCAAAAACTATAATTTTTTTCTTTCAATAGTGAGGTTGAGTATTCGTACTTTGCAGTGAAAGGTTTTATTTTCACTCGTGCCTTGACTTTAGCCACTAATCAGATAACCTTCTTCTAGTTAATTCTACCCGCCTAAAGTCTATTTTGCCCTCCCTGTCCCTAGAACCCAGTGCTTTGAAAAACTCTGCGCCATCATCCTGAACTATAGCCCTTTGCAGAACATTATCAAGTGTTCAGCAGTTTCCTCCTCCTCTCCAAACGCACTGCATACCGTGTCTACCCCTTCGTATTTGGCCTGATATGTCTTGGTTCGCAATACTCCCGTCCTATCCTCAAAACAGTAGAGAACTACCCCGAGTATTATCATAGATCCTTTCCTTGGCAATTTCCTGCTTAAAAGTTCGATAGACCTCTAGCGCGGACTTCTTAATTATGCCGATTCTCCACATATCGGTCTCAGCTTCCTTCACCTTTTTCTTAACCAATATTTTTTTGGTTTGGCCCCCTGCTGTTTTTTAAGTATTTACTAGTCAATTTTCTGGTTCGCTTTCTCAATTTTGTATTGACATTCTTTATGTACAAGTAGGTGAATACCTTCCTAGCCCAACGCTCTTTCCTCCTTTCTCTCAATCACTTCTCAAGTTTTATCTTGCTGCTAGCTTCCCTGCCCTCTAATGATGTTTATCCCATATCACCTTGTACTCCCTGATTTGGTGTATTTCCGTGAGCTCCTAAGGCAAGCCTACCTATTCCACCTTGCTTAATTTCTAATCTTGCTTGAACTTGAGATCTCATGCACAAGACCGCATTGCCAAACGTCAGCCCAGGAACCATGACCCCTTTCCATATTCCTCTCACAACACCATACTCCTCACACAACATCACTACCTGTACCTGAGGAGAAGTGGCGTGCATGTCATCTGCGCCTTTCGCCAGTGTGGTTGCTAGTCCTGCTGTATCTTCACTTAAGACATCATTTAAACCGCCTGAAAGTATCGCGAGGTTTCGTCTATCAGCTGTAGTTTTGAGTTTAGCGCTCGCTTGCCTCATGACTTCTTTCAGCTTGCGTCCTGGGTGCATCGATTCAAACTCGAGTCCCCGGCGATTATCACATGCTGTGACTTTCCAGCTGGAGCGTCCTGCACCTGGGGGTTACTTGCACCTATGACGCCGGCGGCTTTGTCCCCTCCCAGCCTTACTACTACTTGCTAAAGCTGGGCCTTGGGGCAATTGAACTGGCTGAACCTGTTTTTTTCTAAACTTGCTTGCTCTTTTTTCTCCGCCGTTCTGGTTGACGGTTACCTACTGTTCTCTCCGTAGGTCGCTCGTCTGTTCACCTTCGCTAGTGCTTCCTCGGCGGACTTCAGCCTTTCTCCCATTGTCCTCGTTTTCTCTTGCTCTGTCGCCAATGCCGTCTCGGGCTCGGTGATTCTCATCAGCAGTTCACTCTGGGCAACCATCATTTTTTTCCATTTTTTCCTCGACCTCAAATTGCCTACACTTCGCGTCAGCCTCTTCTTCCTCCGCTTTTACACTTGGGTCCACTTTGAAACCCATCCCGCATACTGAACACTTTACAGTCTTTTAACCATGTCTTTTTGACACCAATAGGCAATATGCGAAATTAACAGCGCCATCTAGTGAACGCAGCAAGTACCATATCCGCCATTGTGATGCTGGGAAGTCTTTACCACTACGCGCGGGTGACCCACATGCCAACGTACGCGTTTCAACGCTTCGACTGTCGCAGTCAGATTTTTTTGCTGGCGAAATGCCAGTACACTGCTGTGTGCCACTGTGCAAGCAGCGTGGTGTCACAGACAGTGATGGGAGCAAGGTATGTGGCATGAATTACGATTTTTCAGCGATCATTTAAACGCAAAACAGGATATGGCGTGCACAAGCTTTATGGGCACAGTCTAGGATGCATGTATCTTCGCGGTGCGCAGGCAACACGAGAGCAATGCAGGACTAACCATTTTTCTGTGTTACGCGGGGCAGGCCGTGTTTTCATAGGTTTGTCAGCTCTGCGGCTAGGTGTTTTCACTACGTCGGGCCTCTACACGACAGTGGTGCTCTTCGATTTACCGTCTCGAACTCGCTGAGAAGCTGTGCGGCATTCAAATTTTCTTATGACTTCGGGGAAGCCTCGGACTACCCGCGGGCTATCCGCGGCGAGTCTGAGATGGTAAATTCGAAGAGCCCCGGTGATTCCCTGCAGTCGAATAGAGAGTCCGCCACTGCTGTTGGGGTAACAAGTGTGACAGAACCGAACTGTTAGGACGGGCTTTTTTGTGACGAGATTACACCATGTAGGTAGACGACGTAGAAATGTTATTGTTGAAGGTAATTACGCACAGAGGCGTGCAGAGCTTCTGCTACTCCGATTAACACATGCCGTACACGCATCCTAGAAAGGCAACTCGGTTGCTTGTCCGTGTTCAAGCTCCGTTGTGTCCGCAAGTATGGTCGCCGCGCAGCAATAAAAGAGTCATTCGGAAGATAAGAGCTATGCCCACTATGGAACAGAAAAGTATCTGCTCAGGCACTTAACTTCGATTCCCCTAACGTGCGCGGACGCAACTTTTCCATTGGGCCCTCTCTCACTTATTTTCCTTTAACAACGAAATAAAATCGAAAAGATAGCGGGGCGCACTGCCGTAGGTTTAAAAAACTGGCATCATGAGTATCGCCAGGGCTTGACTGAATGACGTCCTGCATGAGTTCAGAGCGCGGCAGTCCTATTTATTCGTAAGACGGGATTCATTTTCTGCATTTTAGTCTCTTTGGCACAGTTGCGTTGCAGCTGTTTTTTTTTTGTGTTGCAACTCACCTCACTTGACAAATGTTTCATGTTGCATTATAAAACATACAGCTGTGGAGACAGCCATAACTTAGTTGTATGGGATTCAGCATTTTGGCTGCCTTACACTCGCAGCTCCTAGAAACCACTGAAGCTACTTAGAAATAAAAAATAACTGATTTAAATTTTCGAGTGCCCACATGTGACTAATGCCTCTTAAGGCTTGCTATGAAGGGCCATATCTAGGAAAGGATGCTAGGGAACGGGAGTGTGCACAGAAAAAACTGAGGGGGAGTGGGGGTCACATTACAAGTGCATCATCAGTCCTGCAATGCACACATAACTTTGACCTTTATTCCCTGTGAGATGAACTTGTGATAGCACCTGTGTTTGTACACAACAATCGTTTAAACAGCTAAGAAAAACCTAGCTCATGACGCCGCACTGAATGTTTATTTGCTTATGTGTTGTAGGTATCCTTCCACCGCTTTCCGAAAGATGCAATGACATACAAGTGGCAAGATGTGACAAGATTCCTAAACAGTTTGTCCACATCACATGTTCGGGCATTGAGAAATGTCTTGGTGTGGCCATCAAAAAGCTTAATCGAAGAGCTCAGCGCAGTGAAGCAAGTGTTCAGGAGTCGTAGGGCCGTATTAGCGAACGCGTTGCCGTCGACTGCTCGCCCACATTAAAATGGTGGCGGGGTCAAAATGCGCAGTGTTGCCAGAGCACAAAGCAATTTCGCATATGGTCCATTGTCCCTATGACTTGCCTCACTCAATAATTACACAACTCGAGCCCTGCCCTGCGAAAAAGAGAAAGTCTAAGCTCTACTACAAAGATTTGCGTATTCAATGTACGTGAACCTCCCCCACGGGGTGGCAAAAACAACAAAAACCAAACACACACACACGCACAAACTAACAAATACCTGGTGACTGATACCCGAAAAAGCCGTACAATAAAATAAGTGCTACAAAGATTTTAACTGCCGCCTTATAATTATAAAGACAAGCTCAAAACATGCAAAACCACTTATTTGCGCAGTGGATGGGAAGCGCTCAAAAAACTTGTCCATCCCAAGTGACAGTCTGAACCGAACCGACCTATGCTAAGGTGGCGCCATCTCGCGGCTGTCGATACCAACTGCAGTTGGCACGGCTCCTCCCTGAACTCGACGTGTATGCCGAGGGGTCGGCGCGCCGCCGCCAACAGTTTCTGCTACGACACCGACGCCAACCGTTCAGCGCGCCATTTGAATAAGTTTATTTTCAGCTAGCCTACGTGCATTTTGCACCTTCTGTCATCAGTTCTGGCCTTAATTCTGTCCACTTCGCAAATGCATCGAAATTGGTTCACCTGCCATTTCAAGTTAAATAAGTGGACTATAAAAAACACTTGTCGAATGCTCCTAATGATGTTGAATTATATTTAAACGTGAATATTAAGATACTTTTGAGTACACTATATTTCAGCGAATACCATTCAGTAACAGCACCAACGGTGGTGTTTGGCATTGACTGTCGACATATCCTAGCTGACGAGAATATGTAATATGTGAGGTGGGCTTTGAACAATGATGAAGGGTATGGAAAGTCGGTACTGGAATATTCATAGTTATGACTGTGCAAGCGAGTCAAAGCACAAAAGCAGTTCAAATACAAAGGGTCGGGGCCGGTACTGTGGACGAGCAAGGTAGAAGCGCGGTGTGTATTGAAGATATTGTTATAACTGAGGAGGGCTAGCTATTTAGGACATATTTACGAAAAAAATCAGTTATTAAACTGGACCACATGCATGGCCTTTAATGAACAAATAAAGGTAAAATGAAAATTATGGAAAATGCTCTAACAAACCGAAACGATCCCCACTGTATCGGCAGGTTGAGCAAGATCAACAATACTGAACGAAATGGTGATCACCATAAATTAAGTTTTTTTTTAACTGTGAAGTAACCCAGAGAAGATGAATGCGGACAAAACACTGAAGCATGGGCTTGTATTTCCAACGTGCTTTGTCCTGCCCATCATGCGATGCTCCACGACACGCTATCAAATCAAGTAATCTGCGTTCCCTTTTATCTCGGACTTGATTCAACTATAGATGCCGATTTGTCACAACCTTGTTTCAAAAGGAGCACCACATACGTAGCTTAAATGCTCGGCAATTTGGTTTATAATATTTTTGGAAGAGCAAACTAAGGAACTCAACATGACAGGGCATCGAGAGAAATTTTTATGACGGGAAGTCCACAAACCCA
Source organism: Rhipicephalus annulatus (assembly GCA_013436015.1). Taxonomy (NCBI): domain Eukaryota; kingdom Metazoa; phylum Arthropoda; class Arachnida; order Ixodida; family Ixodidae; genus Rhipicephalus; species Rhipicephalus annulatus. The sequence goes on from WOVY01012390.1 coordinate 65,183, forward strand.
TGTACCAGAAGCACATTGATGAAAAATGGGCTGAGGCATTCCGCAGCTGCGCACCTAACACTACAAAGGCAAGAAGCGTGTCAAAATGGTACAAACAGCCCACTTCCATGATCAATGCCACGTGCACCCACTATCTAGCAGCGCGAATTCCTTATCTAGCTGTAAGGATAACTGAAGGATAACTTATATGTGCGTTGCACATTGATCTTTTTTTAAGGTTTCAAATTCTTCAAGTGTAATGTATTTCTTCCTTTGCCGATGACATTGATATATTGGGGACGCAGAGACTAGCAAAGAGGTCAGTTTTGTGCCTGAAGGATCTTTGTAGACACGGCTGCATGACAAAGAACTTCTTTCAAGTCATTGAATGCCATTGGCAATGAAAAAAAATAAGATCATTGGAATGAAAAAAAACAAGAAAAAGCAAAAAGTAAGTCGTGAAGCCTTCGAAATAAAAAGAGAGCGAAGCGTCATGTGTGATTGATCCCCTAACTTTCCTCACAGATAAACTTGATGTTGATATTTTGGTGTTCCAAGGATATCAGTTGATTCATGCCTCCACCTTGAGACATTTGTTGAAAAAAAAGTGTACGCTTAACTGTGCAACTGTGGTTTAGATAGACTTATTAAGCATGTGCTTCTGGTTAAATTTTGTAGACGCTTTTCTATTAACATTTAGTTTTAAGTTCAGCGCTTGTCTTTTCTGGTTCCTATGCTGCATTCATGTTTTTCGTTAATTTCTTCTTGCGTACATTGGTAAATATAATCCCTATTATCGTCATGTGGACATAGCAACCACCCTTCCACCCTTTCTCATTCTCCCATATTTCATCATCGTGAACGCACACAAAAGGTCTTCATCAATGCGTGACGTGAACGAGAGATGTGTTCCCATTATAAGTCGGCAAACTCACTGACAAGTCTATCAGAGGAATTGAAAGACTCAGATTGAGGCGTGAGTCAGAGTCTGGGGCAGTCTGGCCGAGTTATACTTACGTAAGCCTCAGTCCCAGTTAGCCCGGCTGATTTTTACCACGGTGAGTCTGAGTTCGAGCGAGTTCCTAGTTCGATTCAGCAAAATTTTGGTTAGTCCGGGTCCTTGTCAGTCCTACTCGAAAAAACTTATTTAATGAGGGCGTCTTTTTATTTTGCTGATATATGGTTACAAATATTTGTAGTCTCATTTTATGGCGTGCCTTGTATTTGTGTATGTGCTGGCTTGCAAAGCGACGGAATTAACTTTACAAATTGTAAATCTCTCATTCTCTACACCCTTAGAACTCGTTCCAGTGAAGGTCCTTGATAAAAGCCACTTGCTCATATCCTCGAATGAAAATGACAACCTCAACCTAAAGGCACGGAATGAAATGGCGACATAAACTGCACCACTGAGATAACATTTCAACATTTTAAAATGCTAACATGACTAAAAATCTAATGTATACTGCCTACTTGCAAGGTGCACAACTATTTGTAAATTTGTTTGCAGTGTATTTGGTCATGGAGCCAGTGTGGTTCGCGCCAGCGTGATTTCACAATTTCAAGTTAGAATTTACAACAAGACGTTAGGAGTATCTCCTAAAAAACTAATAATTTCCGGTGATGTAATACTGATTTTACGCATCACACTGGCTTAAACTTTATTGCTAATAGGTAATGCGTTTATAGAGTACACCAATCGCAGGCTCTGACAAAGTCTAATGAGCAGTTTATGCGCATGCATGCTACGAAGCTCGTATAATCTTTTCTCAGAGAAGAACGCATATTGGATTGCAATAATAACGAGAAAAAATTGAATAATTATCCGTAACTTCATTTTTCAGCATCTTGAGTAATTCACAACTGTTTGGAATAAATTAACACGGTTATAAGAGGGCATGAAAGTGGGTTGTGCAGCATGTTCTGGCTCATGTGCAACTCCCGGGAATTTTATTACGGAACATTGTCATTTACATAGAGTTTGATCGACAATTACGTCCCCAAACCAAAGGAGAATGAGCACTGTATTCCACTTTCATAAACCATGCGGCTTCCTGTAGTGAAAGAGTGACGTGCCTCGCACTCACGAATAGCGGTTGCATACTTTCTCTTTTATTAGACGTTCCACAAATATATACAATCACAAGGACCCAGTGTTGCCAACTCAAACACAGAAACCGATACTATATACAGGATACAACACTTTCCCTCCCTCATTTATTTTTTTTATTTTGGGAAGGTGTTAGTACGTTAGTACAGGTTAATCGCACACAGTTTATATGTGGAACGAGAACTACACAACAAGAAATACACATCAATATATATGTGATGCTACGATGAATGGGAGACGTGGCCTGGCTCATACGCCATGTTTATTCTACTCTGACTTCTTCCTCAACTACCTCTACCAACTCCTAATCATCACTACCTTCTTACGTAACAGAATTCCCCCTCCCCCCGAAAGAAGGCATGCATTACGAAAAAGAAAAAGTAAACGAGGCAAGGTTGAGAAGTCACAAATGTCAAAATGCACAATTGGTTTCATGTCCCAGTGGTGTTCCGTAAACTCGCAAATCTTCAGAAAAGAGTGTGGCAATCTGGTGAATGGGGGAGTTCTGGTGGGCGAGGTTGGCTGTGGCGTTCTGGAGAAGGTAACAGCGTCTTGCAAAACTGCACTGACCATTACATGACTTGAGCAGCTGCGAGGAACGAACAAAGTTGGAAGTCCTTGGAGCACTTGAAGGTCGAATGTCGTAGGCGCCGAATCCTCTGTCGTACGCGCTGTATTCTGTGTCGCGGCTGAGACAGAATTAGTGCTTGCAGCCTGCGTGTACAAGAACTGAAGTTCAAGGAATTATCTCTGTGTTCGTGCGTTGTACAATTTATAACGTTCAGTCTCTTTGGTAGTTTTCTGTGGCGTTGGCTTCGTTGTCGTAAACTAATGGGATGGTGTCTGAATCTTTGCGTGGCAGAACTGGTGACTTCTTGTCTTGTTCGGTGTTTCCTGAGGTTTCGAAGCTGTAATCTTAGGCGCAGTCTTGATATTTTGTGCCAAATGCGTTTCTGGCGCCGATCCCTTATGCGAAGTTGCCTCGCTTCTTGAATTTGTTTTAAGACGCTTGCTTTGCGTCGTCGTCCTTGTTGGTGTGTCCGTTGTAGTTCTTGGAGTTTGTGGAGTTGCCTTTGCTGAAATTGCTCGTCTCTTCGCGAAATTTGGTCAGATGGGCATCTTTCAGGAACATTTGTATGCTTTTCTTTGCATGGTGATTTGATCAGCAAATAGTCGATATTTGTTAGGGTGTCGCGATTCGTGTCAGGCAATGGAGATAGTGTGCCAGAATTGACAGAAAAATCTGCTAAGGCTCTTGCAACGACATTCTTAATGGACGTTCCTGGCACAGGGCAGTGCTTGAAAGTTGATCCTTCCGAGCCTCCTGTGTTGATTGGGCTCTCAGGTGGCTGGGAACTCGACGGCGACACTGCGAAAGGCTTAATTTGGTCAGATTTTATTTGGGGCTGTTTCTCTGTGCCCGCACCTTTGGAGATGTTCTGATGCATGAATGAGGACGGCTGGCCCTGGGCTTGGCTGAGTATATTCAGAGTTCCACAGCTCTATCCCAACCGTAGTGGGCGAGTGAGGCGTCAGGTGAGCGTTGTGAGCGATGAAAGAGCCAAGTGGTGTAAAACCAGGATTTGTACTCTTCGAGTAGTCATGGCGTAGTTCGGTATTTTCTCCATGCGTCAGCTTGTGAGCGACGAAGGAGCCAAGTGACGGAAAACCAGGAGGTAGCCCAATTGTGCTAGATGGAAAATAAGCTGATCCAATGTGTGAAGACTGATTTTCACTCTTTGAGTCGTCATGGCGTTGTTCGGCATTTTCCTCATGTGTCAGCTGGTCTACCATGAAGAAGGCGTCCCTACGACACGAATAGTGACCGTTAGGACTCTTTGAAGAGCTGCGTCGTAGAAAACCAGGTGGTGGACCATGTATGCGAGACGAAGCATGAAAGGCATCAGTAGGGTGAGCGACGTCTCGTGTCGTATGTTGGTGCCACGACTTTGGAAATGCCGACTTTCGTGCACAAGGGGGCTGCGCTTGACGGTTGGGTTTTTCCCAATATACGCATGGCCTTCTGTAAGTAAACGCAAGTGCCACTTCGTCTTGAGGCACTTGTCGATTCGCGCTGGACTTTCGAATGCTTGAGGACTCCTTAGGAAATTGACGATAGTGTGTAGTTGTCTCTAGATGGTTGGCAATGAGTAAGTCTTGGTCATAGTCATTAAAACAGGTAATCATCTCCTCTTTGATTTTTTGCCATGACTCGTCGTTTTCGAATATGTGAATTAGGTAAAATTTGAATGCCTCACCGGTGACGTAGTCGCTGAAGTTCGTAACCATCTCCCGTTCCGACCAAGATGCAGCGGTAGCGTGGAGTTCGAACAGGTTGAACCAGTCCTGTACGGGTCCGTCGTCCGCTGATCCGGTGTACTTGGGGATGTTGAGGTCAGCCGATGGTTCTGTCATGGTGCTGGTCGTTGTCCTCCTAGGCAATGATTCGGTAGTCGATGTACGGTCAGGGCGTCTTCTGGGGAACTGCGTCCATGATGAGTGACTGATGAAGGGGCAGGCAGGTCTCCATCCTGTCGACTCGTGTGACTCTAGATGCGGGAGACGTGACCTGGCTCATCCGCCATGTTTATTCTACTCTGACTTCTTCTTCATCTACCTCTACCAACTCCTAACCATCACTACCTTCTTACGTTACATATACACACAAAACTATTATACACATGCCAAAAATATTGAATACATTACGTAACAGGCACACCAACTAAGGAATATTTACACATTCACACTTTATAACCATATCTGTCCGGTCGCCGTCCCTCTCGGTGCGGCTGAATGCGTCGACCAGGTGGGCCCGACACCACAGGTTCTTCTGTAGTGTTCACGGGCGGGCGTGAAACAGTTTCTGAAGCAGGAAACTGTTCGGCGGCTGGTCGCGTTGGCGAGAGGGAACGGTATTCTGCACTAGGCACAGGTTTCTCTGCGGGAGCACTTGCCTCGGTGGACGCTGGCTGCCATGTTGCAGCGAGAAGCGTCGCCGTCACCGGGATCGTGATGGATATTCCCGCCCTGCAGAATGTTGCTGAAGGTCATTGTCGCCAGGGCGCCGAGCAGGCACCTTGCACAGCTTTGCCGCGTTCCATGTTTTGCCATCGTCGAGAATGAAGGATGCTGGGCCGCATTGCTCGATGACTTTCCTTGGCTTCGAGAAAGAGATGTCACCTTTGAATGAAACCGATGGTTTATTCACCCGCACCATGTCTTCTACTGCCACTGTTGTCGGTTTTGCCGCTCGCCTCCTGTCGAAGTAGGCTTTGCTGTACTCTTGCCTGCACTTGACACGTTGCCGCAGCCTGGCCAGCTCCTGGTAGGGTGCCTTTGCGAAGGACTCGGGCGATAAGCCGAAGATGTCAGGCTTCGTTCTTGGCAGCCTTCCATGTAAAAGTACCGCAGGGGCCACTCCTGTTGTGGCGTGTGGTGTACACCTGTATGCGGCGAGGTAATCCCGTACAGCAGTTCACAGCGGACGTTGTTCTAGACGGGCCAGTTGTAGGTAAGTCTTGAACGTGCGATTGAACCGCTCGATCTGTCCGTTTGCCTGCGGGTAATAAACAGATGAGTGCGACAGGCGGATCGCTCGTTGTTGTAGGAAGTTGACAAATTCTTTTGACGTGAATTGGGGCTCATTATCACAGACTATCGCTTCAGGATAGCCTTCCCGTGCAAATACGTTGAGCAGGAACTCGGTCACGGTTCTTGTAGAAATTTCCCTTGAAAACTGTACTTCTGGCCATTTTGAGAAGTAATATACGAGTGTCAGCACAAATCTGCAATCTGGAGGCGCCCTCTCCAGGGGACCAACGATATCCATTGCAAGTTTCTGCAATGGTCTCTCTGGTAGCTCGACAGGTTGCAGCGGGGCAGGCGACTTCTTTGCCAATTTATCTGCTGCTTGACAGATGCTACAATTGTAGACTGCTTCTTCCACGTGACTGTCCATGCGGGGCCACCAAAATTGCTATCTAAGTCTGGCTTTGGTGCGCCCGATACCCTGGCGAGTTTCATGTGCTGTTACCACAAGTTGAGCCACGAGAGATGATGAAACTACAAGCCTCTGCACGCAACAACAATTCGCTCACCACTGACAATTCGTCTCGAACTCTGAAATATGGTTCCAGACCTTCCGGCAAGTCTCTGTGTGACGGCCAAGACCCATTTACAAACACCTTCACCTTTTGAAGAGTGGCGTCAGCAAGAACCGCTTGTTCAAACTGCTCTTTGGTCAGGCAACTTGGTTGAGCCATGGAAACAATTTCCTCCTCAAAAGTCAGCTCTCCATCTGCCATATGAACGGGTAACCGCGAAAGAGCATCGGCTACTCTGTTAGATGAGCCTTTCTGGTACTCCACCGTGAAATTGTAACGTAGTAGCCTTGTGCACCAACGTGCAATTCCAAGTCGGCGTCGGCCTGAGCTCTGCGAAGACAGAAACGAAACGAGGGCCTGGTGGTCTGTTCCGAGAGTGAAGCTCCGTCCCCACAGGTATGCATGCCAATGCTCGCATGCCCAAATGCATGCAAGTGCTTCCTTCTCGCCAACTGCGTACTTTCTTTCAGCCGGACATAGCATGCGTGATGCAAAAGCAACAGTACGAAGCTTATTGTCGGCGTGCTGCTGAAGGACTGCTCCAAGACCACATTCAGTTGCATCAGTGGAAATGATAATTGGAAGCGCAAGATCAAACATGTGCAAGACAAGATCTGACGATAATACCTCCTTTACCGCGCGGAAACTGTTATCCACCTCAACAGACCAGGTGAAGGTTTCGCCTTTCCTAAGAAGAGCCCTCATTGGTTCTACAATCTCGGCCAAGTGTGGCACCAACTTGGCGTAGTATTCCACCGACCCAAGAAAGGAGCGGAGTTCAGTGGCATTTCTCGGAACTGGGGTTTCCACAATTGCGTCCACTTTCCCTGACAGTGGCGAAATACCGCAAGATGTCACCTTGTGGCCCAAGAATTCAAGCTCCTGAACTCCAAACACACATTTGCTGTTGAGCTTCAGATTTGTGTCTTTGATACCTGCAACACTGCCTCCAAGTTCTTGAGGTGCTCCTCAGCTGATTTACCAAAAATAATTACATCGTCGATGTAAAAGAGGACACCCGCACTATTGCGAAGGATTCGAGACGTCATACTCTGAAAAGCAGCAGGTGCTGAGGCTAGCCCAAAACAAACGCGTTTGAACCGGTACAGCACTTCATGTGTTATAAAAGCTGTCAAGTTCCTGGTCTCAGGATCCAGCGGAACTTGGTGGTAGGCAGACGCTAAGTCGAGTTTGAAAAAGTGCGTGGCACCCACCAAGGCTTGAAGCAACTCATCCATGTGAGGCAGCGGAAAGCTGCCCGCAACGATGACCTTGTTAGGTTCGCGTGAATCTACACAAAGCCTAATACTTCCATTTTTCTTCCGAATGACTACAATAGGGGACACCCATTCTGACGCATCGATACGTTCAATGATGTGCAAGCTTTCCAGGCGCTGCAGTTCGGAAGACACGCGTGGTCGTAACATGAAAGGAAGCCGGCAAAGTTTTGATGCTACTGGCTTAACACCCGCACGTGTCTTAATCCTGTGAACAAAACCTTTTGCAAGGCCCAGCTCATTTGTGAAGAGCGAGCAAAACTTTTGCTGAAGTGCTGACGGCAGCTGCATGGATGGCTCTATTGGACATGTCCGAGCTATTTCGGCGTTCGGTACCGTGCTGGTTTGAAAACACTGCAGCTGAGAGCCTTCAATACACAGCTTCAAGGCCTTAATACCATCCAAGCCAACGAGAGAAGTACCCTATTCGATAACATAAAACAAAAGCAGTGCGCTGCGATTCTCGAAAAAGCCCTCGAAAAGAAGCAGCCTCGAACCAAATTGGTCTTTTGGAATAATCCAGAAGCATCACACTAGGAACAGGAAGAAGCGGCACACCAGAGAAATGTTGGTCAAACACCTGGCCTGAAAAATTGGACTAACAGCTTCATAGCGACCTGCCCGATTTGAATGTTAATGTGAATTCCGGATGCAAGAGGCTGTTGAACTACAAGAACCTCGACGGTTTCATCCTGCAACGGGCTATGTACTGAAACCTCGTGGACAGCTGCTTACGACCGCTTCTGGTTGCAAACGTTTTCAAAATGTCCGATACGGCCACAAAAGAAGCATTTTTTTCCTTTAGCTGGGCAGCGTTTCCAAGAAGCGCAATGCTGTTTAGAACCACACCTGAAGCAATACGAAGAATTCGCGTGTTGCTGCGAGTTCGATGGAGAGCGCTGTCGAGATGAGGGGCGGTTCCCCGATGTAGCTGCCTTATCGCGTTGACTGAAAGTGCGAGATCGTGGCAGTGAATTCGGTGACTGCAACGATGAACCGCCTTTTGTGCCAGACTGCACAGATACTGGTTGCACAGAGACGAAAAATTCCTTAATTTACACTGCTGCCTGCTGGATTTGACTCGCGAGAGCAACTGCCTTTTTGAACGAAAGCGAAGACCCTTCTAACAGAAGACGTTCCCGAATACGATGCGAAGACACACTGGCAACAAACTGGTCACGTGGTGACCCTTCTTGTGACATAAATGAGTACATCGCGGCAAGCTCTGTTAGCGCGGTCACGTATTCTTGAATAGACTCGCCTGGGAACTGAATTCGACTGTGAAATCGGTGGCGCTCGACGACCAGGTTGCAGGTGGCATCGAAGTGCTTAGCCAGTGCCGCTAGCGCGGAGTCATACACGTCGGGCCCAGTCCCTTCCTCCTCAGTCTTTTCGGCCGCCTGCGAAATAGAGTATTGCAGATACGTTGACCTTCGGGTCCCGAGGAATGTAGTAGAAGAGCCTTGCATCACTCTGGGGAGAACTCTGAAGCACCGGACGCCAGCAGATAGACCTTGAACATGTCGTGCCATCGGAACCATGGCTGCACGGGACGACCCGGTGTCGGAAGGAACGAATCCGGTGGGGCGATGCCAGCGAAAGCCATCTGGGGGTCGTGGACGGTTATCCCCCGGGAACTATCTCAGACGGGGTTTAAACACTCGTCGCCATTGTAGTGAACGAGTGACGTGCCTCGCACTCACGGGTAGCGGTTGCATACTCTCCCTTTTATTAAACGTTCCACAAATATATACAATCACAAGGACCCAGTGTTGCCAACTCCAACACAGAAACCGAAACTACTATATACAAGATACAACACTTCCAAGGCGACAGGGCAGCACGATTAGCGGGCATCGAGCGTCCCTACGCTCTCTCCTGCATTGAACTGCTTGTCCTTAGACGCCGCTTCCGTTTTTGTATTAATAAATGTGGCGATTGTAAAATTCCGGAGCGCAAAACAAAATATTCACAAGAACAAGCAATACGGGACGGGCACTTGTGAATGCCCTTTCCATGTATTGTTTTGCAGTAAAAAAGTTTACATCTCGACAAATTTCAAGTTTCTTAAATGTAGTGACAACATATGCTATCAGTTTTTATAGCATTTCCTGCCATGTGATACGTTGAAAGCTTTCCGAGTGAATTCCAAGGAGAAAGGGGGCAAGAATTCACACCACTCCTGCCGTGCGTGACACTTAGTGACTGGAAAAAACAAATTCCTTCAATGAACGTAGCGTGTATTAGCGCAGCACGTAAAAGAAAGGGACATGATACATACGTAGAGATAGGTAGGCGCTAAACTTGCAACTGCTTATTTCATGCCAATCACACCCATTTCATACATCCGCGACAAAGCACAACTCATCTTGCATGTGTTCTTGAACAAAGGAACGTCCTTTCTTTTTCTAACAAGGAAATCGATGACGAGCTAACGCACAAATGACCTATTTCTTCTATAGCCTCGGCTTCTTTTATCTACCGTGTGAGTTCATCTTAGAACGAACGATAACTATGCAACTATACAGATCAGGGGAGCACCCATAGCCTTTGCAGCGTGCCGCCAGGAATCCTCCCACCGTAAGCTTATTTCTCGCGTGATAGCAGTGCTCATGTAATCTGTCATTCGGAGACCATTTTGTTTGCCCAATATAGTACATCCCGCAGGATAATAGAAACTTGTAGATGACACAGGATACACAATCAACGAATGTAACGTGGTGTTTCTTATCACAAGCTGGGGGAGCAACATTTCTTTGACACGTGAGCTTGCAAAGCTCCCCAAGTTTCTTGGGCGCTGAAAAAACGACACGTACATTAGCCCTCTGGGCCACTTTCTGTAAGTTGTGAGAAATTGTGTGCATGTAAGGGATTACACCTACTCTGCAGCCCGAGTACTCCGAAACCTCACACCTATTTTTTTTCGAGACTCTTTAGAATATGTTCGGCTACAGAAACTTGTAACAGAATTAGGTAGCCTGCTTCGTTTAGATTCTTGCTTCGGGTCTCGAAAGTGGACGCCATCATGTGGTGACACAATTTGGTCACGGCATTTTTAAAACACAAGTTTACGATGCCCCCCTTAATCAGTTTTGAACGCGCGGAAGCGAACGAAAAAAGAGGCTTATTCACTCGCGGCTCATACCACCAGCACGTGTGGTTTTTCGAGAAAATAACCTGAGGCCCAAACACCAAACAGAATCCCCTTGTAGAGCCCCGCCGTGGTGGTCTAGTGGCTAAGGTACTCGGCTGCTGACCCGCAGGTCGCGGGTTCGAATCCCGGCTGCGGCGGCTGCATTTCCGATGGAGGCGGAAATGTTGTAGGCCCGTGTGCTCAGATTTGGGTGCACGTTAAAGAACCCCAGGTGGTCAAAATTTCCGGAGTCCTCCACTACGGCGTCTCTCATAATCATATGGTGGTTTTGGGACGTTAAACCCCACATATCAATCCCCTTGTAGAAGTTCACAAGTGACCTCCAGGAGTACGAGACATCCCTTAATCGCGGGCAACACATCATCAACCCTCGCCTCTACGTTAACAGAAGTGCAGTCAATTAAAAACAGGAAGTCGTCGACAAAACGAAAAACTACACACTGTGATGTTTTGTAGCGTTTAAGACAAAGTAATGCTAAGACCAGATAAAAACAAATCACTAAGAATAGGTGCTATACACAAACCGATACACACGCCCTTTTTTTTGCAAATACAGTGCGTTGTTCCAACAAATAAAAGTGGACGATAAGTAAAACGATAAAAGTTCTAAAAAATGACTCATCGACAATGAAGCTTGGTTTTTAAAGCGCGTGGCACCATATTAATCGATGGCATGTTCAATAGAAGACAACAGAGCACTGTGAGGGATTGAATAATACAAATCTTTTATGTCTACCGAAAGTGTTTGATAGCCTGTTCGGGGACGGTCCTTCAAGAGCCCAACCACTTGATAAGAGTTCGTAATCAAGAACGGATCACAGTCACGGGCAAACAATTAAGCTTGGCTTGAAGAAACAAAGCGACTGACTTCTGCCAGGTGTCATTCTCTCATGCTCCCCTAATCTGTTTAGTTGCATACTTATCGGTCATTCTAGAGATCGGCTCACACAGGAGATAAAAGAAGCCGAGGCTATAGAAGAATTAGGCCATTTGTGTGTAAGGTCATCATCGATTCCCTTGTCAGAAAAGGAAATGACATTCCTTGGTTTAAGTACAGGTGGAAGAAGCTCATCATCGATTCCCTTGTCAGAAAAGGAAATGACATTCCTTGTTTTAGGTACAGGTGGAAGACGAGTTGTGCTTTGTCACGGATGTATAAAATGGGTGTGATTGGCATGAAATAAACAGTTGCAATTTTAGCGCCTACCTATCTCTACGTCTGTGTCGTGTCTCTTTTATTTATGCACTGCGCTAATACACGCTATGTTCCTGGATGACCAACTCGCCCGATCAGCAATCCTTCTGAAATTCCTCCAAACTGTAATGCTGTCAAAAATTTTTGCGACCCCCTGAGAAATTGAGGAGCTTGTTAACACTTTGCCAGCACGCCTGCAGTTCAGGCCTCTGTATCGACACACCATAGCAGTGCCGTTTTTTTTTCTTTTTTTTCTTACTCAAGCTTCTCTTCATTGACAGTCAGGTTTGACACGCGTAAGCAATTTCGGCGGTTCCTTACGAGCGATTGTGTTCGCCCAGTCTATTCTGCGAAAAGCTTGACGACACGGGCTTTTCCAAGGCTCAAGTTAGTCATACCTGAGCTTTTGCGTTCTTTGTACGCTCCAAGGAATGCAGACAGGCTACACAACGCAGCAACGAGCTCTACTCTACGGGTTTAGGGCGTGCAGTACAGATATCTGTATTATTTCAAAGGTGAGCCTTCGGCCTCTACTTGGTTGGGATAACAGAAAAATAAAAAAACTAGAAAACTCCCGCCAATATTTATATGAGGAAGCCCGATGTTTTGAAGCCTGATCGGCTTCAAAACATCTGGGTGAGAAGCCAATGAGGCTTCAGGGGTGAGAAGGGCCGAGATGTTTGCCACGACTTGTTGCAAGCCCTGGAAGTAGAAGGAGGGCAGTGTCCCCAGTGGTGTGGTTGTTGTCTACCACTATCTGCTGACTGTGCCAGGATTTGAAGGGGAGACACCAGCGAAGGTTTCTTTTCGTTTAGAAGATCACCGCGGTGTCGAGACTGAAATGACGACCAATCAGAGGGCACGGCAACGTCCATGCGAACGAAATGCCTAAACTGCCGCCGTTCGTCTTCCAGGTTGTGCCGTGGATTTTGACGGCGATCGCGACAAGCGGATCTGATGGGACGCCTTTCCTGCTTCCTCATCTCAACCTGGTTTTGGAAGATGTGCCATAGATCAACGGAGCATCAGCCTCAGTGACGTCACCGGCAGCGCAGCTACTTAAAGAGCAGCACATCAGGCAACTCCTCAGAGGGCACGACAACGTCCATGCGAACGAAATGCCTAAGCTGCCGCCGTTCGTCTTCCAGGTTGGTTTTCAAACTACTGTTGTCACTTACCGTAGTGATAATAGATTTTTGATTGTCCTGCCGTGCCCTCATAGATGTTCCTTGATTCTTGTTGATTGCTGGTCTGTGTTGCTGCGGTTGTTGATGGCGGGGGATGTCGAAGAAAACCCCGGCCCTACTGCGGCCCAGCAGCTACACAATATTTTGGAAAATCAGGCACCATTTGACCGTCGGTTGACTGGCATTCTTGATCATTTAGCCCAGATACAGACAAATACCGATGGATTGGCTGGCTTAGTTGCTTCAGTCCAAGAACTGAACGCAAAAATTGAAGTTCTGGAACATACTGTAAAAACACAGGCAGAAAGGCTAAGTGAACTTGAAAACAGAAGTAGACGCAATAACCTCTTGGTTTTTGGCGTAAAGGAAGGCAGCGCGGAATCGGAGTCAGACCTGAAAGTTTCTGTAGTCGACAATATATTTGGCAAAAAACTGAACGTCCATGTTAAAACAATAGAAAGAATTCATAGATTGGGCAAGCAACGGCCGGGGCATATAAGACCAGTCATAATGAGATTCTACGATTTCAAAGAAAAAGATGCTATACTCCGAAACTGCAGCAAACTAAAGGGAACATCTATTAGCGTGAGCAATGATTATTCGAAGCAGACGGTCGCGGTGCGGAAAAAGTTGTGGGACAGCGCAGCTGCGGACAGGGGCAGCGGAAAGAAGGTATCGCTAGTTTATGACAAATTGAAGGTAGGCGAAAGCTTATTTACTTGGGACTACAACCGAGATGAACGCCAACCATGTCGTAAGGAGCGGTATGCTAAAGGATCGCCAGCAGCAACGCGCAACTCTGACAGCGTTGGCGGCGCCCGGGTGGGAGGGGCAGTGGCTGCACCGTCACATGCGTAGCTAGTGCTTCTCCTGTTCAATGCTCGTAGTCTTGTTAATAAGGTAACTGAACTCGAACATTTATTGCTGTCGAGATCTCCCTCTGTGGTGATCGTAACAGAGACTTGGCTAAACAACGATACTCCGAATGATGTGGTTGTTCCTCCTGGGTACAGAGTGTTTCGCTGGGACAGAAATTCCCGTGGTGGGGGCGTTGCAATTGTCATAAAAAAATGTATCTCAGCAGTTCCAATTAATTGCAATTTATCGGAATCTGTATGGTGTAAATTGACGTACGCAAACACCAATTACCTTATCGGAGCCGTATACAGACCACCTGCCACTTCGCCCGAGTTCCTGGAAGACCTTCAGACGTTTTTGAACTCAAATGTAAACAAGACAACAAAATTAGTCCTGGCCGGAGACTTTAACCTACCAAATATAGACTGGATTTCTTTATCGGCCAATAATAAGGATGCTACTAGCAGCGAAAAGTTATTTGAAATAATGATCAGCCATAACCTAACCCAAATTGTTCAACTGGCCACTAGAGTAACATCGGGTTCTCAGTCACTGCTAGACCTGATATTCCTTTCGGGCACTATGGAGGACTTCAGTGTTACGGTCGAAGACGGCATATCTGACCACAAACTGATTTCGGTTGAGATTCTATGTGGTACAAAACCTGGAAAACGACCCTTCGTTCGGGTGCCTGTTAGTGACTACGGCCGGGCAGATGACACGTCAATATTAGACTTTTTGGAAACTGCTTTTGATGATTTCAAGCAAGCCTCTAATAGCGAGCCACTTGATTGTTTGTGGCAGAAATTGAAATCAATAATTAACAGCTGTATAGAAAGGTTTGTTCCCATTCGATTGAAAAAAACAAGGAAGACTAACCCCTGGATCACTAGAGATGTTATCCACACTAAACGCAAAATAAAGAGATTACGCAAAAGACAAGGTCACTCTGAGCAGATTTCCCAACTACGAGCAGCGTTGAAAATGCAAATCTCCAAGTCCAAAAAAAAGTTCTTCAATGAAACGCTTTCTGGGTTCTTGCGCACTTCACCTAGAAAATTTTGGCTATACTTGAGCGATCGGAAAGAAGCGATTGAACATATCGCGGTTGGCTCTGATGTTGTAACCCAGAAACAAGATATAGCTAATGGTTTCAATGGCTTTTTCCAATCTGTATTTACAAAGATGGCATTCACGGATGAAGATAAGGAAATGGCCGATACTTGCACATGCGCAATGGATCCAGTTTCATTTGATCAAGCGGGCGTGTTTTAGCAGCTACTTAATTTGAACAAAAAGAAGGCTAATGGACCGGATTGAATACCAACTGTGTTTTTGAGGCGGTATGCGGAGTGGATGTCGTTTTACTTAGTCATTATCTTCGAAAAATCACTCTTGACACATTCGCTTCCAAAAGACTGGCTGAGCGCCATTGTGAAACCGGTATTTAAAAGTGGCGACAGGATGCTTTTTACCAAATACAGGCCAGTGTCTCTGACGTGTGTTTGCTGTAAGGTTTTTGAACATGTCATTGCCAAACAGATGGCTATTTTCTTGGAGACAAATGGGCTGATATGTAGGCAACAGCACGGGTTTAGGCAAGGGCTTTCCACGTTATCCCAACTGATTGAAACTCTCCCCGATTTTGCCGCTGCCGTAGATAACAGAGAACAAGTCGACGTGATATGCATAGACTTTGCAAAAGCCTTCGATAAGGTCTCCCACCATAAATTGCTCTTCAAGCTCAAACGAACAGGCGTAAACGAAAATATCCTGAAGTGGATTGAGGCATACTTAACGAACCGCAAGCAGTTGGTACGAATTGATGGGTTTAAGTCTGAATCACTTGATGTTTATTCCGGTGTGCCCCAAGGCTCCGTGTTGGGCCCATTGCTGTTCTTGGTGTATATAAATGATGTTGTTGACATTGTTAACCCTCCTGTAAAAATTAAATTGTTTGCTGATGATTGTTTAATCTATGCCCCAGTGACGTGTGCGAATGACCAAATTGTAATTAATGAATGTCTTGATGATTTTCAAACATGGTGCGATAAATGGGAGATGAAAATAAATTATTCTAAGGCAACATATACGCATATATCTACCAAGAAACACGTTTTACCATTTACGTGCAGCATTGGACCTAATTATTTACCGCAGGTGTGTGCATTTAAATATTTGGGAGTGCATATTACGAATGATTTGAAATGGCGTGCACATGTCGAGAATGTATGCTGTGCCTCTTACAGAAAACTGCGTTTCTTGCGTGCTAAATTACCGAATGCTACGAAAGACGTCAAGCTGCTTGCATATAAAACATTTGTGCGCCCTGTTTTAGAATATGCTTGTGCTGCCTGGAGCCCCCACCAAAAGGATTTAATAGATAAACTGGAACGAATTCAGAGACTTTCCGCGCGATTTATATGTTCGAAGTATAAAAGGACTGATTCGGTTACCGAGATGTTAAAACTAAGTGGTTTGGAATCTCTAGAAATTAGACGACAAAAGCAGAGCCTAAAAGTATTTTTTCAGATACTGCATGGTCAAATAAAAATAGATAGAACAATTTACGTACACCCCCCGCATAAGCTCAGCAGCCGCATCAATCATGACGCGGCAGTTCGCCCCTTCGGTGCTCGCACGGACGTCTTTCGCAAATCTTTTTTCCCTGATGTTATAGAAGCGTGGAACAAATTGCCGCGACATATTGTTGAAAATTCTGACGTTAAAAAATTTGAATGTGCTCTTGATGTTTACTTTGCCGAGCAATGAATATGCTATTGTGTTATTTTTCAAAGTTGCTGAAAATATCAATGTCTGTATTTACTTTCCATATCCTATGCTTCCCTCCCTGTAATGACCCTCAAGTGAGGGTTGACAGTATAAATAAATAAATAAAATAAATAAATAAAACCCGCTTACAATGTTCTGCCTATCAGCTTGGTCCACCATTCATTTGACCGAAGTCATTCCTGTGCTGTCACATTTTTTTCAAGCTGTAGAACCACTTTGTCTCCTGCACTTAAAAGTCTTACGACTCTGGTTGCCCTGCCGTCGGCCCCTATCCGCTTTCTCTCTACCAGACATGGCCATCAGATTCTCCCCCTCCCCCCTCCCAACGCGCTGAGCTGTGCTCCCGCAAGGGCTTCAATCATACACATTCATTCAATTTTTTTTTATGGAAGTTATTGGTTTAGTTGGCGCACGCGATCCTGCACACGACGCCTTGCGCTTTTCCCGCAGGTCTTTGGACCAGCCAGCAGATGAAACTGCCGATAGTGGTGGAAAGCTTGTGGGAACGTCTACTCCTGACTTTTTAGATGCGGAAGCATCTTATACTCGCGCCTTGTAGTGCGCCGTCCGCACCGCTTCTCGAACATTCGACAGCTGACGCGCGCGCATGCGCCGTCGCGCCGTCGCCCACCATCTGTGCCGCGCGCGCTTCTCCTTCGAGAACATTCGACAGCTGACAGCGCATGCGCCGTCGCGCTGTAAATATACTCAAGGTCGGCGCTCGCTCGCTCAGTTGCCGCTCGTCGGTTGGTTTGTACGGCGCGTCGACGTCCAAGGTCGCGGTGAAATGAATTCCAACGAATCCACAAACACAATGATCGACGTCCCTTCAACCAGCGCCGCCCTTTCGCATATGTTTGTACGTGTTCACTCATTTAACACCCCCTCCTACAACCACGTTAACCAATTTAGCCATCGACCCAAGTAAGTCGCAATTTAACACCCTATTTCACAACCACGTTAACCAATTTAGCCATCGACCCAAGTAAGTCGCACTTTAACACCCCGTTAACCAATTATATGCTCCGCATCCTCCTCAGTGTTCCCCCGAGGGATGCTGCGGGCAATTTTTAACTTCTCTGGCGCGCACGATGTAGGGGATAAACACGTGGCGTTGTTGCGGCACGGTGGTGTCACATTTTTACATGTGGAGCATGTTATACTAGGGGCTAGTCATGCGCCATCACCATCCACAGCCTCCCCTCCTCCTCCGCCAGCCATCTGTGCGTCCCTTCCTCCTCTCAACACAGCCCGCGCTGCGCTCGCTTTTCCCCTTCGTGCGCCAGCTGTATGCTAACGCGCGCATGCGCAGGCCAGTGCCAGGGCTCGCTATAAATAACCGAGTGTCGGGGCGCGCCGCCCTTCGTCGGTTGGTTTGTGCGGTCACTCCACGTCCGATGTCACTGGTGAAAATGTATGCTAACGAATCCACAAACACACTTACTGACGTCCTTTCCAATAGCGTCAGCCAATGTGTTGACGGAACCGCAAGCAATGCCGAAGGCACTTCGTCCGTGGACAAGGCCGCGCCTACCCGAAGTTGTCTACGAATACTCAAAGACGCATCCGCAAAAGCTGGTGTACGTTGCTATGAGCCGTTGCACCGATGTCAACAGCGTGTACCTCACCAACGAAGCCGGCGATCACGACGTTCATCACGCGCACGAAAACGTCGACAAAAACATGGCCGACGAGTTTGAACGTTTGCAGAAACACAGACCGGACACCGTCACCCAACGATACTTTCGCGCGCTCGAAGACGTTGACTCCGAGTCCCACTTCACCCTGGCACTGCTCAACACCAGGTCGCTGGGCGCTCACACGGTTGACGTAGTACGAGACCCCGTACTCCGCAGAGTAGACGTGCTTTGCTTCAACGAGGCGTGGAACGCCACCGATTACGTCGACGTTGCGTGGTACGGCTAGGCCGCCTGCACGCACTGGTTCCAACGACCTGCGGGCGGCGTGGGAATTTACGTCAAGCGTGACGACGTCGACTCCGTCGAAGACCTCCAACTGCGGCCCGGCGCTCAACAACGCGCTAACGGCGAGCACTGCGTTGCTGGCGTCTGCGGAGTCGACGTCATGACGATGTACCTCGCGCCCAATCTATCACGTGCCGCCGTGAAGAAGTACGTCACGAAGCCGTGGAAGAATACCTGAAACAACGACCGCAAGACGACCCTTCGTGATAGTTGGCGACTTCAACGTCGACGTCATCAAGGACGATTGGGTGGTCGACTACATGGAGTCGCGCACTCACTGAAACGAGCAACGCACGACGGCAAACATCATCCGACCACGGTTCGCGGGACGTGCATCGACCACGTCTTTGCAAATTTCGACCTTCGACCGCTGCAACCAGACCCACTCACCGTTCACTTTACGGACCATAAAGCCATCTTGCTCAGAATACCCAAAGTGTCTCATCAATAAAAATAGTCTTTCGCAGCATACGTGCGTGCTTGTTCACTCGTGTTCACTCAAACACACACGCATGTCGCAAATTACAAACCACATTTAGCGCAGTTCATATATGCTCCGCATGCTAACCAATGTTCCCACTCGGGAAACTACGGTCATTTTTCCCCCTTTTCTCGTACGGAGGGCCATTTAATTTACGACCATCCCCACTACGTGTTATAAATAGCTCCTATTTTTCGGACTCTATGAGCGAAAGGCACTTACGCAAACAATGTCGCTTTTTTTTGGCAACGCATGGCTGGAAAGCTCGTTTGCTCGAGCGCACGATGTTAATTGTTGAAGTCTTGGTTCCACAGAGCGCGGAGTGAGGCGGGACCCAGAGAGATTTTCGCATAGAGGAAAGGAATCCCGGGTTTTCGTGCAAAGCTAGGTGGACGTACAAAATCATGTGCACGTGAATCACCACGTCGACAAGTCTTTTCAACGAAGGTTTTGTGGGTGCTCCTGTGATCTCCTCTCTGGCATTGTAAATATCTGTGACCCGTTAAAAAATAGCCGCTGAATCTCGAACACCAGCCCGTACAAGTCTGCCCTTCTTTCGTTGAGATTGTTCGTCAGAACCAGCCAACACAAAACTCGTGACGTGGGTGGTTATTTGTTCACCCAAATGACGAAGGCATTAGTACGCCGTTGGGCTACACGCTATACAATATTAACTTTTAATACGTTCTGGGTTACAATATTTGTTTAGATTTCGTAGATGATGTGCGTACCTACACAAATCTATTTTACAGGCTCTCTCGCTTTCAAAATTTTGTTTCAGCGCTCTTTTTAGAAGAAAGGGGGAGAGAACATGGGCTGGTATGTAGATAAAGTGGGGTCTCACAAACAAACGACACTCAAGCATTGCTCTCCACCTTACCCCCCACCCGCACCTCCTTGCATCTTGTGTGCGTGTGCATGTGCCACTTCTCGTTTAGTCCTTGGAATGTGCACTGGATGGCGGTGCTTCTATATGGGGAATATATGATGAAAAGGTGCGAGATGGTGGTACTTGGAGTGTTGAATAGATGGATGAACGGACACACAGACAGAGATGCATGGATGTACGCATGAACGGACGCACAAACAGACGCACGCATGGATGGGCGGATGGACGCATGGACGGTCACACAGACGGACGCATGGACGAACGGAAGCAAGAAAGAATTGACAGACGAATGCTTCGCCCAACTCTCCATCATTCACACCGTGGATATGCTGCCCTTTTTTTGACCGCGGAGATAAGCTCGACGGTTAAAAAATCAGAAAAGACCAAGACGTGATCTCTACAGATAGTGTTAAATTAATGTAGAGTGACATTTATGAGAATTCTCGAGGGAATTAGAATTTTGAATTATACGTGACACGAATTGTGTTGATAATTGCGGTGCAAGGTTGTAAATTATATTGATTTATATGTGCGGCTTAACGTTCTAAGAGAGAGAGAGAAATAATTAAAAGGAAGAGACAGGGAGGTTAACCTAGACGAACTGGTTTGCTACCCTGTACGGGGGTGGGGAAAAGGGTCGGAAAGATGATAGCTATAGAGAGATATAAAATAAATTAGAAAAAAAAGCACATGCACACACATTCAGGGAGTTCCAATCACAGTCGTTTGGACAGGCCGGTTGAACGCAAGAAGCGCATGAGCGCCTTCACAGCCTTCTTCTGCGACATAAAGTCCTGTCGGCAGCGCAGGAGTCTTTCTTCCGAAAGAGGCTGGTTGTCCAGTTCATCTAGTGCATTGCAGAGTGACTGTCTCTGCGAGCAGTATTGTGGGCATTCACACAGAATGTGCCAAGTTGTTTCATCCCTGCCACAATGGTCGCAGGCAGCAGTGTCAGCCATTCCTATGCGGAACGCATACGCTTTGGTAAATGCGACGCCCAATGTTGGGTATGACGGGCCGATCCCGCCGAAGCCACCACTGTTGCGAAGCGGACCGATCCCGCCGCTTCCACCACTGTTGCAAACGACGGGCCGATCCCGCCGAAGCCACCACTGTTGCGTAGAGTATGTTTATCAGCTCGCGACTGCTTCTGCGCAGAGCTGATAAGACGAGCGGACGAGACGACGGTGAGTTAAACAAGGTTTATGTACAGCATATATACAGAAGCGTTACAATTTCGGCACTGGGGCCGACAGAGACTCGAAAAGCCGAGCTCTTCTCTCTAACACATAGGTCAGCTTTTCGCCTAAAACCGCCGACTCACACACATGCCGGCTCTCCGACACGGGGCCTCCTCTCACTCACATTGGACCGCCGATCGCGACGCGCCGCAGGGCTTCTTTTATTTACACAGGGTCCAACCAAAATGTCCAATCAGAAGCGCCGCTTTGTCGTCAGGGCAGACTCCTCCAATGGCGCGCCGCGCCATGCGTCAGACCACCAGACACGCGGACGCCGGCTCGCTGTCACGCGCGCAGCTGACTCACTGCACGTGGGCCAGAGGGCGCCGCGCGTGTTCACGCCGCCGAGGTGATCGCGCCAGGCCGACTGCGGGCTGTCCTTGACTCAGATTGCCTTTTTCAGAGGCACGGTCGTTTGACGAGGACTCGCTGGCATAACAGCACCCCCGCCGCCAGACAATGCACCGGAAAGACGAGCTGCTTCCACGGGGCTCGGATGTCAGGTGCGCTCGTTCGCCAGGTCCCTCCAGGTTCGCCTCCAGGCCCATGGGGAGAATACAGCTCCAGACTGTTCCGGGTATACAGCCCATTCTTGACGACGGATCCCAGCTCCACTGGCTTGTCGCCACAACTTGTCGACCAGCTTCACTCGTCTCTTCTGACCATCTTCGGCTTCAGCACTTGTCGATGGTTCTGCAACTTGCTAAGAACGGTTCGACAACAGACAACACACGACACAAGCAAGTGCCCTCGGTCACCCGACAGAACACCAGACAAAATATAATACAACATATACCTATCTACGTGTCTATCGGAATTTTGCTCCCTCTACATCAAGAGGCACATGTGGGACACAAGACTCTTAAAATGACAACTCAATTTTTTTTTTCCACGTACAACAACGTAACGAATTAGAATACCACAAAGTTGGCCCCTTGAGATCACTCCAAACGAGAGCGCTCAGCCCAGGTCGTGATGAGGTCAAAATTTTTTCCCCGAATCGCCAACGAGAAACCGAAAGGTTGAGAAGTTACTAGCTGGAACTCACTGCTCAATGCACCTGCCTTAGCGTTTACCTTTCCTTTATTTTTTTTTTTTTTTGATAGCGAACGTCAAAGTTGCGCTGTGGAGCAACATGCTCCACTTCAGTAACCGGCCACTTTTAGGCGACGATACCTATGCGGCACCAAGAGCGGCTCACACTTTCGACGTTGCACAAGGGAACAACGATACGGCTTGCTACTGATTGACTCCTCACCGCTTAGCTTGATATCGTGTTCGATCACCCTCGTGTTTCCGGGGCGGTCCGAAAACACGTCTTCAAACACCAAAACAATCTTTCTCAGGTCCTCCTTCCGGACTTCACTTAACCTAGGCTCTAGGTTTATCTGCTCCCGGATTACTTTCGATCCCCCTTCGATTACCTCACTAGAACTCAAATTTTCTGCTTCCTCTTCCTCTGAAGCATTCAACAGCTGATTTACGACCACGTGATGTTGAACGTAGGGTTTCATCAAGTTGTAAATTTTGTCCGGCCGCCTTCCTAATTTCACTTCATAATTTGTATCGCAAGGCTTCGATAATACTTTGGCGGGCCCTTCCCAATCAACCTCAAGCTTGTTCCTTTTGGATGGCTGCAGCAGCATTACCTGATTCTCAACTTCAAAAGCGCGCTTCTTCCCCGATTTCTCGTAGTGCTCCTTCGACAGCACTTTTGCCGCGTTTTTCTGGCTTTCCACGAGCGCTTCAATCGAGAGATCCTCACGCTGCCCTCGAATGAGCGTCTCTCGATCAACTCTCGGCAGCTCGCTCCAACTTTCCGCTACAGGCGAGAGCGTTGCAACCCTCTCGCTCTGACTCAATGGCGCCATGTCGTCTCCCCCTACCGCGCCGGCCGTGCCGACCGCTTTCGCGACGGGCCGCTCGCGTGACTGCTCACATGACTCATGCGGAAAATTTCCTTTCTGGGGTTCCGTCGACCCGCCGACAAGGTCACTTGAGAGTTCACTGCATTGAACCAGATCAGGCTTCCGCGTTTGCGATCGCGTGAGGGCCATGCACGCTAAGTTGGGGAAGAACGATTTGCCCTGCTCTTTGAGAAGCTGCTCCGAGTTGTTGGAGAAAAGATAAGGAAAACGATCATTTAGCGCGGCAGACACAGCCGCTTCGGTGCAAAGCTTACCGAACGGGCCTTCAATGACAACCGTGGCGATTGGTAAGCGAACACTCTGCTCCTCGGCGACTTGCCTGATCCACGCGCATTCTCCTGTGAAATCATCCGGAGACACCAATGAAGGATGGACAACATCCATGGTTGCCGCTGAGTCTCTAAGCGCTCGGCACGTTTTCTTATTTACTTTAATTTCTTGGAGATACGGCTCCAACAACCGCATGTTTTTTCCTGATTCTCGGATTGTTGCGAAGGCAAATTTTTCCTGACAGTTTCTCGCGATGTGTCCTTCCTTTTTGCAGTTGTAGCAAATTACCGGCTTCCGTTTGTTTTCCGATTCAAATGCCTGTGTGGTAGAAACCTCACTCGATTTCTCCGCTTCTGTTTGCCCTTCCCCTACACTATCCTTCGTAAGAGACGGGTCCTTCTTGAAATTACGGTGCGGAGCGGATTTCCGTTGATCAGGTTTCCTTGAAAAGCCCTCTTTCCTTTCATCCTTTTCAACGCGCACTGCCCTGCTATGCAACTTTCGGCGAGCATAATACTCCTCAGCTAACTCAGCTGCCTTATTTAACTGTACTTCCCCAAGTCTGTCCTGCAGCCAAAGTCTGACATCCTCCTCGATGCAGCGGTAGAATTGCTCCAATGCAACGCATTCCACCACTTTATCGCGGTCGTCATAAACACCTTCGCCCTTGAGCCATTCAATCAAATCGGCTTTAAGACGAAACGCGAAGTCAACGTGTGACTCCTTCCCCTTTTCAGCATACCGGAACCTTTGCCTGAAAGCCTCGGGTGACAACTTATAACGTCTCAAGAGCACTTCTTTAACCTCGTCATAGCTCTCAAACGCTTCCCTCGACAAGCAAGTTATCGCGTCGGACACTTCGCCGGGAAGAAGAGCTAGCAGGTTCCGCGCCCAAAGAGACTGCTCCAAAGCATTTCGCTCACAGACGTGTTCAAACTTGACGAGATACTTCGCCATGTCCTCGCCTACTACGAACGGTGGCAGTTGGTCCCGAATTCTAAAACCGCTGACCTGAATCGTCGGAGAAGCTACGCTAGGCGCCTGCGAACACTGTAGGATTGCCAATTCTAGTCGTTTCAACTCTAGGCGCTCTTGTCTCTCGGCCTCCTCGCGACGTTCGCGCCTTTCAGCCTCCTCACGTTCGCGAGCTTCACGCCTTTCAGCCTCCTCACGTTCGCGAGCTTCTCGCCTTTCAGCCTCCTCACGTTCGCGAGCTTCTATTTCCCGCCTTTCAGCCTCCTCACGGCGTGCTTTAATATCCACCCAGGCCTCATCGACTTCCTCAGCCGACACTCCCTCATCCTTCATGATCTCAAGGATCGCTTGCTTTCGTTTCGCACGGCCTAAAGTAATGCCGAGTTCCTCACAAATTTCGATGAGTTCCTTCACTTTAAGGTTCTCCATCGTTCACACTAGCCTCTTGCTGTTTGCCCCTGTTAACAATTTACTTGCCGTACCCACTATAAGCCTACTAGCAAGACGCGCAAGCAATTTTTCACACTCCCGTGTTTACCCCCTCCGCATTAACTTTGGTTTCAAAGCACTTCGACTTTGCTTGAAACGATCAAAGCTCACTACAATGCTTCACACAGCCCTTCTCTAAACTACTACAACCTGAGCTAGAGTAGTCTGGTGAACTGAGGGGAAAACATCAGGCACTCACCGCATCGATGTCGCTGACGCCGGCCGATCCCGCAGCTGCCAACCACTGTTGGGTATGACGGGCCGATCCCGCCGAAGCCACCACTGTTGCGAAGCGGACCGATCCCGCCGCTTCCACCACTGTTGCAAACGACGGGCCGATCCCGCCGAAGCCACCACTGTTGCGTAGAGTATGTTTATCAGCTCGCGACTGCTTCTGCGCAGAGCTGATAAGACGAGCGGACGAGACGACGGTGAGTTAAACAAGGTTTATGTACAGCATATATACAGAAGCGTTACAATTTCGGCACTGGGGCCGACAGAGACTCGAAAAGCCGAGCTCTTCTCTCTAACACATAGGTCAGCTTTTCGCCTAAAACCGCCGACTCACACACATGCCGGCTCTCCGACACGGGGCCTCCTCTCACTCACATTGGACCGCCGATCGCGACGCGCCGCAGGGCTTCTTTTATTTACACAGGGTCCAACCAAAATGTCCAATCAGAAGCGCCGCTTTGTCGTCAGGGCAGACTCCTCCAATGGCGCGCCGCGCCATGCGTCAGACCACCAGACACGCGGACGCCGGCTCGCTGTCACGCGCGCAGCTGACTCACTGCACGTGGGCCAGAGGGCGCCGCGCGTGTTCACGCCGCCGAGGTGATCGCGCCAGGCCGACTGCGGGCTGTCCTTGACCCAGATTGCCTTTTTCAGAGGCACGGTCGTTTGACGAGGACTCGCTGGCATAACACCAACCATAATCTGCACAGCATAGTAGCGTCTCGTCGGCGTAATTCCGGAGGAATTCGAAGACTGAGAGTTGGGTCTAAAGTACCTAACCGTGCATGGAAGAAACGGGACTCGTTCCATTGTGACGTGGTGTGCTTGCGAGCAAGCATACGGAGTTGCCGTGCAGCGTCAGTTCTGGAAAGCGGAATTGATATTTCATCGCTTTCAGTATGGGCAGAACGGGCTGCTCGATCGGCCCGTTCATTGCCAATTATTCCACAATGACTTGGCAGCCATTGAAAGGCTATTGCATGTCCTTCCTCAATGAGTTGGTGAGTCTTTTCTGCAATCTCAAATACCAGCTGTTCGTACGGGCCGTGGCGTAAAGGTGATATAAGGGATTGCAGTGCCGCCTTTGAGTCACTGAAAATTGTCCATTTTTGTGGCTGTTGATCTCTAATGAATTGCAATGCGGCACGAAGAGCTGTGAGCTCTGCTCCCGTTGATGTCGTAAGGTGGGAGGTCTTGAATTTTTTTGTCGTGTCTTTTATCGGTATAACAAATGATACCGTTGAACTCTTCTGTAAAACAGAGCCGTCGGTGTATACGTGTATACAGCCTTGATACGTCTCGTATAACAAGAGCAGAGCAAGCTGTCTAAGAGCAGGTGACGACATATCTGCTTTTTTCTTGATGCCAGGTATAGTTAGCCTGATATTAGCCTGGGTCAGGCACCAGGGAGGAGTCAAAGGCCTGGCGGCGAGTGTGAAGCATGTTGGCAAAGAATCGCGGTATGTGGTGACCTTTTGGCAAAATGACGAACGTGGTCTGTCTGCTGGTAAAGAGGCTAGGTGGTGGCAGGGTGTCCGAGCAATATGCCTTATATGTGTCCGGAGTACCTCAACGTCGATATGTGTTGTGATGAGGTGGTCACCGGCGATAGCTATAGTAGCCATTGTTGACGCACTACGAGGCAAGCCGAGGCAAATCCGGAGTGCCTGGGACTGAACACTCTGTAGCGTTCGAAGGCTTGTTTTGCTTGCATTGGTCAATACCGGTAAACTATACCGCAGGAAACCGAGAAAAAGTACTCTGTACAGCTGTAGCATTGCACTGGGAGACATTCCCCAAGTCTTCCCTGCAAAGAACTTCAGTATATTACAGATGTCCATTAACCGTTTCTTCATGTACGAAACGTGATCGCTCCATGATAGATTCCTGTCAATTATGACGCCCAAAAACTTGTGTGATCGAACGTATGGTACAGTTTGACCATTGATGCTTATAGTGTACTTATCCATAGGCTTTCGTGTAAAAGCCACGAGGGCGCATTTCTCGGAAGAA
This sequence comes from Rhipicephalus annulatus, assembly GCA_013436015.1. NCBI lineage: Eukaryota > Metazoa > Arthropoda > Arachnida > Ixodida > Ixodidae > Rhipicephalus > Rhipicephalus annulatus. The sequence goes on from WOVY01012390.1 coordinate 92,344, forward strand.
ATTTCCAAGCCCCGATTTCGGAGGTAGTGTAATGTATCAGTGGCAGCTTTTTGAATTCTTCCTCGTAACTGCAGGCGTGTTACAGCCGATGCCCAAATGCAGATGTCATCTGCGTACATTGATAGCCTGACCGTGCTTGGCAGATGCTCAGTGAGAGCAATTAACGTAAGATTGAACAGCACAGGGCTGAGTACGCCACCCTGGGGGACGCCACGGTGGCTGTAATGTGGAGAGGTTGGACCGTTTTCAGTGCTCACAAAGAAGGATCGCATTGACAAATAACTACGTATCCAGTGATACATCCGACCACCTACTCCTATATCTTCGAGAGCGGTTAGAACAGCTTCATGCGTAACGTTGTCATACGCCCCTTTGACGTCTAGGAACAAAGATGCGCAGAGACGCTTACGGCCTTTCTCGTGTTGGACATAAGTGACCAGGTCGACTACGTTGTCAATCGATGCTCGACCACGCCGAAATCCTGCCATGGCATCTGGGTAGATGTTGTTACACTCCAAGAACCACTCCAGGCGTCCCAGGATCATCCTCTCCATAACTTTGCCTATACAACTGGCCAATGCGATCGGACGATAAGATGAGAGGTCCAACGGTGACTTGCCTGGCTTCAGAAGTGGAACTAGGCGACTTGTCTTCCAGCTTGTCGGGAGCGTTCCATCTTGCCAGGATTTGTTGTACAACTCCAAAAGGAGGATTCTCGCGCGTTCACCCAGATGACACAAGGCCCTATAAGAAATTCTATCGGGCCCTGGTGCCGACGTGCGTCCACACAAAGCTAGTGCTGCTCCGAGCTCCACGATGGAAAAAGGCATATATATCCATGCGGGAATCCAGTGTTTGTGGACAGTTAGTCGAGGGCAATAGGCTATTGGGCGCTGCGAGTGGCCCAGATACTCTGGCACAGAAGTCTTCTGCCACGTCAATGCTGCGTCTCTGTTCAAAAAGTGCGAGAGCCCTGAATGGTGACCACTGAGTGGGTTTTGTGCGGAGGCCTCGTACCGTCTTCCACAATTGGGATAAAGGTTTTCGTGGGTCAAGTGACTCACAAAAAGCATTCCAACGTTGTGACTCGAGTTTATTTCTCCTGCGCTGAATCTTCTTTTGTATACGTCGAGCAATCCGTAAGTCTTCTATTGCCTCCGTGCGTCGGTATCTTCGTTCAGCACGCCGTCGGATTGCTCGAAGTCGTTCTAGCTCGATGTCAAATTCCGTTGCTTTGGGAGAGCAGGTGAGGGTACACGTAGTATCGTGTATTGTGCTTTTAATTATCTCCTCTATGTCAAGGGTTATGCTTGCTTCACATTGCTCTTCCATGCGAGACTGGAATTTCAACCAGTCCACTCTCTGAACACTGTCGCGTATCTTAGCATGGGACAATCCTTCGATTTTGACGTAAGTGGGAATGTGGTCACTTCCATGAGTTTCTATGTCTGGAAACCACTCAGCATGCCTGACGAGGCCTCGTGAGACAAAGGCCAGGTCAAGGCAGCTGCTATACCTTGAACCACGCAGGAACGTTGGACTGCCATCATTTAGCAAGAAAAGTTGGTTGTCGGAGGCGAAGGACACCAACTTTCTCCCTTTAACATTGGTCTTCGAACTTCCCCAGATTGTATGATGGGCGTTGAAGTCGCCAATTATAATGTATGGGTGAGAAGTTGCTGACAGGATACCTTGTAGTCTTGTATGGTCGAAACGACTTGTCGGAGAGAGGTAGGCACCCACAACCGTGATGGTAAGTCTCCCTTTCACTGTTATACTTATATATTGATTGTCGTCGTGGGGTGACACCGGATGATGAATGTAGGTGAGGTCGCGGCGAATAAACATCAGAACTTTGCTATTGTCCGCAGTTGTAGACGACATGAATGACTCATAACCAGAAAGTCTGATTTCTTTCTGCAAATTTGGCTCGCAGATGACAATAATGGGGAACTTATTGGTGTACACGAACCGACGGAAATCGGCGATGCGTGACCTCAGTCCCCGGGCATTCCATTGAATAATCGCTGCTTTTCGGACCTCTTCTCTGAAAGACGGTGGCTGGTGAGCCATTATTTACTCAAGCGCTGCGAGTACTGGACTCAAAGCGTCCAGTAATTGCATTGCACTTCTTGCTGATGGTGTGTGCAAGTTGCTCAACAACAAGCGGATGGCGTTAATTAATGGTCGCAAAAGAGCTATCACTTGCTGATCTGTGTTCCGCAAGCCCTCCATTACAGCAGCTTGCTCTGAAGAAGACGGCTTCTGCTGCGGCTCTTCTGAGCGTTGTGTACGCGTAAGTGGAGGCCACTCATCTGTAGAGACTGGTCTGCCCCTTTGCTCTTTTACAACGTCTGTGTTTGCCGTGCTGTAAACTGCAGCTGGCGATCTTTCCTGATGCGTCGACTTATCGCCTGAAGTTGGCGCTCTCCGACGTGAAGACCTTCGACGGCGACGTCGTCATCGCCGGATTTTCTCGGCAGCTTCTTTGTGGGTCGAGCTGTCTCGTACCATTTGCCTCAAAATAGAAAATTCTTTCTTTATGTGCGGACATTCTTTCGAAGAAGCCTTGTGAGCACCCTGACAGTTAGGACACTTCAGTGTGGTAGCGCTACAGTTGTCCTCCGCGTGTGGTTCGGCGCACCAGGGGCACGCTGCGGAGCTCCTGCAAACACCCTTTACATGGCCGATCTTCTGACAATTGAAGCATTGCACGGGTTTAGGAATGAACGGTCGAACTTGTTGACGAAAGTGGCCAACCTTCACGTATGCGGGAAGACAGTCACCTTTGAACGTTACTCTCACACAGCGTGTGTTTCCAAGCCGTCCAACGCTGACAATGACGTTGTCTTGACTCGCTGGTTTTATAAGCATTGGAAGGTCTGCGTTTGGGATTTCCGTGTTAATGTCGTAAATGACTCCTGATGTGGTCGCACCATCGGCTGGTATGATGGACCTAACTGCAATGTTTCCCAGTTGTGTTACTTGTTGCAGCGTGCTCAGCGCACTCGGGTGCCACACATCGACAGCCAGGATGTTTCTTCTTGTATTAAGTCGCAGGTCTTTAATCTCGTTCGGCACAGTGTTCTCAAAATAGAGCGAAAGCACTTGCCTGTTCAGAACACGCAGACTTTCGGTAGCGTTCTTTGGCACAAACAGGATGGAATGGGGCCATCGCTGGGGCGCCGTTTTCACGGTGGCTGTACTTGACACCGGCGATGGATTGATGATCCGTCGCTTGGCCTTGCGGTGCAGGACAGGTTGAAAGCCGTCGTCTGAGGACTCGTCGCAAGATGCGGAGTACAGCTCAGTGTCATCGCTCTCACTGGATGTGTTTCCTCGCTTCCTCGAGGTAGTGGCCGCGGTCGAACCGGAGTCAGACGTTGCCTCGTGAGGTTGTACATCCATTACCGCAACCTACGGGGCAATACACCCCACAACTGCAGCAAAAAGTCCAGAAAAGCACTGAGACGAGCGAGATGTGTTCTACAAAGAATCACTTCGTCTTCCTCTTAACGTTCTAAAACCACCATATGATTATGAGAGATGCCGTAGCGAAGGGCTCCGGAAATTTCGACCACCTGGGGTTCTTTAACGTGCACCCAAATCTGAGCACATGAACCTACATTTCCACCACCATTGGTAATGGAGCCACCGCAGCCGCGATTTGATACGGCGACCTGCGGGTCAGCACCCGAGTACCTTAGCCACTAGACCACCGCGGCGGGGCTGTAAATTATACTGTGGTGTACCTGTACCTTTCACGGATATGTAAAATAAAGGTGTGCCTATTTATTCACAAACGCTCTTGACTGTATGGTAAAGGGATTTGAAGATAACTGCAATCGCATGTTGAGAATAATCGCACTTATGATTGCTTCATAAAAATATCTGACAATGGTGTAGTCATCGATTGAGCCGCGTAATAAAAGGTATTAATTAAGAGCCACAGTTTCTGCTTGCAGGAGCTGTCCGTAGTTGCGACTATAGTACTAGTGTTTTGGTTGATAGCAATATCGGCTTTACGATTTTCTATTACGATGACATTTGATTTCTAGTAGTATTGCACCAGAAGTAGGAATTACAGTTTTGCTAACTGCGTAAATAATTATTTCAGATGGTTCTGCATCAATGATATCTAAGAAATCGCGAGCGTCTGCCACCTATCCAAGGAAACAATCCAGATGATCCACAACCCCTGTACAATCAATCTGCAATGTTTCTAATAAATGAAGTCTAATTTCAACTCCAAGCTTCCTTGTCTATATGAACCGCAGGGGTCCACTGGCAACTGGAAACAATTAGGATCAGTTAAGTGATTTATGGTCAAATTTCCAGTGGGGACCAGTTGCTGGTGGGTCTCCGCGGGGACCAGTTAAAGTGGCTTATAGTCAAATTGCCAGTGGGAACCAGTTGCAAACGGGTCCCAGTTCAACCCACTGTCCCCGTCGGAACCCACTGGCAAATCGTGTCCGCTGGTAATTTGACCATAATTCACTTGAACTGGTCCCAGTTGTTCCCAGTTAGAATAGTTTCACCTGGAGGGAAGCTAGCAGCAAGATGAAATTTGAAGAGCGACTGAGAGAAATGGGGGAGAGGAGCGTTGGGCTAGGAAGGTTTTCGGCTATTTTTTACATGAGGAATGTCGATACAAAATGGAGGAAGCGAACCAGAAGATTGACGGGTAAATTGTTAGAAAATATCCAAGGGGCCAAACCAAAAAGAACTATCGGTTAAGAAGATGGTGAATGAAACGGAGACCACCATGTAGAGAATAGGCATGATTAAGAAGTCGGCACTATATCTATCAAACTTCCAAGCAGGAAGTTGCCAAGGAAAGGATCGATGATAATTCTTGGTGTAGTTCTCTACTGTTTGAAGCCTGGACGGGAGTATTGCGAACCAAGACTTATCGGGCCAGATACGAAGGGTTGGACACGGTATGCAGTGCGTTCGGAGAGGAAGAGGAAACTGCCGAACACTTGATAATGTTCAGTAAACGCTTCACACAATAGTTCAGGATGATGGCGCAGAGTTTTTTAAAGCACTGGGGTTTACGGACAGGGAGGGCAAAATAGACTTTAAGAGGGTAGAAATGACTAGAAAGATTTTATCTGATTGGTGGCTACAATCAGGACACGAGTGACATTAAACTATTCAATGCAAAGGGGCCCTGCTTAACTTCAACATTTAAGAGAGAAAAAAAAATAGTTTTTTTGTTCACTAAGTATCACAACTAAGGGGCGCTAGCCGCCGCCCGATCTAATGGGTACAGCCATATCAATCCATCCATCCATTTACAGCACCACCAGGGCAAAGTCTGACTTCTATGGCGTTGTCCATCCTTCGTTTATATATCCGGGCGACATTACAGCAGAATGCGCGTCGATCAGGCAAGTCACCGAGGAGCAGAGTGCTCACTACGGTTGTTATTTAAGGCTCTTCGGCTAAGCTTCACACCAAAGTGACTGTGCCTGCCGCCCTCCCCGATTGTTTTTCTTATATATCCTTTTAACGCGTGGCATCAGAGAGCTCGTGTCATAAAGTGCGCTGTCGGCGTCGGCACCATTGGTTATGAGCAAAAAATCGTCCGTGAGCGAGAAAATTGATAGAGTAGCAAATAAATAAAGAATAAAATGTTTAGTCCTCATTGAGGATTGAGCCGGGGCCGCTCCCTGGCAAGCAGGTGTCTACCACAAAGCCAACCATGCTGATCCGGGAAAGAACACCACATAAATGCCATGTAGTGGAAGGAGTCTCATTAAGGCATTTTGTTCGACAGTTGTCACGACGAAAGCGAGGCCCATTCGACAATCTGTATGCGCATTCGGGAGGCCATTAAACTACGACGAGAAATGCCGGGATAGTACATCCAGCGCCGCCTAAAAAACACAAAGGAACTTTCAACAGCCCTAAATATGGACAACTATGTGCATCTAGCGAAAAACGCATGCCTTTCCAGAGGCGTTGATGAAGCAAACAGCAATCGTTAGATAATGTGCTGCTGTGAGGCAATGTGAGACTCTTCATGCTCTGATATGGCAAGCGCACGGCGTGTACCTTGGAGGCCATACGACTCTTGCTTTAGATCAAAAACATGTACCATACACGCGCGCGTGTGTTTCTGCGGTACCTGTGATACATTCTGGAAACTTGTCTCAACTAGGGCACTCCCATCTCGACTACAGCAGAGCGCCTTTCCAGCAGAGAGAGATTGGCCACCATGCAACAAAGTACTTGCTCATCAAATGAAAAAAAAACGCCCTGCGGGACATTCATGTCAAGTAGTGTCCCACAACTAACGAGCCAGAACGGTGCTAACGGTCAAAGCACGAGCAACTGTGAAGCACTACTACCCCACTGCCTTATGGATAAATATGCACTTAGCTGTTGAAGGGTGCACTAAGGGGCCGGATTTCGCGATCGCGTTCAACTCTTAAAGGGCTGTGAGGGTGCTGACACCCCCTGTTAAAGTCTAACGCCGTGTGGCGCACGTGTCTCGCGCCCCAAGGCCGCATTGAGGTTACAAACTACCCGGGTATAGTGTGGGCGTTGATTAACCCCTCTGTCAGTCAACTCGTGATCGGTAAACTGAGCTAGCCATGGTCAAAAAGAACCGGAAAGTGTTCAGAGTGCCGGGGGTAAGGTTGGAAGGTGGAAGTTGGAGTGCGAGGAGAAAGCAGAAGTGACGCCAAGTGTAGACAGTGCGAGTTTCGAGGAGAAAATTAAAAATATGATGGCGGTCAAGAGTGGGCTCTGGAGAAAATCGCAGAGCTGGAGAATGCATTGGCGAAGGAGCGAGAGAAAACGTCAGCCATGGAAGAAAGGCTCCGGACAGCCGAGAAGGGTCTATCGAAGGTCGTGAAAGGGAACGAAGACGCAGGTGACGGCGGAAGCATTATGGGCGACGACCCCCCGTGCGGGAGAGATGAAGGAAACAGGCATGACAAAGGCAGAATACATTGGTCACAGGGCCCAGCTACCGGGGAAGTAGTTTTGAGGGAGGGAGGGAGCAAACCACAGCCGTGACTCACGCTATGTCACCTAGTCAGCAGCCAGTGCAGGTTCAGAAGGAATGTCTGAACAGGTCATCATCGCCGGTGAACTCAAATTTAGTCCGATGAGCAGCGGCAATCAAAGAAGGGTGAAAGGGCGACAAGGAGTTGCGATAGGGACGTTCCCAGGACAAACGCTGGGGACAGTAATGAGTCAAGCGGGTGAAACAACTCGCAGCTAAAGCTAACAATCGTAACCTCGTTGTAATTGCGGGAGGGCTAATAAATGACGTCCTGAAAAAAGAATCGTCAGGACTAGCCGACGGACCTTGGCGAAAGGGGTGGATGACATGCGCGCCGAGTCCCCCCAGGTGCAAATTGTAGTATGCACAGTACCGGAAGTACCAGTACGCAACGTCAACCTGCAAAGAGCGGTTGTCGACGCAAACAAAGAGATATGGCGAATTAGTCGAGAGAAGGGTTTCGAGGTAGTGGATTTAAACAGGGAAGTGCACAGGTGGGGTGGATTCCAAAGAGACAAGATTCATTTCGATAAGAGGCTTGGACACGAGGTGGGCTGGCGACTGGCAGGACGCGCAGTAGCTTTTTTTGGGGGGCTCCACGGGCCCTTCGGAGTCCGGGGTAGCTCGTAACAGGGAAAACAACCAGTGAGGACGCTTTGACAGGTAGAATTGCGAAAAACCAGAAAAAAGGTAAAAGAAAAAGGAAAAAGGCGCGTGTTGCAATTAGTTACATAAACATGCAGGGTGGCAGAAGAAGGCGAAATGGTTAGAGATTGAGGAGCAGTTAAACAAAGAACCAGATAGGCGTGTATGCGGTTACAGAAACACACCTTAGAGACTTGGAAGAGCCACCACATATTGAAAATTATGTTTTGGGAAGGGTGTAAACAGGACCATATCGGAAAGGAAAGGGGGGGGTGTAGGGAATGCTAATTCATCCCGGAGCCAAATGGGTTAGAGTGAAACAGGACGTGTTCAGAGCACCTCTGGGTTCTGGGCACAGTAGGTGGAAAGGAAACGTGGCTATGGGTAGCCTACTTTGGACGGGGAATAACTGCAGAGAAAAGAATCAAGAGATAGTGGATTGCATGAGTGCGGATATTAAGGAATTTGGTATATGGGGCCGAAATCATCCTTCTATGGGGACATGGAATGCCCACATACATGACCTTTGACGGATATTCAGACACCAATGGGAAGTTATTACTAGATCTTTGCGAGCACATAGTCTGGAGGATAGTTAACACCGGGGCATAAATGTGACGGCAAGATCACATGGGAAGTCGGAAACCAGCAATCAAGTATTGATTATTGTCCTCATGACTGAAGGAATTTACCACAAACTGACAGAAATGAGGATAGACGAGGAAGGCAATTAACAGCTTGGGTAGTGATCATAAACGAATAACATTACAAATGGGATACGAAACTGAAAATATGAGCAATGGAATCAAAGTCCTGGCAGCTCGTATTTAAATGACCAACACAAATAATAAATATAGCCGCAAGAGTCGAGGAAGAAGCAGGCGAAATACCAGGCAAGGACTGGGAGTATAGTGAGCTGTTACATCTAATGACGAAGGAGATAGGGAAAGAGAAAAGAAAACTGTTTGCTGGAAAGGAAAAAGGAAGCCAAAAAGTTGGTGGAAACAAGGAAATCCGGGAGGCGGATCGAGAAGCGACGCGAAAGCATCACGGAGCATAGAAAGGCAAAAAAAAAAGGAGAAGCGGCGCAGGACGAAGTCAAAAAAATATGGAAATATATTTAGAGAAAAAAATCCATTGTACAGAAATTGGTAGAGGCAAAAATTAAAGGTGAAAGTGAACGCTGGATGACAGAGATACACGAAAAAAAGGAGGCCGCGCCTAGGATTTTTTGGAGCCACATAAAGGCGCTAGGTAGGGAAGTCTGTCACAAACGCAACAACATATTCTAGATGAAAGGAGGAAATCATTGGAAGGTACGAAGCGCTAGGTTACATCCGAAAGGTAACAGCCGATTCGTTGTAAAAAGAGCGTCCAGGGGATCTCCCCGGTGAGTAAAAGTGTGGCGGAGAAAGCAACAGAGGGAAGAGCTAGTACTTGATATTTCAACTGGAAAAAGGCCGAAGGAAAAAATTCCAAGCGCACTGCCGCGGGTTTAGATGGGATTCCCGTTAGCCTCATTAACGAACTAGGACAAATAACACTAAAGAAGCATTGTTAAAAGCAGTAGAAAAAAAGCTTAAAGGACGGACAAATACCGGACAGTTGGCCGACAAAGTAGAATGAACTTAATCTATAAAGGCAAGGGAGAAAAGGACAAGATTCGCTCGTATAGACCACTAACCATTACATCGGTACTATACAGGTTGGCGATGCAAGCAGTAAAAATGAAAATAGAAAACATGGGCCGAACATAACGATATTTTGGGAGAACTTCAGAACGGATTTCGAGTCGACAGGCGGTTAGACGATAACCTGTTTTAGTTCTCACTCAGTGTATAGAAATATCTAAAATAGAGAATAGGCCCTTGTACGTGGCTTTTTCTAGACATCACTTGGGGGCATACGACAACGTTAATCAGGAAATTTTGTGGGATATATTGAAAGGAATGGGCATGGGCGAACGACTGTATACAGCTTTTGAGGGAGATATACCGAGAAAATACAGTTGCATAGAGTGGGAAGGAATGCGTAGCAAGAGAACGTTGAGTTAGCAGGGTCTGAGACATGGATGTCCTTCGTCCCCCGCTGTTATTCATGCTGTACATGGTGAGTATGGAAAAAGCGCTTAGAAGGGTAGCACATTGATTTAATCTGTCACACAAACAGGCGGCATAATGATGAGCAGAAGCTTCCAGGTTTATTTTATTGCGGACGATATCATCTTATTTGCGGACAGTCGAGATGATATACAGCAGCTGGCGAATATATTCGGAAGGGAAGGTGAAGCTCTTGGACTAGGATTCAGTGTAACGAAGTGTGGATTGGATGGTATTCAATGATCCCTGTGATCAGGACGGTGTCCTACAAGGCCAAGAAATACCGATGGGTAAGTGAATACAAGTACCTTGGAGTATGGGTAAATGAGAGTGATAGATACATGGAGGTACAGGAAAAAGCCTCGGCAGCAAAAGGAAAGAGGAATGCGGCAATAATGAAGCACAGAGCGTTGTGGGGATACAATAGGTATGAGGTGCTTCGAGGTCTGTGGAAGGGTGTAATGGTTCCAGGGCTTACTTTTGGGAACTCAGTGGTGTGCATGAGGGCAGAGGTGGCAATCGGGAATGGATGTAAATCAAGGACTGTGGGACGCCTCGCGTTGGGTGCTCACGGGAAGAGACGACAAACGAGGCTGTAAAGGGCGATATGGGGTGGGCAGGTTTTGAGGCGAGGGAAGCGCAGAGCTAAATAAGGTTCGAAGAAAGGCTAAGAAATATGAAGGAGAGTAGATGGGCAGAGAAGGTGTTCCGGTATTTGTATAGGAAGAGCGTGGACACACAGTGGAGAAAAAGAACTAGAAGACGCACTAGTAAATATACGGCTGGTATTGTAAGCCATATGTCAACAAAGAGCGTTAAGGGAAAAGTCAGGGAGGCGGAGAGGATTTACTGGATGGCAGCTATGGAGAAAAAACCGGCTTGAGTAACTACCGAAAGGGCAAAAATGAAATAAGGAGGGAGGCATTTTACGATAATTCAAGGGGAGCGCTTTAACTGTTTGAAGCGAGATCGGGTTGCCTTAGAACGCGTAGTTATAAAGCAAGATTCAGTAAAGAAGAAGAACAATGCACATGCTGCGGGAAAGATAAGGAAACGGCGGAGCATGTTTCTGATTGAATGTGGAGATATCCACCCAGGTGGTACGTTTGGGCACGAGCCTACAGGAAGCCTTGGGTTTTAGGGACAACAATGGAAAGCTGAACACACCCGCGATTGAAATAAGTAAGAGACGGTTAGAGTATTGGTGGGCAGAAAATTAGAGAGAAAGGAAAAAAATAAATATTGGAAAAAATAAAATATGGACAGTGTGCCGTAAATGGCAGAGAACTTAAGCTGAAAATTTACTTTTTTTCCATTAAGATAGAATTTATCGAAGTAGAGGCATTAGGCAACATCAAAAAAAGAAAAAAGGTTTTTTTTTTTTGTCGAAGCCTGGTGGCATACTTGTCACCACCCCCGTTATAAGGGGACGCTCATAGCATCCATCCATCCATCCATCATCTTCATGGTTGTGACCCGTGGTAGGCGCAGGGTGGTGACCCCTGGAGGAAAGCAAGCCCTTGGTGGCAGGCAGAGTTAGCGTGCCTCTTCTGCGCGTGAAGGC
>WOVY01012392.1:0-75000 GCA_013436015.1 Rhipicephalus annulatus
CGATCTGTCTCTCGGAGGCACGCACGAACTTCATTAGCGGAAGTGGGGCAGCGCGCTTGGTCATCCAGTTATCGAGCAGGCAATGCACCAAGACACGGCGTTGGTTGGTAAGATGAGGGCCGTCGCTGAGTTCGTTCCTGGTGTTCAAATTGAGCGAGATTGTTCACGAATAAAGCATAGCTAGGTGTTAAGAGGTTAGGTATGTAAGGAGATCAGCAAAAAAAAGTAAGACTTTTGTACCGCACGTAAAACATGAAATCAATAAATTGGACTACAAGAAAGACTTATTATCAATTTCGAAGGACATGGAATAGGCTAATTTCTGTGGTTACTGCATGTATCTTCCATAGTGAAAATAGCGTGGGTGCAGAAGCTGCTTGTTAGCATCGGCATGCGCAGGGTTCCCCTCTGAGAGGGGGGCTGGGTGAAGGTTGCACGCCGGGCACGTTCTCTCCCCCCACCCCGAAATTTTTTTCGCTCTGCCTACACAGAACAAAATGAACGTTTACCTGCCCGGTACCACTATAGATCAGAAACGTGCCCTCCCTCTGAAAAAGATATCTGCATACTACCCTGGCTGACTTTGCGCTGCCTTCTGAAACTCAGCACCCCTCTCCCTATTGTGTCAATGAGTGGGGCAAACATGGCGACCCCCTTTACGTCTTAATTGACAATAGGGTGAGGGGCGGGGGGACCGCCAGCTGTGCTCCCAGTATGCTCGTCAGAAACTGAAAATTCTCAAAGCTAGCGTAAAGTTTTGTGTGTGTGTGTGTGTGTGTGTGGTGTGTGTGTGTGTGTGTGTGTGTGTGTGTGTGTGTGTGGTGGTGTGTGTGTTGTGTGTGTGTGTGTGTGTGTGTGTGGTGTGTGTGTGGTGTGTGTGCGTGCGTGGTGTGCGTGCGTGTGTGTGCGCGTGCGTGCGTGTGCGTGTGTGTATGTGTGCGTGCGTGCGTGCGTGCGTGCGTGCGCGCGCAGTCTTGTGTTCTGGATGCTTGTTCACCAATGCTGTACGTTTGCCCCACGGTCGGCATTTCTGTCTCGCAGGTGTCGTTAGGTGTGTTTAATGCTTTGTATTCTTTGATATATTGTGTTGCTTTGTGTAGTGAAATCATCAATAATTATTAGGTGTGTGAGTATTCAAATTACCAATGGAATAGCGACGGATCCTTTATCTCTATTTAGCTATTTCATTGCCGAAATGTGTGCACTCGAAACATTAATGGGCTATCAACACTGTATTTATTAGCGCATGATTTCGCTTCTGCAAAAAACTATGGTGTTGCCAAGCGGTGGTGTTGGATGTTGAAACACAGTTTGAATTTTAGCCATTTTGTAAAGGTGATAGCTGCCAGGTAAAGCCAGCTACATAGGTCAGAGAAAGTGTTTCCCAGAAACAGTCTGGAAGATAGAAGTGCAGCATAGCGTTCTTGCAGAGTAATATGAGAAGCACGATCATAAGATCGACTTCGACATCGCTTCTGTTCTTGAAACAGAAAGGAATCTATGAAGGAGGCTCTTGTTCAAATGCTGTTACATTCAGAACACACCTGTAAACATGAACCGGTCGTTAGGAACAATTCCCTCTGTATACGTTCACAGCCTCCGATACGCGAGAGAAAGAGAAAGCAGGGCCATTGTCAAACAAGACGGGGAGATGCTTCCATGACCAATATAGTCATCTCCTTAGGAAAATACCGAATTGGTTCCGAAACGTCGAGATCTCTACGAACTTGGCTAGAGCCATTTCTAATTTCTAAATTGTGATACACTGTAGAAGAAAAGTTGACGACAGAGATAACAACAGAGCTAAAAAATTTGCTTCAGCTTAGCGCACGCAAGAAATGCAGCCTAATAATTCCTTCAACGTGCGAAAATATAAGGCTCCATGGTCTATTGAATGAAGACTTGTGCCATTAGCGTATACAGTATTTTATAGATAGCAGATACTGTGAGTGTGGTTTTTCGTTGTAGCACAGTGATTATCTTCTGCTAGTACAGCAATCATTAAATGCTTTTGTTTATTTCTAATTGATGTTATGAAACAGTGAAATTTCACAAGTTTAATTGTCACTATTTCACAAATCTGACTTACTGATACCGAATGTCCAGACGAGTAATTTACAATGCTCTTTACAATACATACATTAAGGGTTTCTCGACAATACACACGGCATCATGATAATAATAAAAAAAAACAGGACAAGTAAAGTGATTCTAGGGTGCTATTGAATATAACATTGGTAGTCTGCTTACTTCAGGTTCTGTGCCTATTGAGGTAACTTTATGGGAATTTGAACATCACATCTGAATCTCTTTCAGGTATACAACGTCCGACATGATGAATTGTGGACCCACCAGCTGGCCATGTCTTCTCTGATAAAGATAAAATCAGGCTTGTGTGCAGTGAAAACTTCTTAATGAGCTGCAGGTCAGTACCTAAATTTCAGGTGCCAAGTTTAATATTGCTTTTGGAAAACTGCATCACTTACTAGCCTCTGTTTTCAGCACAACTGACAAAGTGACAGCAGTGCATGAAGGTAGCCTGCCCAGACCCTTGAAAGTAATGAGCAGTCACCTAGTCAGCAGCTTGCCTGCTGTGAAAATGATTATAGGCTACCACCTGTGCCCTTAGATATTAAGGATGCGATTGAAAGGACACAACCAGGAAAAGTGTCCAGTCACACTAAATCCCGCATTGTAGGGTGGATTGCAAATCATCTCATGACTATAACAGTGTAAGTATAGGCATGTATTTGCATGTGTTTATTCAGTACAGGTTTTAAAGTTGCTCTTTTTTACAGCTATCCAGGAAGCCTCTACGAAGCAGCTGCAAAATCTCTCGTGTTGGAATATCCAGTGCTAAGGGACACTATTGGCACAGGCTGGGTAAGCACTAAAGCAATGGCATTCCTATAACTTTATTGGATGTCATACATGTTGGTGAGCTAGACTGCAGGTGCCCTTCAAGTTATTTTGTTCTTGGAGAGCATTCAAGAAGTTTCAACCCCATATTTATTACATTTGAATAATTGCCATGCATGTTCTTAGAGTCGTTTATCATCGAACTCTGATAATGGCAACATTAACTTGAGGGTTTGATATAATCATCAACTAGGTGCCCATGGCAATATATTCAGATCATGCATTAATAAAGTTAAAAACTGGCCCTGGTTATAAGCTTTAACAACCGGTTTAAGAGGATAAATACAGATGTAATGCATCGCTTCTGGGGATTGAATATTACCACTAATGGTATATGTAGTTTCTAATCACAGCTTGAATAGAGGGCTCACACAAGCTCAGTTCTGCGACTGAAATGCCACGATCTTCGCCATGCCGCATGGCTCCCAGCACATACATAAAATGCAGGAACCGGAGTTTGGAATGAGCAGATAAAGCTAAAATACAACAGATATGCTGATATTACTAGGAACAGCTAAATTTGCCAGGTATTGTCACCTGAATCTGCTTCTGCCCCATAGCAGGTTAAAAGCAGTGTATCAAGGTTCCCAAAGAATCATTTGCTTCAAAAGTGACCATGTTCAAAGAGGACAGTGTCCACTGTGCGGAAATTTGAAATAATAAAAAAATTGTGTTTCCAGGACTCATGGAAAGTTCCTTCGAAATACAAATTCGCATATATGAGGAAGTCTCTGTGCACAGTTCCAGCTGTTCAAGCAGCGAGAGCAGCTTACGGAAAACGCAAAGACTTAGAAGAAAGCACCAATACTAAGCGGCACTGCCATGTGGTAAGTGAAACGTCAAATGGACTGGTACATAGAACTCAACTATGAAGTCACTCTTATTTTATGTGTGAGCTATGAAGTAAAACATTATTCATGTTTTTAACGATATAACCTCTTCATATCAACACATTAAGAAGCCAGGCAAGTTTTCAGGGCCATATTGACAGTTAAAGTATAGTAAATGCAAATAAGACAAATAAATTTGGTAAACAAAAAAATCATCTTATCTCCTATGGAGAACAAAACAACAACTTTCACAGTTTTCATGCAAGGCTCTATTATTTGAGTCAAGATGGTAACGCTCTATCAAACTTCTATGTGTCCCTGTATGTTTAAAACTCGGCGTTTCAGCAAGTGCCGCGGGCATGTTGCTCGATTCCTCATTCTTTTCTTCATTTTGTAGCTAGGTTCCCGACTTGGCTGATTCCATGCTCCTTGGTTAGCAAGTAGTAGATTTATTGCTCGGTATCAGCTTGTTATTGACATCATGCATCATTCCAGCTTTAAATATTGTGTTCTACATTTTGCACCATACTTATCACTGAAAGTGACTGACAATCCTTTGATTCAACTATTAAACTCGCATGAGTACTGAAATAAGTGGACAGGTGAAATCAAACTACTGCAGCTCAGTGAGCATGTGATGTGAAAGCTCCAACCAGCGATAATTAATGCCCTTTCAGTGGCCACCATAAACAATGCCCATATGCTATGCTTGGCTTCAATATCTGTCTGTCCTCTACATTAGAAAAGCTCCTTATTGCTCTTTATTTGTTGACTACACCATGTAACTATACATAAACCAATGTTTTTCCAGAAGCTTTTTAGAGGTGAACATTTTTTTTGGGGGGGAGGCAAGATACATATTAGGTTCGAAATTTCAAGTTTTCAAACTTTCTTTTTATATGAAAGAACAAGCACTACTAACTAATATCTGGTCAAAGTTTTACATATATGACATACATATAAAGGCAACAACTCTTGTATTCTAACACCGACACCGCAGTTGGCAATATTTAAAATCAGTGTTACCTCTTCAGACTCCTTCTGATATAGGTAGGAGGCGTGGTTCACTGGTTTTACACACACATTTGCGATATGCTGGTTCACAAGGTGTAAATTTGGAAGTGGTGAAGTGCCGAGGTGGTCGACATTGGAGAGAATCATTGTGAGAACTTTGATATTAACATAAGTTATGACACACTCGCAGAGCAAGATGGTATCAGTACACACTGCTTCAGTTCTCTTACGTAAGTCAACCCTGTAATTGAGTTCTCTACACATGTCCAGTTCAAAAAAATGCCAACATTCTTCAACTGAGCTAGCAAAAAGTTGAGTTTTCATGTCTGCCTATTTCATGTCATTGTCGTGATCTTTCACTGTGCAGTACCATCTTTTTTTTGCTGATTAGATTGTAGATCTCTCCCAACATGTCGCTTCTCAGCATGATGAGGCTACAATTAATAGCCATATTGACTACATGGTGAAAGAAATCAAGCGGCCTATTCCTGACATGCAAAAACTCGGTGATTCTATGGAGCAGACAAGACCATCTAGACAGAAGTGGATGAAGGAAATGAGGCCATCAACAGCAGATGTGGTGCTGAAATACCCTGCTTTGGCAAAGGCTGAAATGGTGAGCAGAAACAGCTGTGGTTTTGATCCTGCTGCAGAAATGTATGTGAGAGAACTTAACAATGAGTTTTTTTATGTTATCGATAGTTGCAAATTTGTTGGTGATTCGGTACAATTTTTTTGTCGTTCTAGCTTCATGAGGAGTTCATTGCTCTCACTGGCGTTAACTTAGAAAAAAAGGTCCTGGAATTTATAAACCGGTATGGAGACCGGTGTTTTGAGCTTGCGAAGTGTCGTCGTTGCGCGAAGGAAGCTGTGAAAGCAATTGAAGAAGAAGTCGAGGCACTGGATGGTGACGAAAGAAATGTACGTGTAGAAGCTTGCCAGCTTTTCCAGTTTTCCCAAATTTCCAAACTTTTATAAGTCATTTTCATAGGAGTATTACTGTCAATGCCCTTATATGTGAAAGTTTGATGTGCCTAAAAATATTTCGTCAACAGATCGCTTTGCCGTTGGCATTGTCGAGTTGCTGCCCATGCTCCTAAAGGAGCAGCCGCGATTTCTGCAGGGACCGGTGAGCTTATTTGCTTTACCTTTTTTTATATCAGCTAGTATACTTTTCATCAGTGATGCTGATTTTATGTATTACTCATTTTACAGGACACCTACCCTGCCCTTTCGCTGAAGGGCAAAAATGCCTCTGAAGCTACAAACATAGTTGCGAGCTTTGAAGGGCTTAGTGTAGAGGTGCTTGATGTAATTGCAGGTATGGCGGCGCTTATGGAAATATACTGGATATTCGATGTCAAGTACAGTGGCGCCAACAAAAAAACATTCACTCTACTTGAACATTTCTGTGGCTTGCCGACAAGTGCAAAGCAGATGCCGCTAGTCATACGGCAAATATCATCGCTTGAAAAGGCAACTTAAGTTATGCCTACAGACGTGTGTTATCAATAAATGTTTTCATATAAAAATGCACTGTGTGGCATATTTCATTGCTCCCTGGCTTTTGGAACAATGCATTGTTTGTTCCTGACAATGTCAGCCGCATAAACCTGTGGTTTATACGGCCGTTGACACTCAGCAGTGAATTTGGAGGTGTGTTCGTAGTGTCTTTCATGATAATATATTTCGCAGTGTGGAACAGAACCAGGTGTTTTCCAAGAAAAAGTGCTAAATACCATGATGCAATACATTGGCATTATTCTGATTTTATATGTATAGTGCATATCTATATTATTGGTATATATACCCGCATTTTCGTCGCATTCATTACAGCTACAATGTTCTCGGTAAAATATGGCCATCAGAATAATCAATTCAACTAACCTGGTGTGCACACAATTGTGTATTCGAAGAGTCTGTCGTACCTCCATACCAGCCGTAGCTAGTAAGAACGTAGCATCGATTACTAACATATTAGCTTCGTAACTTTGGAAGAAGGTAGTGGAACTTGCTACTTTTGGGTAGCAACGGCTTGTCACATATGTTACAACCATATTATAGTAATGGAGTAGTAGTAACTATTGCTACATATGCCGTTACTAACAGGAAGTAGTAATGGCAAGGCCAGTAACAGTTACTACCCTTGTTGTTGCTACCTGCTGTTAGTAACAGCAACGGTAGTAAGGATTCCTACCCTTGCTTTTACTAGCTGCTGCTAGGAACGGCAAGAGTAGTAACAGTGACTACGCTTGCCGTTACTAACTCCCGTTACTAACAGGGTTGTAACATATGTGACAAACTGTTACTACCCAAAAGTAGCAAGTAGCACTACTTTTTTTTAAGAGTGTACAGGGCGTTCAAGAAATGGGTCCAATATTCTTTACAAATCAGGAGAAGACGCTATTTGCTTGCTGTCTTCACAGTTGCTCTTGTATAGTGACAGGCGTCTTAAGAGCGTTGAAGATATTATGGGGAAAGGTAATTAGTAAATTTAAAATAATTAATTTTGTAGTAAGTAGAGCTAGACAGTTAAGTCGATTAGCAGAATCGAAGTTCTCCATGCAAAAAAAATATTGATTGCCGCTTTGAGATTTCGGAAAAGCGGCCTCAAGTAATAACTGCCAATTGCCCCGCCGTGGTGGTCTAATGGCTAAGGTACTCGGCTACTGACCCGCAGGTCGAGGGTTCGAATCCCGGCTGCGGCAGCTGCATTTCCGATGGAGGCGGAAATGTTGTAGGCCCGTGTGCTCAGATTGGGGTGCACGTTAAAGAACCCCAGGTGGTCGAAATTTCCCGAGCCCTCCACTACGGCGCCTCTCATAATCATATGGTGGTTTTGGGACGTTAAACCCCACATATCAATCAATTAATAACTGCCAATTAATGAACTTCTCCCCAAGTCTGCGGGGAAACCGCAGCGCGACAGAGCGCAACTGAAACGAGGGAGCGTTGTTACATAAACCATCAACCGACTTCGTTGTGTGGACTGCGCTCGCAATTACACCACGCAGAACGCACATAAGTTTTCGAACGGGGAAGAACTGCACCCCGGTAACCGCTCTTTTGAACAGTGACGTCATCGTAGTTGTCTGCTTGTTGCGCTCTTCGATCCGATTGTTTCGCTTTCGCCGTAGAATTGAGAAAAATTTCATTATTTCGTAGTTATTGCTAGATGCCGATTTTCTGAAATCTCAAAGCGGCAATGGGTTTATCGCATCAATTACTTCAATTCTTTTATTTGACGTAAGTGGTGAACTCCACTATTTAAAAAGTTGTTGAATTTAACTTTCCTAATTGGTGTTCCAAATGATGTCTTCGACCTTTTTAAGATGCCTGCCACTATCGAAAACCAACTGTAGCGAATGGCGTCTTTTGCTGATTTTCAAACAGTATTGGACATTTCTTGAAACATCCTGTATACTGTACACGTCGCTTCAGTAATTCCTCGCAGTGTGAAAAGGCGTGGAGCAACCAATCCGCAACGAGTGTCGACTGCGTGTAGTAGGAGTCGCTAGCCGGTGCTATATTCTATCCGAATCATTTCGTAGAAATGCAACTCGGTCCAATTCCAGCAATCAGAATCGGGACAAACGCATAGAAGAAGTCTTGGTGTCCTCCTTTCTGGTCGGTTGTGAAAGGCCCAGCATTTCGACTCTCTGCACTACGCGTTAACAAACTCGAAAGGCCACGCCCTTTCGCGCAAAGCGAACGTTGTGGCGCGAGCACAATGACGTATACGAGCACACCCACACATCGACGGCGGGAACACAAACGGAAGGCGGGCGATCCACGCGGTACAGAACAGAACGAGACAAAACAGTATAATAAAGAAGTTGACAACTACAAACACGCCAAACATGCAACAACGCCGGCGCGGCTCCGTCTATCTCAGGTAACGAAGAAGCCGGCGCGACGGTGTTTTGAAAGCGACGGCGGTGCGAGGAGGCGAGGGAAGCCAGACCTGCCGAAACACACTATTCCGGAACCTGTCAAGAGGTCCCGACTGGTGAGGAGGGTGAAAAGAGACGGGGAAGGCAAGCAAGGAAGGGGTCGACAACGCGCGCGCGCTCGACAGGAAGGTAGCTAACGTCATGACGACGACTACTGCAAAACTTGGAAGCAGGGACACGGGCGAGTGCGCCGCACGGATTGGAAGGAGAGAGCATCCGGAGCTCCCGGGAAGCCTCGGGGAGGAGGAGGACGAAGAAGAAGAAGCAGCGTCTGAAGCGATGGAGAGCACCCTCCGAGACTGACTGTGTGGTGACTGGCGCAATCCAAAGGGAAGGGGGGGGGGGTACTGCACATGACGTCACTCGACGAGAGCGTGGTGCATACAGTACCGCAAAGATCACTCCCACGCAGGAGTGACCTGTAGCGCGCCGGAAGCATGAAAGAGCGCCCACAGACTAGAGAGAGGAACAAGAGCGAAAGAGAGCACTAGAAAGTAGAGAGAACCCGCGCAATCGAGATGAAGGTCGGCGGGGTGGCCTGTAGTGCGCGACAGCGAGGACAGCCTTACGGATAAGTAAACAAGCCCCACGGAATGTGTTAATGTCCGAAGCCATTATCCACCGCCGGGGCAGAAAGACGAGCAACGCCCGCGTTCAGCCTTACCAGGATGGCGAAAGATGCACGCTGTGCAGTAGCAGCGGCGCATTGTCATTCGAAACTAGGGTGCGCGCACCGAAAGAGGCAGGAGACAGAGTAAACAGGAGAGGAATAGGCGACCGACACACCGAGTGACAATGGCGCACCGCGAGGCACGTACGCAAACCGTAGAAGGAGGGTGCGAGCGCCTCGACCGATACAAAACACACGGGGCAGCTGCATCTCGTACGTACGAGCAAATCCCCGAGAGCAACCGCAGCAGCCATCGACCGAGCAACACGATACCGCGCTCCCGGCGGCGAACAAGTTGCGCGTGCAGCGCGAGCGGATTGCATACGCGCATACAAAGTCGCACGATGCATCCCGGTCGACTGGCGAAAGCGAGGAGCCGCCCACGCTCAGTACGTCCTCGCCTGCGCGCGTACAACAAAGAGCGTTCACCCCTGGTCGGCGGTGCTTCCGTCGGATGCTCCCGCGGTGGAGCCGAAAGGTGAGACCCCCGTCACCCACGCGACATCAGGGAGTTCGCGTACAGAGATGAATTATGGCGCGAAAGAGAACCGAAGCACGGGTGAAAGTTTCCAAGTTCACGAAAACAAAAAAACAAAAGAGGGTGCAGGCTGCAAGGGGCGGCGGTGCATTCAGAAACACTGCGCAGACCAACTGGGGGCGGCCAACAACGACAAACAAAGAAAAAAGACCCGCACTGGCGGGACCGCTGACTAATGTTCGACGACTGACGTCTATCCGCAAGCCGCCGCCGCCGCGGACGCCAACGCCTTCTCAGACGCCGCACCCCGAGACTGCGGTTGCTGCAATGCTGGTGGGCAGACAGGCCGGCGTATGGAGACGCATATAGACCAGACCGGTCGTCCAGCAAGCCGCAACGCCCCCTGCCACCTCGCGGTCTGGCCATTTCGTTTTACGCACAGCCATCCGACGGACCTTTGGGTCGTATAGTATATTATAGTGCACGACTATGCCCTCGCACTGCGCCCGCGAAGATTCATTTCGCAGCGGGAGTCCATTCGCTTCGCCTACGCCGGGGCAGTCTATGAGAAAAAACGTGACGGCGTGCGCGTTTTAACTGGACTGGTCAGGGGGTTAGGCCTGCTTTGCATAAGACTTCGACTTTCGCAGACTTCGAGTTAGGGGTCGGCCGTCATAAACCGTCGCCTACTTTTAAGTTGGCAGCGTCTGCTTTCAACGTATGACCACGTGTGACGTACGTACGTTGCTGTTATGTAGAGGGTGCCTGCGCTGGCATGCCTGTGCATGAGTAAGCACCTGAATGTCTACATGGATTGGTCATGCTCTAAACAGGCGCTGGGTCGGATCTGAACTTGCCAACAGTTGACGTAACATTTGAGTAAACGAAACACAGGTTTTTTTTCATTCAGCAGGGGGTCTCTACTACGACAAAGTAAATTGCGACACACGTTTGTTCATTCCCAATAGTGCATGACGTGCTGTTAAGAGCCTCGCCAAATATTGAAATCTACAGGTTCGCAATCGCATTTTGATCTCAGACCTATAGGTTCCACCTATTCGCCGGCACAGATAGAAGATTATTCTTTACACATAATCATTATTATTACTTTTTTTTGCAATCATACACGTTGCCTCTTACGGTCGTATCACTGAAGCGAGGGAAATGAGGTCTGAGGTACTGCATTTTAAACAGATGTCGTGTCCTCGGTACATATTCACAGTAGAGCGCTTTATCCATAAACGGTCATGCGCGTCGACAACCCAGTACAACCAGCCATTATACGAGATACACACCAACGGAAAATTCCTGAACCTGCTGCTTCTCTATTCCACTAACTCCATCAATCCGATTGATTGCTCCATCTAATCTTCTGCTTTCGTGGCGCCTCTTCTATTACGCGTATTGCCGATTTCTGGTTCTACGCACTATATACTGCATGCGATACACTACAAAGCGTTACCCATTTTCCACCTTGACCTTCTTCATTAAAATATACCGGGTGCACATACAATGAGACTCGCTAGAACATATGCTTGGTCGAGAGCCGAATGCTCATGGTTCACGAACACGTATTGAGGGAAGTCCCTGAGGCAGTACTCGTGCGGCATAGTGCAGATGATATCCGACCTAAAATGTAATGCACCCCTTTAAAAAGTGTACTTACAAAGATTTGACAACTGATGTGTCGAGCTAACAAACACGAAGAAAAAATGAAAGAATAATACAGAACGTACAGACCCTAGTTGCTAATTTGTGAATGCTTCTCTCATCTTTTGTAACTTCCTTTGGCATCTGCATTCGTTTTAGGTTTTAACTTTCACCAACAACGCCAACTTTGCGATGAAATCACAATATGTACGAATGTATCAGCCATTCACGAATCTCCGTAAAGATACTACGCGCAAGACCGCAGGCGCCCACGCTCGGCTGCCCAAAGTACGTCGTTCCTGCCGGAGCCATGCAGAGTTCCTCTCCCCCCAGACCCCTTCCCCTCCACATTTGAGGTATATTGACATTAAGTAAACATAAATTGAGAGTGTGAGTGCAGTGTTAGCCGTCACAACTCGGACAAGCGTAAGTGTACCCCAGGACGACTGGCTGAGCGGTGGCGAGCCGCCCTTCTCAGCCCTCGTACAGTGGACCAAATCTGGGCTGTCCAGCGAGCCAGGGCTATCGCCGAAGACATCGCAGGATGCTCAGCGGACGACAGCGCCTGGAGGCCTAGCCCGGGCCAGAAATTCGTGGTTGGATCCTAATAAAGTTTATTACCTACCTAAACAGTAAATAGATTGTCAACACTGTATCGCCCCTTCGTCGAATGACAGTATTGGCGTGATTTACAAACATAAAGTTTGTAAACACAGTTGCCACAGCCAATGACATTTGAAAGAGCGAGCGCGATGGAGACGCCCGGCCAGTTTAATCTCCGCTAGAGCCACGCTGGTCGGCAGACCTCGCACGCTTCCGATCGCACGTGCAACATACGTTGCGGCAGTCGACGTTTTCGATTCAGCCTAATTACGGAACATCACGGCGACGGCGAAAATTCGCCTCGGGTGTCCACGCAATTGCTCTTGTAACGAAAGTGTCGCGAGACCGCAAGCTTCAAGCCTTCAATGCACGAAGATCAGCTTCTACGGAGCCCGCGCTAAAGACAAGGAGGACGCGCGCCGCGTGTCCTCGACACAGCACGCGCGCCAGCCGCAATCAATCAAATCGATCAGCGCAGCGGCGACCGCGGGACGATATCTCAGAGCCGGACGGGTGCAGGAGGGTCGAGCGAGGAGGAGAGCCCGGCAGCGCCCGTCTGGACAGCTCGTCGACGTCATCGATGGCCCATTCGTGTGCCCCTACCTTTCCTTCTCACTCCTCGCAACCGCATTTCTTATGTGCATTTGGCTGTAGTTCCCAACTGCGATGACCTCGCGTGGACAACAACAGTAGGCACTGCGCCGTGCTCCCGACCGGGTTGCAGAAATTAGGTGCCTTTTCTCATCTTCTAACCACTACCACCAACACAACAACAGAGTCTGGCGACGAACGCTTCAGCAGGCTGCTGCGCCCTTCACATTACCCACTCGCATCGTTGTCGTGGTCACAGTAAGCAAGCATGGGTGAAATGACTTGAAATGGAATAAATACAGTCTGGACATTTTTATTTAGTTTTTTGCTTATTCCCTTTGATATTTCGGCTTGCAGTGAGAGAGATTTTAATAAGGGTATAATTTGGGGCCAGTTGGTGAAAAAAACATAATTGGTGAAGTGAAGCGCAATAAACCGGACGAATTCAGAAAGGCGATGGGAACGGGACCAAAGCACTAACTGAAAACTGTGATCGTTTGTTGTAAAGCATCGCTTCACAATATGAGCATGAGCGCAAGACCCCCAAAAACACTTCCACAAGAAGCGAAGAGACAATGCCGCAGCTACGAACCCCGTAAAACCCATCGGAGAACTGCACTGCTACTTATAAGGATACAGACGACACACACAAGCACAGGCGACCACATAACCAACTCGTCAAAGTCGAAGTATCATGGGCACAAATTCGTGCTAAATGTGACCCGTGCTTAGTCTTCGTCGAAATCGCACTGCATTTCTCCGAGTATGGAACAGACTCACACAAGTCATGATATTCTTGTAGCATACATGCTTCGTAAAGGTCTATAGTTTACTTTCAGAAAGACTCTACCGCTTTCATAGCGCTATTGAGGCGTTGTATGTCGACGAACAAAGAAAAAAAATGAGAAAAGGGGCTTCTTTTTACTGCTGTCTTCGTCTCATGTGCCCTTTTTCTCCAATGCACAAATGCAAACTCCATGTCGAATATGCGCTGAACGAAAGCGAAACCTTACAAAATACACAAGCTTTCTCTCTCTTTCTCTCCTGCTTCCGTTCAACTCCATCAGCGGTTACGCATAGAAGCGCAACAAAATCAAGTCAGCTCTACACCAATTCACAAAGCAATGCGCAAAGAGAAGAAAGAAGACCATTCCCCAGATCTTCAGAACAGAAGGACGAAAAGAATGTATCGACTATGTATAATTTTCGAACTCTAGGCCACGACTGAAACAGTTTTACCCCTATACGTCGAATCCGCTGCGAGCGAGTAGGCACAAAGGCGCGCGCCCGCCCTCTGCACGCCTTATTTGCAACGCAAATTCGAGAATTTCTCATCCACTTTGAACCGAGACGCTTCCCTTTGGGTGACGGCAGCACTCTCGGCCTCAGTGCTAAGGGTCAAAGCTTCGTGCGGCCTCTGAGAATATACGTTTACATCTCTGTGAGTCGCCGGAGGGCTGAAAAGCACCCCAGAATCGTGAGGCGTGGAAATGGCGACGACGCGTACGCAAATAACGTTGAATTACAATGGTGAAGTCACAGGTTTTTGTGTTCTTTTCCTGTTCCTTTTGGAGCAAGTGTGTTCCAATGGCAGAGCGAAGACAGGAGTCGAGAAGTCAGATGACAGAGTGGGAGCGCATTCAGAGCGGGAGATATCGGCGGAGAGGATTGATTGATATGTGGGGTTTAACGTCCGAAAGCCTCCATATGATTACGAGAGACGCCGTAGTGGAGGGCTCCGGAAATTTTGACCACCTGGGGTTCTTTAACGTGCACCCAAATCTGAGTACACGGGCCTACAACATTTCCGCCTCCATCGAAAATGCAGCCACCACAGCCGGGATACGAACCCGCGACCTGCGGGTCAGCAGCCGAGTACCTTAGCCACTCGACCACCGTGGCGGGGCCGGTGGAGAGGAACGGAACTCGGCGTAACGTAGACTTCCTATAACCCGTTCGCCATCTGGGGGGGCGCCCACCGACAGTGGATTGTTTTGGGGGGTAATGGCGGACGACACGGAAGATCCGAGTCGGTAAATTGTGCGGCATTGTTTCCGCCGCTGAATGGCGACAGCTAACGAATCGGAATGATGTTCTGACACGAGTGATTCATCGGATAGTGGCATATCGACGCCGAACCTGCCACGTACGAGCGGTATAATTCGACAGCGGAATCAACTAACCTGATGCAAGCATACCCCAGGAAACTTGTCACTCGAAAGATGGACTTTCCGCTCCCGCCTCAATCCAGCGGGACGCACGTGTTGCGTTCCAATCGCGGATCTGGAGGCGTTGCTCTACGCTGCAGAGTCGAGTCCTCCAACGCGGAGTCCGTCGGCTGCTCCGACTCTGCCATTTGAATTCAACACTACTTCAACAAACTTTCGTCTCCCTCTTTTTCTATGAAGCTGAAGCTTCGGACGCGTCATTCGAAGGTCGCAGCTTCGATCCCTGTCAGCAGCAAGTTATCCGCTTTGCTTCACATTTACATTATAACCACTGCTAACAAAATCTCCCACACTTTTCTTGGTATCTGTCACACACTTCGGGTGAGGCCCCGCCGATCCAACATCGACGTGCGGCAGTCTCGCAGGCTTCCACTTTACGCTTCGGCCTGCGACGCCTGAAAGGCCTCGAAGTGGCACATTTCGAATTTATTTGCGGGTTGTTCGACCCGTGCGGGGTTGCACGTGTGGTGATGTGTGGGCCTGACCGACGCACTCATAGAGCAGACACGGAGTTTGATTACACATAAACAAGCATTTAATTGAAACAAGGCCAAAGGCAGGAGTTAACGAAAATAACAGAGAGGAATAACACTGATGCGCGGTGGAAAGAACAGCTATGTAACAAACTATGCTCTGAAAGAACACTACAAGAGGTACAGACAAAAGACAAATATGCGGAACATTACTAAAATAACAACAAGATGGGAATCGTAAAAGAGGGTTACAAGGAAATAATTACAGAATGATCATCGGTCGTGCTTTTGAATTTCAACGTGCGACGCAGCGCACCCTACAAATATTAAAAAAAAAGGCTGGTTAAAATAATTTAACAGTTTAAAAAAAATCACAATAAAAAGTTCCATACGGACCAGGCCAGCTCTTGGTGCACGTAGGGGAGTTGACGGGTGCCGCTGAAGGTCTCGCCGGCTTGGTAGACGACGAGGGTGCCCGGAATTGCAGCCGTCTCAATACGTTGCGCGGGTCACTCCGTGCTCGTCGCCCACGCGAGACTCGCGACACCGACGACCGCACTTGTTGCTGGCTGAACGTCAACTGCCTTTTCCGATGCAGTGAAAACCTCTTCAGCGGCGTACACGTGCTCCCGTCTCATCTGGGAGTACTTTTCCTTGTTTAGATCGCCGGTGCCCCTTCCGGTACCGGTGCAGGGAAGACGAGCCGGTGCCACGCTGGGTCGTTATAGTCGCCGGATGTCGTCCCCCCACACAAAAGCGCCCTTCCTTGGAAGGTGGGGCCCGCGGATGCTCCGAAAATTGGAGTCGTTTGTGACAGTATCATTGTCCGTCGGTTCTCAAAAAGAACGAATTCAGCGGCCTTATAATCGAACACACTGAAAACTCTGGAGTTCGAAGAGCCGGGGTTCGAAACTGTACAAACCTATGAAAGAGATTGAACCACCGCAAGCGTTGTTTCGAAATATCAACGCGGCTCGGAAAGCAGGACGATACATGTCGAGGCAAAAACATTACAAACAGTGAAGCTGCCTATTCAGTATAAACCGTCTTAAGTTACTGACGCGCCAGCTAAAGAAAAAAGTTTGCTGATTAAGCTTTCGACGTCGCCGAGTTTCGCTGTTCGAAGAAAGTCTAAATATAACGAGAAGGCTATTCCTGGCTTCGGTAACGGAGACGTAGCTTACGAGGTGAAGTCAAGTGCACGACATCAAACAAACCACGAGAGGGCGCAGAATGTGTCTACGATGATATCGATGCGTCCATCTGATTTTGAATCGCGAATGAAAGACCTTGCCTAACTTTGCCTTGCCTTGCCTTGCCTTGCCTGCCTGCCTGGTCAATACGATTGGCTAAAAAAAAAAAGATAATGGCTTTTGCCTATGAGTCATCTTATGCAAATATATGAAGGTCCAAGTGTTATTCTTTTTTTCTTCCAAACTCCGTCTCGCTGTCAGATGCCCCACTATGCCTACTGAAGTAGCGTACGTTTACGCAAGCATACAGCTTACGCTAAAGCATATCTTTACCGTCTCTTTCGCCGCGCAGTGCCTGTGTTTCCTAGAAAGCCTTGCCACCACAAACTTGCATTCACCGCTGAAACGGCACTGAGTGAGTCCGCTGGTGACCAGACCTCTCACAAGGCCAAGCGCCAACGCAAACGAGAAAACGACTTTGTGGCTCGACGCCAGCCTGTCGTCGCTTTCAGAGCGTGCTTCCTAAACGCGCTCACGTATTGCTCTCCTGAGAAACAATCTTAGCTCATCCCCACCCCCCCGAACTCCTTCACAAAACAGGCGGCAACTTCCTTCGTGCAACGGCAATGAAGTCAACCGTGTTGCGCTTGGAAGCTTGTAGTAACGAGTACCAGCTGAGCGGGCAATCTGGTTTGCACACACGCACAAGAGTGTATGCGCAGCACCACAAAATGACCGAGAAAAAACCGTAGGTCTCAACTGTCGGACAAGGAAGGGATGCCCCTTAAATACTATACATACGTAGGTCAGCAAACACCGTGGAGCGCACGCAGACTCACTGACGAAATATACTTAGCTCACTTGGCTTTCACAGACTCGGACTCACCAAAATTTTCGCGAGTCGGACTCCCACTCACGAAAATTTTCTTCCACCGGACTCACTCAAACTCACCAAATGAATACCCACCGGAACTCACATTAGACTCAGACTCTTGACTCGATCTGAGACGGAGTGAGTCTACTACACACGCACACACACACACACACACACACACACACACACATTATATATATATATATATATATATATATATATATATATATATATATATATATATATATATATATATATATATATATATATATGGTTGTTTGGAAATACACTGCCGTCTACGGCGATTCTGTGATGTGGTATTCTCTAACTGAATATTCGACTCAATTTCGCAAGAATTAACACAGCCTCTATTTGTTTGCCTGGGCGACTCGAAGGCGAAAGCTATTTTTTTTCATTCTTTTTTTTTCGCCTAAAAGAAACTTTACTGAAGGCGAGTTGCAGTCATATCGCCATACTTGTTGCTTCTTTTTACGTTCATCGCAACCAGCCTGTCGGTACGCGACGCACCAGCAGTAACGCGCAACCATAGAAGGCAGACAAGACCCGACTACCAGCGCTCGGTGCCCTGATGAACAGCGAGCAAACCGAATAACAAAGAAAGTTGCGAAGGGTATACGAGATATGCCGCCACCTGTCGAACCCTTCAAGGGCGTCCGCCGTGCGATAGGCGCCAGGCCCAGCGTATACTGGCTTCATTCGGGCGCGCACACCTGGCTGCGATCAAGGCTGTGTGCGCGCGGGATTAATATACAGGGGACAGGTGTTGGCCGCAAAGCGGAACTGGCAGTGCACTTGAAAAATCAGCTGTTCATCCTGACGCACGGTGGAACATACGGTAGTCAAGTACCCTAGCTCGGCCACAAGTCAACCGGCCAATCTGCACACTAATCCCCGGCTATAAAACTCCCATATATTTCTCGGCGATTACGTGCCAAGGAAACGGCGAGATTGTCACAGGGCGAGAGCGACAGTGGGTGATTATGGATTAATTCTGGCCACGTGTTATAAGTTATTTATTTTTTTTCGTTTCTTAAGGTGCATCTGAATCTACAGCAGGCTGCGAGTATAGGCCACATGTACAAAAAGAAGTTTGTGTACTGTAAAACTAGACATGCAGCACGTTATTCTGAGTACAGCAGAACATGTGTGCATATTGAAAGCAATAAGACGGATCATATTGCATTCATTATCATCCTTCTTTCAGTTTTTCTGAATCCACCCAGTATCAGCAGTGCTGAACAGGAAGCCTGGACCATCAGTGTTAACTTCAAATGCCTTTTCCCTGTCTCGTTTCTATTTCTGTTGCGTTCGATCTCTCTAACTCGTTGGCTTTAAATTTCGTGAAAGTTTCAAATCGCCAAATTCTGCAAAAATATTAATTATCATTATCCTCCACCCAACACACGATCCGTGCATGCGAGAATGAGTCCTCAAGCAGCGCGATCTCCTGTGACACCTGTTTTGCGCAAGCTGACATGGTATCCTATACCTTGAAGTTCTCTCATTAGTCTTGCCACGGTTAACAAATACATTAGATCTTTGTGGCTGATGAAGGCAGGCAGCGTTCTGCACTGTTCTAGAACGGAGCCCCGAATCAGTGTTTCTGACGGCCCGGCACATGGATCTGTCGAAACGGCTGAGCGGCTGAAGTCTATGCAATCGAAAACTCGACTACCAGCGTATAGTCTAGAGCGGTGGTCATCACTCGGCAAGCACTACTTAACCAGGAGCTCGAAAGAAAAAAAATCGATGTCAGCAATCGATAAAGCGAGCAATTCATCATAAGTGGGGTCTTACTTAATTGTTGCTCAGCGGCAGTTGCTGCCATGGGGTTCTATAGTGGACATTGTGGAATTCCGCCATGGTACAGTGCGCTAGAACATTCTAGTACACTCTAGACGTGCAATCACATTGGCTCTCTTGTGAGCGTTGTCAGCTCTGATTTGTTCAGTGAAGAGGTTAATGTTATGCAAGATACTTCTCTCTCTCTCTCTTTTCTTTAACAAGAACGTCGCATCAAATCGGTTCCCTGATGGTGGCTACCCTACGCGTCGTTTTGTGCGCGGAAGTGATAGCCCCCGAGGACCCAGCCAGCATTGAATAGATGAGCGTCACGAAGGCAACAGCAAAAATCACTGCAGCTTCCACCTGCGCGAGCACTCGGCAACGCCGCAGTGCCTAGCAAGCGCAATTTTCACGGGCATGCATCCGCCTCGTTTCGCAAAGTTAAGCGGCGGCCGCACACGACGCAATCAGTCACGCCACCTCCCCTCCTGGCGGCGGCTCCATAAACAAAAGCACCCTCATCGCCCAGAACAGCAACATTACGCAGTCTACGAGAGAAAGAAAGAAAGAAGAGAGAGAGAGAGAGAGAGAGAGAGAGAGAGAGAAGAGGCCAGACACACCCTCAGTGGTTGTGGTGGTTCAGCCAACAACAGCAAAAGCGGGCGAGATAGCGGCGGACGCGCCCTATGGGCGAGGAGGAGCTCAAGCAGCAGTGCATCACCTCCAGAGTTACCCCCGTATTCTAGAACGTCCCTTCACTCAACGCTTCACCTTCACTTGAGAAAGCCGATCGAAGCGCCGTCTCTAGGCACGGCAAGTCACTGCATATCAACGATAATCTGCCGCGATTCTTGAGTAGCACAGCGTCATTTTCAGCCGAGCAGTGGCAGCGTGCTCAACTCTGTCAAGTGAAGGGTGGAAAGTCGAGTCGAGGAGCGTTTGTGAATACGGGGGTTAGACTGAGAGCCTTCGAAGAGAACCTCAAGACAGAGGACCACTAAGTGGCACGACGGATGACCTCCCCGCCTTTCTGTCCACGGGCGTATGTGACACACTACGACGACTGCGTGACGTCTCAAGGGCGGCCCACACCTACTCCGTTTCATATGCCTATCGAAAAAAAAAAAGCAACTTTGTTTATTGCTTCTTAGACCCTAAACGAAGTGGAGCGCGAAAAACTGCGCCGGAGCTGGGATGACGCGATCGCCCCTATATAGGCGTGGATCGAGAAGGCCTCTTTGGCGTTCTCTGCCCCCTTACATTTCTTTTTTGTAGAAAAGCGAAGCATGGCGGCAGCACACAAACTGCGTTGAGAATGAGTAAGGAACCCTACTGCGGGGAAAACGTCATCGCCGACACAAAAAACGGCGAGTCGGTCAGCAGGGAAAAAACTTATGGGGTCCTTTATAGCACACGAAGGCGAAAGCAGTCTTTTTTTTTTCTCTCTCTGTTAATATGTTGCCACCCTCTACCCCGAACTTTTTCTGTGATTTTTTTTAAGTGTGTTTAGTGCAGGGACTTATTTTACGTGATTTCCTGCACATCAACCACATAAACATGTACTGTGGCTCGCTTCCCGGTGGATTGTGCAGAACAGTATCAAATGCGATCCGCAGCTTTTATTTTATTTTATTGAAGTCAACCCTCAGATTGCTCATGTAGAAAGTTCCTCTACGACAAGACCGCGTCCGCCGATTACGGTAGCTAATCGGATTTACGTATTACAATTCGTGCCAGCCTTTTCTTTTTTGTTAACGTCGTGAACGCAATAAATACCAATCCGGCACCATGCCCTGTTGCGAATCCCACCGCTGATCACCAGTTGTTGTGATCCCGGGGTGCTGTGGTAGCATGGTGTAGCTTCGGGTTGAGGAAACGAACGCTTACGAGATGGGGATACGAAAAAACAAACAGGTTTATGGCACTATTTACAAGTATTTACAGCATGAGGTTAAGAGTTCGCAAACTACGAACGTGGTGGTTGAACCGCTACAGAGTTCAGAGCGCTCACAAACTACGAACGTGGTGGTTGAACCTTTACTTGGTTCAGAGCCTTCACAAACTACGCACGTGGTGGTTGAACCTTTACTTGGTTCAGAGCGACGTCCAGCACTCTGCGGCGCCGTTATAAGCCCTGTCGGGCTCCTCCTTCTTCAGTGGAACACCAATCACACACACGCACAACAGGTGAGGGGTACGAGCATGCACGGCGCACGTGAACATCCAATTTTGAGTCGAGATCACTGCACTGAAAGGTGGCGCCAGAGAGGCTCTTGCTCGTCGTGTATGTCGCTGGTCGAGGGGTCCCAAGCTTCGGACAGCAGACATCAAACGGTCCGCCAATCTGTCCGCTCAATTAGCAGGGTACTTTGTGGCGGTGGTCGCCGTTTCTTCAAAGGCAGACGCTGTCTTTGTTGTCCCCTCTGGAACGGCTTACAGCTTCGTGGCGACACGACGTCTCATCCGCCGGCTAGCAGGGACAATACCTGGCGGGCATAGGCATCCGGCGAGTCGGCTACTTGTTTGAGGATTAAAAGAGCGCCGCTCCCCCGTCAGCTCTCGACGCTGGTTCCAAGAAAACCTGGGTTCCAGGCGTGGGAACGCGGCCCGGCTACGCTTCTCAGCGACAGCATGGCGCCTCCTGACGACGGTCATAACAGCCCACTATTGTGATCTATGGCACACGTTCTTGCGAGCGGATTCGCTGTCGGCGTGCAGGACTTGAGGTCGAGGTATCCCCCTCCACCCGCATACCATGGGATAACACATTTCGTCAGATAGAAAAAAAAAAAAACGTCCCGAGGCTTTAAGAACGCGGCGACACGATAACGGCATGCTTGAGAGGATGGGGAGGGAGGGGGGGTGCTACGCGCTTTGTTAAAGGCGCCAGATTCAGGAAACGGCACTTGAGACGAGCTTCTGCTATGCGCCTCTTATCAGCGAATGGAACGATACAGCGAGGAACACAAAGCGGTTATGGAAGAGGAGGTGAAATGAGCGGCGGAATGCGAGGACATTGCCGAGGATAACCTCCGTCCGCTGCGTTGACGCACGTGCCTCCAAGTACTGGCGGTCGGCATACACTTCCAGGCCGTGAACCAAGTACACATTCTCGCTGGATGACGGATGGCGCCTTACTTGATCTAATCTTGGCGCTTGTATATCGTGAGACGTTCTTTATTATGCTTCTCGAGGTTCCCCGGCTGTCGTATTTCCGAACGCGCAGAAAATCGATATGCCTTCGCGCTCACGCGCGCGCTGTAAAAAAAAAAAAAACAGACACGCACAATCAACACGCCCAACCACGCTTATCTCGACCGATACTGCAAAATCGGTTTTACACCCTTTGACGCACATACTTTTGTTCCACTCACGAAAAGCCGCCTGCCTATCTATAGCACTCATTTTCTTGCTTCAAAGGCCTGCACCCAGTACTTGCAGGTCCCTAACAGACTGCATGCTCTCAGTATCAGTTTGAAGCATTCCATTCTCGATAGGAAAAAATTCTTGATAAATAAGAGAGAGATATAAAGATGCAAGGAAAGGCAGGGAGGTTAACCAGACGCACATACGGTTTGCTACCCTGCGCTGGGGAAGGGATGAAGGGGAGAAAAGAGGTTGCAGAGAGATGAGAAGGCACACACAATCACGAGCACACTCGGGGAGCACACACAGTCTATAGGCGATCGCTCAGGTTTGTTGACTTTAAGTAAAGTAGTAGTGCTTTAGTCGCTTTCTGCGCAACTGAGGCAGATGCCCAAGGTCCTAGTATCTTCTGCACACAAAATGGTCCGGGGTCAAGTCGATTCGAGACCATCCGGAGCTGGCATCGCTGTGTGTCGTAGCAAGCGCAGCTGCACAGGACGTGTTCGATGGTCTCTTCAGCTCCGCAGTAGTCGCATGTAGGAGTGTCTGCCATACCAATGCGAAAGGAGTACAGCTTTGTAAATGCAACACCCAACCAAAGGCGGCATAACAGTGTCGCATCGGAGCGGGAAAGTTGTGATGGTAGCTTAACTTGAGCGAAGGATCCAGTTCATAAAATTGACACCTTTGGAAGCTGGCAGACGACGAGAACGTGCGTGTAAGATCTCGAGCCAGCAAATAAGATGGCAGGCTCACTGCCTTTGTGAAAGGAAGCCCGAGCAAGCCATGGAGATGAGGATTATAAGCTTGCGTGGCGACCGAAGACATCCCATAGAGCACGAAATTAATAGCTAAATAATCGAGTTTTAGGAGCGAAAACCACGACAGCTTTATGAGGCGAGCCGTGATGCAGAGTTCTGGGAACTTTGACCACCTGGCGTTTCTTTTCGTTTGTTTTAATATAACGTTTACCTGAATGCAAGCACACGGTTCCATAGCACTACGCCTACATCGAAGTGCGACCACCGGGACCGAACCCGCGACCTCCGAATCAGCAGCACAGTGCCATAAACCACCCTAGCACCACAAAATAAGAGTGCAAATTCTTACAGATCATAATGCTCGCGGGTTGTGCAAGGCGTTCTGGAATGGGGTCACTTAGCAGAGCTTGGTATATACGTTGCGGAAAACTGCGCTGCATAGCTGTAACAAGGGAGGCACTCACGAAGGCACATAGGAAGAAAAAAAAAAGAGAAACGGGTTGGAAAGGCCAACAGAGCCATCTGAAGCCACACGCTAAACGTTACACAAGTCTATAGAGCCTGCGTACATGATTTACAGCCTGGCCAGTCGGAAATAACGCTCCCCAAGGTCGCAAGCAACATTTGATGAAATACACGCTCAGCGAGGAAGGTACACCCTCCATTTTGCTATCCAGTGAATTCGCCACACAGACGCGACATATGTGCCCCTTCAGCCAAGGGAAACGTCAATCAAAGTTGCGAGCTTACGACCTCGTACACGATCGAACGCTTTTGCATAAGGTAAAAAAAAAAATGCCAGCTCCAGCGTACACGTTAGCAGGCGAAAGCCACGGCTCAACCGGCATTTGATAGAAATAACGACGCACACGTACCCCTATAAGCGTCGTTGACACATGCATCAACGTTGGATGGTCAAGAGCACTGCAGACAGCGATCGATAGACGACAGCACGACCAACGCGACGCATGCGTTATTCGAGGTGCAACACATGCCGCACTACCAAGGCCTTCCTTTTCCCACCGCGTGATGACACGCAGAACGTCATCGTGCGGTACGATCTGCAGCTTCTGATTTGATTGATGTGTGGGGTTTAACGTCCCAAAACCACTATATGATTATGAGAGACGCCGTAGTGGAGGGCTCCGAAAATTTAGACCACCTGGGGCTCTTTAACGTGCACCCAAATCTGAGCACACGGGCCTACAACATTTCCGCCTTCATCGGAAATGCAGCCGCCGCAGCCGGGATTTGAACCCGCGGCCTGCGGGTCAGCAGCCGAGTACCTTAGCCACTAGACCACCACGGCGGGGCGCATGCGTTATTCGAGGTGCAACACATGCCGCACTACCACGCCTCCCCCCCGTGATAACACGCAGCACTTCATCGTGCGATACGATCTGCAGCTTTTGCTGCACTCAGTGGTTCTCTAAGGAATTTTGACGATGAACTACAGTTCCAACCGGACAGGTATCTACTACTGTTCCCAAAATGGTGCGCGTTGACGCTATTAAAGAGGATGTTTTACCGGGGCATTGGTGCTTTGCAATTCAACAGCGCTTGTTGCTGAAGTAGCTGGTTCATTACACGAGCAAAAATTGGCACGGCACAGAGGGGCGGGGACGAAGTACCCCCTCTTCCCTTTTTTTCGTCATACCAATTTTTTCCTTAGCAAAGTTGTTTGTATGACGTTTGCAGAGGGGAATTTGGCCGTTTTCTTCGCTACTGACTGTGTTTATAATATGAACAATGAAATAGAAAAACCGTCTCCGTTGATGAAGCCATCCGAGCTAAAAAGCAGCAAGATGGCGAGTTGGGCCAGTTGGTTAAGGCATGCGCGAGGAACCATGTGCCTGTTTTTATATACCTTTTCTCTTGAATAAAATATCGGTTGTGAAGGTAAGCGCTGCCCTGTCTGCTTTATCTCGCTCAATTTTCGGTAGCTTAAAGAAAAGCTAAAAAATATAAAAAGCACCTGCTCACTATGATGGCTGCATACAATAAAATGGCTCTATATAGTGGCTAAGGTACTCGGCTGCTGACCCGCAGGTCGCGGGATCGAATCCAGGCTGTGGCGACTGCATTTCCGACGGAGGCGGAAATGTAGGCCCGTGTGCTCAGATTTGGGTGCACAATAAAGAACCCCTAGTGGTCTAAATTTCCGGAGCCCTCCACTACGGCGTCTCTCATAATCATATGGTGGTTTTGGGACGTTAAACCCCAAAATCAATCAATCATTACAATAAAGTGGCAGCCGCGATGACGTGACTACGTGCACTCGGTACTCATCAATCCGTTTTCCTCCTCTCTTTCTCACGCACGCAGGCGTGTGAACCCACTTCTGCTGCTCACCCTACTCGTGTTGTTTCTTTCCGTTGTTTACAAATCACTGAACAGCCAGGTATACGTGGCTTCCAGCTCCCACCCCAAGGCACGTGCCGCCACACGCTGCACTCGTCCCACGGCCGGAGGCACGCGCTGGCAGGAAGCCCAGCGTTGACTGTGCGGCAACGCATCCTGCGCCTGTCGCCGCCTCCCACCACCTCCGCCAGGCACCAACAACCACCGTTGAGACGAAAAAAAAAAAAACAAAGGTGTGCAGACACGTTTCGTGGAAAGCTATGCGCCTCTTTCAGAGGTCGTCGGCGTCGTCCGCAGAATGTCGCATATACCGATTGTACGCGGTCACTTCTGAACGGTCACTCCCATTGTACAGTGGGTGCTATGGGTAAGAATAATAAATAATATATGGTAAATACCATAATAAATACTCTAAATCATTAATCCCTTTTGAACGCTTCCTTGTTTTGCAGCCGGGTACCATGTACCACAGGGTACCATAGTAAGTACTCTAAATTATGAATCCCTTTTGAACGCTTCCTTGCTTTGCGCCAGCATTCATATGCCATAATTCTTTTTATGGCGGCGCAGCTAACTGCTTTCCCAAAATAGCACAGCGTTCCCGGAAGGCTGTGCTTTGTAACAGTTTGCTGTCTTGACTTTGCCTTGTAACGGCCGCGAACTCGCTCAGGGCGTAATTTTTGTCAACGCGGCCTCATCAAGTGCGAGACCCAATGACAGCTTTATGCTCTGCCGTATATGGTAGAGTACGTCGTACTCTAAATCACCAAACACTTGCTCTAAACTCACGTCGTAGTCTAAATCATCGAACATTTGTTCTAAACACTAAAACAAGTCCCGGCTGCGGCGGCTGCGTTTCCGATGGCGGCGGAATTGTTGTAGGCCCGTGTGCTCAGATTTGGGCGCACGTTAAAGAACCCCAGGTGGTCGAAATTTCCGGAGCCCTCCACTACGGCGTCTCTCATAATCATATGCTGGCTCTGGGACGTTAAACTCCACATATCGATCAATCAATCAAACACTAAAACAAATAGGCGGTGGTGCAAACCATTAATTAAAAAAGTGCGCTGTGGGAACTTGTAGACACCTGCAGACTATTTGGTGTGGATATTCCAGGACACCATCGGTTGAAGCTGCCGCCCACGCTCTCTGTACCTATAGGACTGTTGGTCTGGGCAGACGAGAAGGGCCGCCTCCCAGTCTTCTCGCGTATGGTTTGGGTGAGCAGTATAAAGCTGTGTTGATTTGACAGGCCCACAGCACGTGGTAGGTGTCCGCACCTATCCACAGAGCTAAAACTGTCCAATGACCATGTGGTTGAAACCCTGGATCATTGTAGTAATCTTGTACCCTGTGTTCGTTGTTTGCTCTGCGCTTTCTACAGTAAGAAGCCATTGAGAGTTACTTTCTGACGGATTTATGGGTGACACCGTCGTGGGCTCTAGCACAACTTGTTTATCAATTTTAATTTTATAATGTCGTGACGTCAAATCTGAGAGCTCACGAGACGACCAATACACCAACAGAGACGTTTTTCATGCGCACGCGTACAGCACACAATACACGCTCATTAAGTTGCTACGTCCAGACAGAAAACGGCAACGTTAACAGGCCATGATAACCGAACTTAAGCGAATCCGTAATATTAGCTGTAGAGTAGTAGTCGTGAGCCATTTTGCCGTCTGGATGTCCATACGACTAGGCAGCTGCACCGCCAGACATGTCGAATACGACTACGACGCAATCAGCGCAGTGTATATGATGTGTCCTAAGAGACGGGTAATAAATGCATACCATACGAACGGCACCGGGTATATGCGCAGCACACATGTGAGATGGCTGCAGGAGATGTTGAGCAACACACAAAAAGAAACTGCCCGGGTTTTTGCACGCCTTAATCACGAGATCATTTATTCTGAAGAACGAATCCGTGGGGGACACTGGTATGATTTCGAACACCTCTGAAGTTCTTTAACGAGCACTTAAATCGGACATCGCAGTCCGTGATGCCCTTGCACTTCACTTTCGTCGCAATGCCGCGGCGACCGCATTTTTTACTACGTGCTGGCCCACGTAGCAAAAGAAAAAAAAGATCACGATAAGAACAAGCCCATGGCATGCGCATATCCACAGAGCCACCCTACAAGCACGAGGGGAGAAGGGAGGCCGGTCGACCTCTGGCATTTGTTCCCGTCTCGCTGCCGAAACGTGTAATTAAAATAAAGATTAATGAACGCTAACCAGTGTATACCGAAGTCACAGTCTGCTCGCTAACTACCCAGGTTGATTCCAGCGAGACGACAAGGGCTGCGCGGGAAATCCTACATAGAAGGTAAACAGATAGCCAGCGAGAGAGAGAGAGATCACAAGCCTGAAAGCGAATGTGGCCTCCCCGCAATGGTAACCACTCCCTAAGAATACATGGTAACAGCAAAACAAGGATGCCCTATACCGTAAACGCATGTATAGGCTTCTGCTTTGAAGATAAGAGGTCGTGTCTCGGCCGCGGGTGGTCATCGTTAATTGCCAAATTCAGCGAAAGCGTCACTCTTGTCGAGCGAGTTAAACTTCCTTTGTAGCGTGACCTCGAGACCACCGCTAGCACTAAGCACGAAAAATGGAAGACTCTAGCAGCAATCCGCCACGTTTGGACCGCGGAAAAGGCTTTTCTGGTTAGGCCCACGGTTACAATCTACGACAAGAAGGCGAGGAGAAGGAGTCATCCCATTGCACTGCTCAGTCTTAAATATTGCGTTCGGCGGGAGGTACGTAATTAGGAGTTAGTCACGCAACGAGATTAGCGTGCCAGAAGTGAACGGTTGTTAAATTTCAGCCAGCTTGCATCGCTGGATAACACACCGAATCATGTAAAAAGTTTACTGAAAAACATATTTGCACCTACTTTAAAGACAGCGTCACCATGAAGACGAGAAATTACACAGAAAGAAAAAGAGACCTGCCGTATCGATCCTTCATGCTAATCTTTGTTCACAAAAAAGAAAAAAAAAGACAAAATCATTTGTTCTAAGAACGGCGGTGCAGCACAAAGATATATACTGCACAGACGTTCTCTGTAAAGACCACGCTTTGCGACACGGACAGTGCTCGGTAATTAAAAAAGCGGGCCGCATATGAGCAAGGAGGTTGGGACAGAGTAGTTCTAACGGTAAGAGCGCACAAGCTGACGGATCGACGGTGAGAAAATGAGAGCCTTTCTTCCTCGTCCAGTCGGTTAGCGCCGCTTCAGCTACAAGCAAGTGCGTATGACCTAGCTCATGCAGAACAGGAAACTTTGTTGCACATTCGTGGCACTTGGCAATGTCTCGCATTCAAATGAGGTGTGGGCAACTATTTGTGGGAGATTGAGCAGCAAGGTTTTTTGCCGTCGAAGAAAACGACATAACAGTCGCAACCGCAACTCACTGTCTGGCAGACAGGCACGGCTTGATCAATTACGGCGTATGCTATGTTGTTACCAGTCGTGTTGTAATAACAAAAACCCCAAAGCATTCACATATATAAACATACATAAACATACATATGCATTCTGATTCACATATGTATGTGCGGAGTTCTGACTTTTCTCCCGATCGTGGTTAAAGGTTAAGAAAAGCACTGATTTCTGTACCGGATAAGGCGTACAAACACAGCATAGTGAGGAGAGTGAAAGCAAAGGACGAGTAGAAGCTACCTTTTCGAACCAAAAAAAGTATATCCCACACAACCAAGCGCCATGTCGGTTATACCTATATTTGCGTTTAAAAAAAAAAACCAATCAGGTGCCCGCATGCACAGGTAATCGAACCAGGTACCTTTAGCGTTGGAGAGACATTCGCCATCACTTGGTAACCATGCACTGCAGTTGACGTCTCTCCTAATATGCACTGTTTCTCTCCCATAACCTGTTGCACATATTTCAGTACGCTTTCCGTTTCCCCGTGCAGAGTAGCAAATCGAGCATAGCCTGCTCACGTTTTCCTGGCTTTCCCTCACGACTTTTTCTCTATCTCCCTATTCATACTTCATTCACCTAAACCTATCAAGTGTCTTTCTTTAACGCCGTCCCTCAGAGACTTCTGAACCTGCGCTTGGGTCCCTGCACTCAGCACCGAAAGCGCTGTGGACGAAGCGAGTTCGTGGCAACGCATTTTCGACCTTCGGCGTTATCAAGCGACGTCACATAGCGAACGAACGAATCTCAGACAGGCGGTTGGGGGAACATCATGTGGCTAAGCCCGACATACTGTTACGAAGGCGCCGTCGTCGTCAACTACGCCACCGAGATGCACGCGCATCAACCTTGCCGAGCCCGCCGGGGCACTGGCATGGCGAAGAGAGGCGCGCTACGGAATGCACTTCCCTCGCACCTGCCGTGATCACGGAAGCCGTGATGGGATACTGCCGCCTCTCGTCGACTGCGACCATAGGTCGGCACTTTGAGGGACCACTCACTCATACTCACTCACCACAATTTTTTCAGCCTTCACCCTCACTCACGTTCATACGTCTACTCCCACTCGTAGGCCCTCACTCACGTTCATACTCACGCCTACTCACACTCACTCCTACTCACGTTCATACTCACTCCTCACACTCAAAGTACTCACTCACGTTCATACTCACTCCTACTCGCACTCATGAGTACTCACTAACGTTCATACTCCCTCCTTGCCACACTCAGAGTACTCACTCACGTTCTACTCACTCCTACTCATACTCATCACTACTCATACTCACCACGTTCAAATGAGTATGAATGAGTGTGAGAGAGTGTACTCATGAGTGAATATGCCGAGCTATGACCGCGACAGAATACTGTCGCATCACGAGCATCGTTCGAAAGCTGCGCAACCACGAACATGCATTTTCGAAAAGATCAGACCACAGGCTTAACGGCATAGCACTATACAGGCACCCAACGCCTATGAGTGTGCAAAGGGTGTCAACGTTGGTGGTCACGTGGCTAAAACCTCAGTTCATTTTCATTTTTACTTCTTAAAGACCCCACTGAAGGGGAATTACATAAGGGGTGGCCACTTACACGAAAAATAAAAGCCATGTTTCAATACGTTGTAAAGTAATCAGTTAAAGTGGTCAAAAAGCAAATGTTGAAGGACAGGTTATGGCTTAGATGTCACTGGAAAGGCCGTTCCAGCCTGCGTACGAAAAAAAAGAATGAAGACTAAAAGGTGACGGTGCGCGCATGTGGGCGAGCAACTTGTTGCAGGTGACCGGGTGCTTAATAGGCGAGATCGAATCATCGAGATATAAACGGGGTTCACAAAAATGCGACCGAATCGATGAAGCGTGTTTACTCGTATATATATATACATGCCACCGGCCAATCACTAGCGGGTGTTAGTGTGTATGTGTAACACACAGTCTTCAATAACGTGTCAAATAACGTGTCGCGGTCGGATAGTGCTTTCGCTACGCCCGTGCTGCCTAAACTGTATTCGCAACTCAACATGAGAGGGCGCTGCGGAGTTGCAGCATGGCGGATTCACGGAGGTCACCGCGTCCGCTGTCGCTAACACAAATATTGAGTTTTAAGCAGTGTGGTTGCAGTTCACGCTGCTTTTTAGAAAGGGAGCGAGTCGTTGATGCGGAGCATCTTGTTTTAGCCGGCCCCAGTGGTCCCGCAAGCGCAAGCGGAGTTCTTGAAGTGGTCGCGTTGTGTCTGCAATGCATTGCACATGGCGCACTTCGTCTCTGCGAAATTTGTTTGCATACTTCGGGCACCGCATCGATTGATTTGTGGGGTTTAACGTCCCAAAACCACTATATGAAATGAGAGACGCCGTAGTGGAGGGCTCCGGAAATTTTGACCACCTGGGGTTAAAGTCTTTAGCGTGCACCCAAATCTGAGTACACGGGCCTACAACATTTCCGCCTCCATCGGAAATGCAGCCGCCACAGCCGGGATTTGAACCCGCGACCTGCGGGTCAGCAGCCGAGTACCTTAGCCAGTAGACCACCGCGGCGGGGGTCACCGCATCGACATGTAGTCACTGGATACTAACGTCATTTATTTGGTACGAGTTAACAAGTTGACACTGGTGCCTCACGTGAAAAGAAGAAATCTGCTTGGCCGTTTTTTTTTTTTTCACGGGCGGCACCATCCTGTCGTGCTCCTACCGTATACGTATGACTAGCGCTTGCACTGTTTGGACCTCGGTACGCATTTTCCCCATATTGCCGCTAGGTGCAGCATGAATTGCTGGAGTCGCGACACACTGCAGGGCTCGGTCAAACACTGACACGCACTGAAAAACTGCGTGTTCTCTGGGGCCAAATTAAGTTCTTACCATCATCGTCACGATGCAAGAAATGAGGCGCTCGGTTCGGATACCTCCAAGCTGTGCCATCGATATCGCTATTAGGCGAGTGCCACTAGCATACTAACCCCGTAAGCCAAA
This sequence comes from Rhipicephalus annulatus, assembly GCA_013436015.1. Classification (NCBI taxonomy): domain Eukaryota; kingdom Metazoa; phylum Arthropoda; class Arachnida; order Ixodida; family Ixodidae; genus Rhipicephalus; species Rhipicephalus annulatus. The sequence continues at coordinate 32,190 of WOVY01012392.1, forward strand.
AAGAAGTACTTCGATTAGCAGAATGCGCAAATTTTCCAACACGTAATCTACGGGAGTCGACGAAGAAAACCATCGAGTCGTTTAGCCAATAAACGCGTCAGCTTCGTAATAACCGCGCGATAGACGTTAACCCCCGTATTCACAAACGCTCCTTCACTCAAGAGCTTTCCTCGACTTGAAAAAGCCGATGGGAGCGCCGTCTCTTGGCAGACCAAGTCACTGCATATCGGCAATATTCTGCAGCGGTTCTTGAGAAGCGCAGCGTCAATTTCATCGAGCAGCGGCGCAGTGCTCAACTCAGTCAAGTGAAGGATGGAATTCGAGACGAGGAGCGTTTCTGAATACGGGGGTAAGACAAGATCGCGTGCACAGCACCGGTCGCTCATCGCTCTTGACCAGCCATCTTCGGAACAAGCACACTCCCGCACACGCAAGCAAGCACGATACTCCTCACCCGTAACTACAAAGAGCAGGTCAGAGTAAACCTGTAGTACGGCCAGGGGTCGCCTCGATCGGTGCGGCATCCGACGAAAACGAATCGGCTAATGGCGGAGTTGGGAGCAGAGGCGGTAGATTGGAATCCTACGATAATTACGCTGTGCTCTCCGCTGTTACCGAGAGCATGCACACGGCTCGACCGTTCTTGCAACACGGGCGAACGAATGTGGTTTGGTCAGCAGAACTCTAAGACTGAAGCTGGGCGATGAAGGCGGGCGACTTGCTTTTGAGCTCGCCGCCGAAACGGGGCTGACTTCGTGATTATTAGCGCTTTTCTGGCTCTTTTTGTTTTTCCCCGCTCCCGTTCTGAGTATATACCCCCGGTTAGCTCGCTTAATGACGATCGTTTCGGCGGCGTAGACGGTAGCAGCAGCAGAAGCTGCTGACCGGGTCACACGCGGCTGTGTCCGGCAGGTTTATCACCCATGGGCGACGATTCTGACCCAAATACGGCGCGAAGGCTCGAGAAATGCACCGCACTAAAAGAACCAGAAAACTACCACAGTAAAAACAGTATCGAGTCAGTGTGAGACAGATATAATCTGACGGTGAGGATCCAGTTTAGTTGCGAGAAAGACGGGGGTTCTTTGTTGCGTACTCGTAGAAAAAAAAAAGCCAAGCATCTCCACGAAGTGTATTATGACGAGTGGGCAAAGCTATACGTTTCGTATGGGTGAGTAACCATACGTCTACCGAGCGTTGCCTCATATAATGTAAATTGAGCATATAATGTAAATTGAGCGGACAAAGTGCGTATGGAAATGTAAATTTGTTTTTCCTTCCAGTGGGCATCTCAATAAGGATTTAGAAAATATCTGAACTGAAGCACATACTTTGAAACCGAGAGAGAACCTATCACCTTACTATTAGCAAGTGAATTTAAATATTGGCAATTCGTTGGGATATCAGTGCTCGACGTATGCATTGGCGTTACAGATTTTCTTGAGAAACCTCAACATCTAAATGGATTTCAGTATACGTAAACTGATCAATAATCATTTCGATAGGTTATTTTCGCTGGAAGCAACGATCTCTTACCTTATACTTAGTCTATGTCTACGTTAAAGTCTACTGTAAAACTCTGTTGTTGTGTGTGTGTGTGTATCATATATGTACACACACACACACACACACGTAGCAACGGTTTTATACTGCGACCACAACGAAAGACAAGGTACGGTCACAGAGACCTTCACACCTAAATAAGTAATCCCATCCACTGAATCGCAGCACGCCTCCCAATCCCCTGTAAAAGACAGCCGTGCCAGAAAATTTTTGAAAGAACTGTAGGAACCCTTTCTCCGCTACTGTTAATACTAGGCGTACTAAGAGTTAAAGGTTCGTCGTTACTTCCTAAACCATTGCGTTCGGTTGAGCAGCGATGTAAGAATCGCTGAAGAAGTTTACCGGAATTCTCAGTTTCTGACCGAAAAAAACAGCCACACATAAGTGGGTCTGTATGATGAGGTTTATGGTGACGACTATTAACTGCTCGAACCCTTTAAAAGTGTGATGTCATGTAGTACGGCACGGTTTGAAGCCCACGGGACGGCTTTATGCTTTCCCTTAGTACAGTACCTCGTACTCTAAATCATTAACAACATTTTCTAGACACGCTTTATCACGGCGTAGTTCTAGTGGCCACGGCCTCATCAAGCGTTTTGTGAGGCACACGGGACGATTTTATGCTCCCATAGTAGAGTACTGTGTACTCTAAATCGTCTACACCTTTCTCTAAACACACAGTACAGAGCGTTTATGCAAACTCCCAATTTTGGGAGAGACAGTGATGATAATCGGCGAAGCAGACATCTTTTTTTTCTTGGGTTTGTGACCAAGTATAGTTGGTAGTGAGTGTCCTTGGGCACGGCTCATCCCACAAGAACAAATTCGCAACGCCAGTCAAACCACTCTCGGAAACCAGTGCAATTTGGTAGAGCAATGCCTTCAACGAAATTCTCGCATTAACGAAATCTTGCCCAACTTTGCCAACTCACCGAAGAGAAGACTGACTGATTTTCAGTTTTCAGATGATTAAATTGTTATGTGCAGTGAAGCGACTAATTGATGGGGCTTAACATTCTATATTTACTGCATAAAGGTTAAGGAAGCGCAGTGCTGAGAACTTTCCTAAAAATGCGTCCAAATGATATAGTTCATTACCGGGTTAGAAAGCCCCCTCAATATCAATGCGATTATGTCGTTCAAGAATCAATCTAGGCGACTATTGTGCGATTATACACTCAACCACCTTGCAGGTAGGCCATGTGTAAACAATCGCCGTGCGATGACATTAGGAGGCCCGTAAGAGAAATAAGTCCTACTGGGGACACAGCTCGCCGAGCGACGGGCGAGCCAAATAGCGTTGCCAATGGCAACCTCGAAGCTTGCTCGACGCTCACTCTAACAAGCTCCCGCTGTAACGCTTGTCGCAATGTTTGCATGCGGCCAGGTAAGCTCTGCAGTAAACAAACATCTGCGCGCTCAAACTCCCACCGCTGCGACCAGAGACGTCCGCAGGTCCAGTGCACGAAAACGTAACAGCATATGCAAGCAGGAAGTGCGCTTTTCTCCTTCTATGGAGCCGCGGCGTCGTCAGCGAAAATAAGGATCGAAGCGCGCCGCGCCGAGATGATGTCCTGCTCGCTGAGCGTTAGGCCTAGCGGTGGCAGCGGCGGCGGCTCGGAGAGGCACCTCTGGCAAATCGGCGAACCACCCGGGAGTTTTGGAGCGGCCCCCGCTCGAAGTAGCTTTGCAGGTATTAGCAGGTGAGTCGCGGCGCGATGGCCGACGTGATGCGTCTAGAGAACAAGCTGGCGCAGTACAGAATACCAGAGCCGCATAGGAGAAGACCCGTAGTCGTAGTCTCGCGCACGTACGGCTCCAAATCCGACAAACATGGAAACCCCGCTGCACCAGCAGTGCCCGTACACGACACACCAGAATTACACAGGTCCGTAAAACATTCACGAACATTGGGAGGGAAGGGGGTTCGGCTAACGACAGAAGCCGTCCACCAAAGGGGGGCCAGCATACCTTTGAGCGCGGCGGTGACTCCGAAGACGCAAAGAGCAGCGAGGAGCACTGGGGCAGCACACTTCATGATCGCATCCAGTGGGGCGACTGTTTTCGATCACAGGCAGCGGCGGCTCACCATAAAGGCGCACACGCACAAAAGCAGTGTGGAGAACGCGCTTCGGTGGCAACGGCTGCTGTTGTTGGGGGCACGCCGTGTAGAAAAATTCCCGTGTCCAAGAAGAGACGACTCCCCGGGCGTTTCCGTTCGCCGAAGGGAGAGACGACTGCGCGCTCCGCACACAGCGACACGGAGACCTCTGGGAGAGGAGGCTTGGCCGACGCGAGTGGGCGCAGCGGGCGCTCAAGAGGAGGGAAGAAAGAAAGCCGGTCTGGGCGGACGTGACGTAATGCGCCGCGCAAGGGCCACGTGGTTCAAGCGTAACTTCCGCAATTTTGATTGAACCATTTTTTTTTTTACAGCTCCCGAACGTTTGTCTCCTTCGGACTGCCTTCCTCGCTCTTGCTTTCTCGCGCTCTTCTTACTCTTCAGTCCTTTGCGCTAGAGGGCAGAGTTTCAGGGATTGGTTCGATTTTTCAGTTTCGCGGTGTCTCTGGGAATGCACGGCCCTGAGGCGCCGGAAAACGCCTTTACATGTCTTTTCAACGGGGGCGCACAGCGTAGCTGTAAATATTATTACGAAGATGCCCAAGGAAAAAACTGGTAGGTAAAGTCTCATATAGAAAATGGCTGCGTGACTTCAACGGTAAAGAAAGATAAAAGAAGGGATGCAGATCTAATGGGCGTTATTGTATGAGCGAAGAAAGTTTATGACGCTGGCTATATAGATGTTGAATCTGGTGCACAAAACGCCATGAAGCGCAACTGTATTGGTGACATCAGTTTGGTCCTCTCGGATTTTATGGGCGAAGCACCTCAGTTTCTCGCCTTGTCGGTGTGTGACGGCGCCGGCACGGTCCAGCCTAAATTGGTATGAGGCACTTAAGTTGGCTAAACCCCACAACTCGACATTATTTATACTGCCTAAAATATCGTTTGACTTACCAGCGGTGTCAGATTCGCCCCCAAAATTTACCAAGGCACTCAAATTCCCTGTCTAAAACTAGACACAAAAACACGACGTTAACGCTAAGTCTATCTATTTGAAACACTGCTTTTTCAAACACATCTGCAAAGTTTTGATACGTTACTGACGACCACTTCACAAAGAAAATAAATAAATAAAGAAGACTAACAAAAAGCCGATGACATTACTAGAGCTTATAACACTCTTCCCTACGTGCCGTAATGAACTGAAACCTGGTTCGCAAGGAAGAAGTGCCACGTTAGCTCTTTCTTTACCGCGCCAAAATGGCCATTTTTCATATGTCTCAAGAAAATAGCTAGTGCCAGTTTGAAAAGTACGTCACACCCATTTTAGCATATCAAATGTTCCACAATTATACGCTCTTTCGAAAAAAATAGTAGGTCTCGAGTAACAAAGATATTTTGGTATGAATAAAAATGTGAAAAGTGTAAAATTATCAGTTGCTGGCTGGTAAACATTGCCTTAAAAACACTAGATATGCAAAAATATTAAAAACAGAAAATTCAGAAAATATATCATGAAGATAAATGACCCAGGAACATTATAAAAAGTATAATTTCAGTACAAAATGTTTCTATTCACATAGACACAAAAAATAAAAATGGAGGTGCTGCTTCATTGCTCATGCCATGTGGTGAAGCACTGCTTGGTTTTTCGTGAGAAACAAGTGAACTCGTACACTTTTATCGTTTTTGTTTTGTTTTGTTTTTCGCTATAAAAGTCTGCAGGTGTTTCACTATAGATGAATGCGCGTGATGTGAATAATCTCTCTAAAAATCAGATGTGCAAAAAACTTCGCAATTTATTTTAGCGTCACCTCTATTCATGAGCCAGTTCACTCCACATAGGTTGGCGTTCTAATATATGCATTCAAGCATATTTCTTTGGATTCTGGCACATCGTATAAAAAAAAACAATATTGCACTCAGTTCTGAAACGTTTCGCATTGCTGCGTAGTCAGTGCCAAGATGGGCTCTGGTGGGCTTCTTTTTATGAGGAGAAAGTCTGCATCGGGCACCAGCACACCGTGCCCGAGTGGCTTGCATGTTGACCTTGCACGTGACCAGAGTAGCTCTAAGACTGTGCACAAAGGTTAGCAGCTACGCACTTGTAGCGGAGGAGACAACATGACGCCGTAAACAAAACAAATTCATGAAGTGCTGCGGATGTCTCAGGCTGACGCAAAACATCGTCGTCATATAACCTGAAGCTGAAGTGCTTTCATACTCGGACTCTAAGCTCAGCCTCATTCACTTCAGATGTTGTTTAAAGACAGTATGGAATGGCGCGTGTTCTTGCCGCGCAGGTGCGCACCCATGCGCACGTGACGACGACGCTATAGGAGCGACTAATGACACTAGATGCGGCCCTGTGTCTTATATAACGATACAAGCGAAACCAAGGCTGCTGGAAACTGGCTCCGAAAGCCACCTCCACACTTTATAAATGTGGTGGATTTTCGCAAATATTTTCTTTGTAGAATAAATTTCGCCAAACTCCTAGCAACAGCTCACTGTAGAATAGCTGGCATATATTTCTGGCAAAAATTACGGTCAGATTGCAAAACAGACACCTTTCCTACTGAAACGTTTCGTATGCGAGTCCAATAATTCCATATGTTTCCATAAGAAATACATATGTTTCCCGTACCTTTTCCATACATTTCCGTAAGGTTCTTACGGAAACATAGGGAATTATTGGACATCGCATACGGAACATTTCAGTAGGGTTAATTAGATATTTCACTTGCAAATTAAGGTTATTTTAATTACAGAACTTTTATATTATTGTGGCACTACCACGAGGGGCGTGCACTTCTGTCAATTTCACCCGTCTAGTGCATTTTTTTCATCAATACATTGGTTCACGCAAAAGTAAATGCCAAAAATCGTTGTGTTGCGAAAACGAGACACTTCAAAATGATTCTGAAAATCAAATGGCTGTACTAACTATTTGAAAGTGCTGGGTGCACTAGAAACAAATTTAACATGCTAAAATTGACGATAAAAAGCGTCGATCACCGGTGATCCATTTGAATAGGCGTGGTAACGGAAGAGTTATATGGCAAACGACATTGCGACTCAGTTTTCCAACGACACCATGTAGTAGAGCAGAAACAGCCTCCCCCGACCCCTACGCGTCAGGTTTCAGGCCAGCAGTGCCTCATCAAAGAAATCTCTCTCAAAACAACGTGGTGAATTCCCTCAGTGAGTCCTCCTCCTTTTCCTTCTTATTCATAATCATCAACATCACCACTACGCATTCTTCACCCTTTTCCGTATTTCATTGACAGCGATTTTGCAGTGGGAAACACCGGCGCACACTGCACACTTCACCCCACCCCCGGTTTGAGGTCAGTGGGGCTGGAACGCCCTTCCGGACATGTTACGTGCCAGCTCGTTTTTTTAAATTCCTAGTGATACTAGTTTGCTGTAACCGCAACATTTCCCATCTCACTAACAATTCTCCAACTGATACCAACGTTTTGAAGAAATTACGTAATAAATTAGCGCAAAAACAGGTACGCCTTCTGGAACGTTCCCTAGCGTGGTATATATTGAGTGTTGGCAGAGATACCACAAAAAATGCACGCTAGAATTACAAAAGTGCTGCGTGGGGTGCAGACGATAACCATGTCGCTTGGGGGAGAAAGAGGGGATAGGCACACACGAATACGCATGCCACAAAAGTATATATAGCTTATGGTGAAATATTGATGACGACATGAGAAACACCATAGCAGTATCAATAATGATGAGATATAACAGACAATCATGCCAAGGAAATATAGAAGACGGTTTTAGAAGTAATAGAAATGTAAATGTAAATTACAGTTGCCTGTTTTTACGTCGCCCCTACTTTCCTTCGATCGTATGATTGTCTGTTATATCTCATTGTTATTGTGTCTAACAGAGAAAAACGAGCCTATATATGTGCACTTCTTTGCTTAAACCATAGTGGTATAAAGGTCATGAAATGACGGCGCGTTTGCGTCAGAGCTCCAGTCTATGCTCACGGACATCATCTTCCACCACATGCCACGTCTATTCGCATTATATGATCCATGCATCCGGTTCACACAATTTTCAGTATCAGCCATTCGTGCAAGACAGCGACTAGTACCGTAGCATTTTTAAACGGCCAAAGAGCGTTTCTGCTTACAAATAATAAAAAAAGAATAGTACGAATGTTTGCGTAGGCCAAGCTTCATAAGTCTAATATGAGTAATTTAAAGTGTATAGAAGAAGCCCCGCCAGTAGGTTTCGCGTCATGTGTTTGACAGGCTTCTCTGTAAAGTTTCAGCCTACTGCATCGTATACACTCAAGCCTCCAATATTTGTTTGTCTCATCGCGAGTCCCGTCTATCTGTCTGTTCTGCCGTGTTTTCTAGAAAATACGCAGAATAACAAAGAAAGGACGAAACCCTAACGTTTTCGTCCACCCACTTGGCGTCAAACTCTGCGTCAAATGTGCATCGATTCATGGAATCGGTGGTTTATTAATACTTGGCTAAAACTAATACCTAGGTGAGTTGAGTTAGGAAAAATAAGAGCCCCAAAAAAGGGAACACAGTGCGTACAGAAGCACGCGCATATGCGACGCTTTATTATCACGTTGCTGTTTAGAAGCCATGCGCGAGAAAGAAATGTCAAAATCGCTTTGCTCGCGGAAGTAATAAAAAATCACAGCATATTCACGGAGTGAGTGATGATGGGTGGGGTGAAGCGTCCGACCATCTTACGTGTGTCCGTCTGTCAGCGCATGCGTCCATGCGTCCGATCGCGCTCGAGAATGCAGACGGCACGCGGGTAACACCGACGAGACGCGAGCCAAGGAGTGCAAGCGCCTTGAGGACAACGCACCCGCCGCAATGCTTCGTCCACGCCCCACCAACGATACGCCACGTACGGCGACTATCTAGGAGACTGAGAGAGGAACTCGTTCTCCGCGCGCTCAGGCACAGCCCGCGCAGCAGCTAATCAGAAAGTAGTGGCACTTCGGAGAGTAGCGGCAGGGTATAACGCCATATAAGAAATGAGACGAGAATATGTCACCAATTTCTTTCACCTTTTCTTTCTCGTCTCTTCTTCTCTCGGTTACGCGTGACCAGTTGATGATTGATTTGTGTGGTTTAATGTCCCAAAACCATCATGACGCCGTAGTAGAGGGCTTCGGAAATTTCTACCCCCTGGGGTTCTTCAACATGCACCCAAATTTGAGTACACAGGCCTACAACATTTCCGCCTCCATCGAAAATACAACCGCCATGGCCTGGATTTAATCCCGCAACCTGCGGGTCTGCAGCCAAGTACCTTTGCCACTAGACCACCGTGGCGGGGCTACACGTAACCAGTGACAAGGTTAGACTAAGATGAGCTTCACCTCTAAAAACGGCTGCACTATAGCTGCCACCACCGCTTGTAATAAGCGTATTTGTGCTCGCTTTTTTCGCTGACTCGCTTGTACAATTTTCCAGCCGCTTGTCGCGTTGTATTGGGCTTATTTTCATTTTTCCAGCAAATACACCTATTTTAGTGATCATCAGATTCACTGATTGCGTGTTTGCCATTCACCAATAGCGTGCTCGTTGAGTGACTTTCAGTAGTTGAGTGCATAGGTGTGCGCGCCGGGGTTCCCTATTAAGGGGGGTCGAGGTTCATCGTATAGCGCCCGCTCTGCCCCCTCCCCTCCGAGCCCTCCTCCCCGAGAGCATGCCTGCGGTACATACACTGTTAAAGTCAAACATGTCGGGAGAACCAACAAGTCAGCGTTAGCCATGCGCTGGCAAATGTGACTTCAACCCAATAGAGTCTAACTAAACCAGAAGACACTGTTAAAAAGTAACTGTGCTGTGCTTTCGTTCAAAGCTGCGCTTGTTTTCGCTGCACAAAACAAACAGATGATTGTTCAAACTATCTTTCGTATTTGAGTGACATCGTTTTATCGCAAAAAATATTTTTAGGAATGAAAAAATTTCAGGAATCCGCTTCTTTTGGGCTTCTCTTTTGATGCGTGTTCTCTTGTTGACTCAGTAGCTTCTGCAACACTGGGCTGCAACACACAAACAACCTCTTTGTTTTCTTTGTTTATTTCGCCGCATCATCAAGGCCATAATGCGTTACAGCAGGGTACCGAGTAACACGAACAACACGAGGGACTGGCTAACGGACAGAGCAAAACATTGCGGCTTCTTTTTAGCACGAAAACGTTAGACGGTCGCTTTGAATGGCAAGTGGAACAGCTGAGATGGGTAAACGCAGAAGGTTTCATTTGCCGGTACAACCTGAATATCTTACTTTAATACTACTCCAAATCTTTATTGTGTACGTAGTGGACAACTAACAAGATACGATTGAGCTTCCCGCATGATGCCACAATGCAAACACACACACGCACAAACGCACACACACCAACCACACAATACAAACCAGTTACTGCAGATAGTAAAGCACGAGTACATTATGCGTTTCCTGCGTAACCACTTCTTATATATGCAAATTTTCAAAAGATGTCTTAGAAGAGTTAAGCATGGACCTGGCAGTACTATATGCTAATGACATCAAAGGGTTTCACGTAGCAAAACCAAGATAGATTAAGAGTAACGCCGTAGTGGAGGTGTCGCGAACTCACTCAAACGCCGATCGAGCCGTGAGTGAGTATAAGCGCAGTTGAAGAAAATTTTCGTGAGTGTGAGTTCGAGCGAGTCCGGCTCAGAAAAAATTGGTGAGTATGAGTCTGAATGAATCCAAAGCAGAATATATATTTCTTTAATGAGTATTTCAAAGCAGCATCATTCATAAACTATTTCAATATTTATTGATCAGGGGCGTGAATTAAGTTGGGAGGTGCATTTACCTCACACCCGCCAATCTTCCATGAAATTTCGTCATAAATATGTCTTATGTTGTTTTTTTCTTACCATAGAGATGTCCTTACTCGTTTGCACACATTCATAACTCGTATTCTAGAGTACCAACTATATAAAAAAAGCCAAAAAAAGCACCGATTCCGTGAGATACTGGTATTAGAGCATTGAAACCATGGTCGAACAAGGGAATTTTAGGCTAAAGCACTCGAGTCGACTCACTCCGACTCGCTAAGACTCAAATCGAGCTTCGAGTCTGAGAGTAAATGAATCCGGGCGTGAGATATTTCGGTGAGATTTAGTCCGAGTGTGTCCAGGTGACGAAACTTTTCTGAAGCACGAGTCGGAGTGAGTCCGGTTAAGAAACATTTTTGGTGATTTCTGAGTCCGAGTGAGCCAAAAGAGCAAAATATATTTCACAAGTGAGTCTGAGCGAGCCCCAAATTTTTTGGCGACCTATGAGTAGAAGGCCCAAAAAATTTCGACCATCTGGTGTCTTTCGAATCACACAGTACATGGTCTCTTTTACCGTTTCCTTCATCTAAACGCGACCGCTGGGGCCGGAATCGAACACGTGACCCGTCGGGTCCGCAGCCTGACATGGTAACCGCTATACTTCTGCGGCCGACGAGTACAAAACACTAAGAGCTTTAGTAGAAATAATAATGAGTGGTAATGAGCATTGACGATTTAAAAAAACAAATTAATAAGTAAATAAAGAAAGAACGAAATAAATATAGAAAGAAAGAAAGAAAAAAAGAAAGAAAGAAAGAAAGAAAGAAAGAAAGAAAGAAAGAAAGAAAGAAAGAAAGAAAGAAAGAAATACCGTTGGCAGGTTAAGGGTGGTGGGTGGTTGCGTCAGCAAATTTATGCCTCTTGCCAAAAGCAAATTTATGCGTCAGCATAAATTTATGCGTCAGCAAATTTATGCCTCTTGCCAAACAGCCGGAGGATTAGAGCGGTCCGAAAACTTTTCCCGTGAAAGACGTATATACTGCTTTCGAAAGCCTCGCGGCCGGGTTTTGTTTTTCCCGAATCCACAGAGCGCGTAATTTTTCGAGGAAACCCTGCAGCAGCCGGTTTTACGAAACCTTCTTTATGAGACGGCCAGGAAAAACAAGCGAGAATACAGGGAGGCAAACGTGAGTCCTATATATATATATACGCAAGGAGCGCTATACTGTCCGTTCATTGTTTATCCCTATTTTCCGTCCAGCGCACGCGTCTCCGGGGAACCGCGCGGAGAACTCCGCGTCCTGGATCACCGAATCGGAAGGCCTGCGGCCATTCGAAGGGTTAAAACTCACCCTGTCTCGTCGCTCCACTGGGGGACAGCAACTTCGATCAGAAAATGTCTCCACCCCTTATTGTATATAATCCTTTAATATACAAGGGTTAAAAACAAACACCTTGACTGAATCATTGGCTTTTTGGGTTAAATAAGTGAGACTTTCAAAACTCAAAAAAAAAAAAGACACGATGCTTGCTGTAAGCCCCAAAAACTTGAAACTTCGACTGGACAATTATGAAGACAAATCCGGTTGCTTGTTTGTTGGTTGTTTTCCACATTTCTTAGAGGTTATGGGGGCTGTTCCTAAGTTCAAAGTTACAGTGTAGCCAGCCGGTGTGAGAAACTGGCTAACCTCCCTGTGTGCCCGCTTATTTCTTTCCTCCTTGTTTCTAAGTCACTTCATGATCATTGGTAGGCTTTATCTGGGTGTTGCTAGGTTTTTCTTAGTGCCGAGAGGTTCGAGTTAGACGACAAGAGAGTCACAAACACGACACGGATGCCCAGACCCCAGAGAGAGAAACCCGTGCTGAAACCAAGCACTTGCGCCAGTCGCAGGTATGTAGGCTCGTCATCGTCGGCGCCCGCCTCCCAACAGCTTTGAAAATATAGCTTTGGCAGCCGCAGTGTCCAGCGTCTCGTTGCTTAGCCTGTCGCGTTCACCGTCACCAAAGGCGAGGGCATGCCTGCCGTGCACTCCTGAAAGCAGTCACAGGAGTGGCTATCTACATATTCTATGAGCTAGCTCAGCTCTTGAATGACACACCAGTAAACAGCACATAAAGAACAAGTAAACTGCAAAAGGTATGTACGAAAACACCACGGGAAAGTGAGCGGTGCCTCGTTGACCTGGTGATGCGCCGATCCAAAGAACACGTCGAACTAAACAAAAACTCCGATAGCAGATTGCCTTCATACGCCCCCCTCATCCTACCCATTTATAATGGCACTCGACGAAAAACTGAGGCAAGCAACCATTTAGTGAGGTGTGAGATACACTGTAAAGTAAGTTTATATATAGTTAACTTTGACATATATAAAGGTACGAATATTTGAAGAAAAACTCATATTGTGTGTTTAGTTTTGGTTGTTTGTCACCTTCTCACCTCGTCGTGCTTCAATCATCGGCTGGCGTTGATGCCTGTGACAATAGGTTCCCGACAATTTTCGTTCCAAGTTTCGCCCCTCCCCCCACCCACAGAATTTGACCATGCCTGACTAACGGAACACACACCCTGTGCAACACTGTCAGATGAAAAAGGATTCTATAGGGCTACGGTGACGCCTGGACTGAAAGCACATATTGGAGTAGCGATAAGCCAATTAAGGTATATCGGAGTGAGCCGCGTATCTTCGCACTATCCGACCGACGCTATGCTATGCTAAATGGGCCGAAAGTCGCGTTTTCTTGGTTCCCGTCTCTTTTCGTTGTGATAGTTCATCCGTACAATGTAGGTACAGTGTCATCCACTCCTCGTAGGAACATGGCTCCTCGTGGCCACGCTTTGCAGGGCACCTGAGCGCGCGGTTCGGCAGCGCATCGAAGCATAAGCTTCGAAGACGCACAGGCATTGCAAGATCTCTTGTGACGCTTTGGCGCACCGTGCTGGCTTTGCTGTGAAGCACACCTATTTATCAGCATGCCAGCCGCGACTGAGTGCGCGTGAACGGCGTTGCAGGAAAGCGCCCTTCGCTTACTGCATTTTTGTGCAGTTGTGTGCGAACTAAGTGATTCCTCTTGAAGTGCCACAAGCCTTGTTAATTGCGTGCATCTTTGAAAATACCTCGGTGGTTTATGAAGACCGCGAAGCCACTTTTCATGTATGAGAGACGTTGTAAAAGGCGGATGCGAATAACTCTGACGCTCCTCTAGCATGATCTCAGCCCACGGACCTACTTGAATCTCTTGTTTATGAAAGTTGAGCCAAAGTGGCCGACTTTCGGTCGCGCAAAAATGGTCTCGGTGCCTGTTGACAGTCCATTTATACTGGAATATTACGAATAGCACAGCCTCTTCTGAAATTCGCCTAAAATATGGGGTTCATGCACGCAAGATGCTTTTCCTGTACTAGTGTGTTCAATGATAATGCATAAATCCACTTCGTACAGATTTCCTGGCTTGTTATTTGGACCCAGTGGTCCTGCCATTTGTTGCCACCCGCTTCATATCCTTTTCTTCAGCTACGAGTAATACTTCTCCACAATGGATGGTAATGCTAACGCTGACATTTCCCTATGTTCACCAGCTCGCGCCACCGAACAGCTTCGAGCTTCTTGGTGTTCCCTGTTTCTGAATTCTGTTCACCACCCGTAAACAAACGGCCTAGTTGAACACTACACACAGAAAATTCATCGATGCTCAGCAATTTTTCACACGTAGTTGAATCCGGAAGACTCATACAGCATCCTGCCATCCATCACGTCCGCCTTTCAACATTGTACGACGCGAGGGGAATCCAATCTCTGCTAGGCTGAACGAGCGATCCTGCACACCTATAACTTGGACATTGTTGTAAAAATTTTGTAACCCCTTCAGAAACTTTGTAACTCCTTCTGAAGGCTTCAAAAGACGACTCCAAAACTATTGTGGTTGATGCTATCATGGGCTTGACGTTCTCATTGCTGATAGCGACGCTGCGAAGAGGCTGCAGTTGCTTTCGGGTCCTCGTTAAGCCACGATAAGAATGGTCGGACATGTTCTTGTACGCTGAAGACACAAGGCGTTCTTTTACTCGTTGTATTTTACTCGACCGCGGTAACCTCACAATGTGGGGATTACTTTTTCAGATAATCCTCTATTTATATCATTACCAAGCTATGTTATTTCGTAAAAGGTAAATAACGGTTTTGTGACGTTGAATAATCGTATGCGCTATACGGCATATTCAGGAGCATTAGTCGAAATTATCCGGATCTATATTCTACAACGTCTCTCAGATATCTCCAATGGCTTGGCTGTCTTAAATCCGTTAAAGGAAAGCATGAAGTGATGCTTGCAAAAATACACGCAAACCTCAAGGCTTGTGTCAAAGAAAACAGAAACAGGCCAGAGGTATCAAATTCACCTCAGCCAGCGGCCCACAGTCACGAAATAAATTCGTCCCGTAAGGGCCGGGATAGGGAAGCCAGGCAGGGGGAGGGAGGCAAGGGAAAGAGTTGCTGAGCAAAATGAAACCTAACACTACCTATTGAAAAGACGCATTTCGCATTTCTCATATGCGGATCATTTCTGAAATGGGACTGCCTTCCGGATTCGAGAAACATGCCGATACAGGTCTCCATAATGACAGATCTGGACGCCGATTCTAAAGTATACTATAATTTGTTCCACAATACCTTTCAATACATGGTCACCGCAGCCCCGCCGTGGTGGTCTAGTGGCTAAGGTACTCGGCAGCTGACCCGCAGGCCGCGGGTTCGAATCCCGGCTGCGGCGGCTGCATTTCCGATAGAGGCGGAAATGTTGTAGGCCCGTGTGCTCAGATTTGGGTGCACGTTAAAGAACCCCAGGTAATCGAAATTTCCGGAGCCCTCCACTACGGCGTCTCTCATAATCATATAGTGGTTTTGGGACGTTAAACCTCACATATCAATCAATCAATCATGGTCACCGCATAGACTGCCTTGGGAAAAAATTGCATGAGACCAGGTCCATCTGTGTAGCAGCCCCAACAACGCCTTCGTAATTGCTTCAGGCGAGTAAGTAATGCGAGTGTGATTTCGCAACGTCGAAAAAAAATTTATTCCAGGTGGAGCCGCAAGCTGCTTTCGTCCCGTGGGTATCACGTTAGATACTCTTTGTTTACGCCGAAAACCACTGCAGTATAAGTGACGCGAACTTTCCTGCCATGACAAAGCGGCGCGCTCAAGCGCTATTGGCATGCTGACTCGTTAGGCATGCACTCTTAAAAAAAAAGGCGGTGCTACTTACTAACTTTGAGGTAGTAAGTTGTTGTCACAACATTCACTACCTAAGTAGTAACTGCAGGCAGTAGACAACAGTCATTTACTACCTCCGGTCGCGTATAAGGCAGTAAACGTCTGTGGCCTACTACCGGAAGTTAGTACTTTGTAGTGAATGTTGTGACAACAATTTACTACCACAAACTTGGTAAGTAGCACTGCCTTTTTTTTTCAAGAGTGTGCTTCACGGCAAAGCAAGCGCGGCGTACCAGCGCGTCACGAGAAATCACGCTGTGCCTGCGCGCCTGCGCTGATAAGCTTCGATGCGCGGCCGCATCGTGTGCACTGGCGCCCCGCGGAGCGCGTCCACGTGGTATACCATGTTCTTACCAAGAGTGGACGACACTGTACACTCGAATGTGCACATTTCACTTTCGCGGTGCCATAACTGCTAGTCGTTTCAGAAACATCCTTTGCAGTGTGCACTGGTCAGTCCAACCGAGCAAGAACTATATCAACCACCAGTAGCAGTACAGAAACCTAAGCCATAATGTTTTTTTTTTGACATAAAGCGAAATACGGATTTGCCAGGCACGCAAGTGTTCCTTTTAACAGGGGGCCCGTACCACGCGTCGCAGTTTGAAACCGGAGCTTTTTACGCTCCGACCACGATCGATACCCGCTGGCTGCTGCCCTTGACCGTCTCGACGTGCAACCGTCTAGTCGAAGCACAATACCCCGCACACTTGCTCGGACGCGGGATTCAAGTGAGGCCGTCCAAGCTTAGGCAATAAATCTTTTAGGAGCTCGGGTTGGGACCAATGACTCTACGAAGGCGTACTTGTCGTGTGCTTCGCTTCTGCCTCATAAATACTCGCCATTATGTAGCTGCTCCTTCCTTATTCCTGTGTTCCGCTTCCACGTTCACTGAGCTTAGATGTGCCATGGACATCTGAGCACAGCGCGCAGTAATAACTTGAAATGGTTTCGTTTTTTTTTCAATTTTGTGGCGTGCTTTGCCCATGTCCTGCATCCAGCGCGCTCTGTAAACTACTGTATCGTCCCCCCAACTGTCATATTATTCGCAATATTACATTATTAAGCGACTGCTCGTAAGGATTATACTGAAAAATAACCACCAGCGGCCGCTTTTTTTAACATCACAAAGCCTAAATGGGAGCTTGCAGGGCCCGGCACTTCCATTCAACCTTTAGACCCGATCGAATTTCGCCATAATAAAATATATTGTGAATTCGCGCTGTTACAGCTTAATAGTGCCTCAATAGCCACATTGAGATGACTGTCTACACAGAAGCGGTAACTGTGAAGGTATCCCTATCGGAAAAATTGCCATGGTGGATACTGGAAAACATGGTGGGCATAGTGGAAATAATAGTGGGCATGGTGGAAATTATGATAGATATGGTGGGACGTAGTGAAAATTATGGTGAATATGCCGGGACATACTGGGTGGTATGGTGTACAGAAGATGGGTAAAGTGGAAATGATGGTGGAAAGTAGAGGCTAGATAGTGGGCAATAATGGGACACTCTGCCCACCATTGCGATAATGCTGCGAAGCCCTAAGCATATGGTGGGAGGTGCTTTTTATGGTGGGCCACATGGTGTATCAAGCTGAGAAACTCTTCCCACCATTGCGATAATGCTGGGAAGCACTAAGCAGATGATGGGTGCTGCTTGTTATGGTGGGTCACATGGTGTAACAAGCTGAGAAGCTCTGCCCACCATTGCAATAATGCTGGGAAGCAGTAAGCAGATGATAGGTGGGCTTATAATGGCGGGCAATTTGTATAGTGTACCAAGCTGGGATCTGTACACTACATGTTCTATCACCATGATTTCCACCAAAGGTTAGGCCTACCGACCGAGCCTATACAATTGTGTTATCCTTGCTTCTGGATTTCAGAATACACGGTTTCGACGATTAAGAATGACAATAGAGCGCTGCCATGGCTTCCATTAACCTAAATGAAGCATTTTTTTATTGTGTATGGTGTCCACTCAAGAAGCAACAAACATCGATGCGACGCGATTCAAGCACTCCCAGAGAACTTACGTCTCTTCTCAACAACAGCCGCCGGTCACACTCGCCGGCACTTCTCTAGCTTTTATGCGAGAACTCAGACGTGGCGATACGTATGCTTGGGGAACCAATATGATAGCGTAATGTTTCCGGTACACTGCATTTGTTTTGGCCAAGCCGTTATGTAGTTGTTGCTATAGCGAAAGAGCTACAGCATTGCACTTGCACCCTCTACGTTGCGCGAAAAGCATCCCAATGCTCAATCAAATAAATTAGGCGGGCGTTTCTATGGAATGAGCCTAGAAGCGTCATAAAGCGTGAGCAGATGTCACCCATTAGAACGCGCGCGAAACGGATATTAAACTTGGCAGACCCCGCCGGTAAACTACTGCTGCTCCCCAGTACACTTGACTTTTTTTTTTCTTGCAGTTGTGAATTTAAAAAAAAATAGCACCGGTGCCGCCTCGTTTTTTTTTTACGGGACGGGTGTTTTTTTACGCCGTTTTTTATACACTTCTTTTTTATTTTTTGTGGCAGCCGCCCGTCACGGTGATTCTGACGCCATTTCGCGCTCAAGCGTTGCCGGCACTGCAGCACCCACCATTTCCGACCATGCCGCATGGTGGACGTTTCCCACCATTCACCCACTACATTAATCCACTATAATGGTGGGTGGTGGTTTACACCATGCCCACCATTCGTTCTTGTCCGATAGGGATATCGGGCAAATATATCGCTTTCCCCCCCCTTGTTCTTCAGAATACTTGTTCACATTTGTTGAAACAAACGTAGCGACGCCCCCTTCGCTTATCCTCTGGCACGATAGTTGTGCTCATGCTAATCATTACGAGAACAGCGATAACAATAAAAAATATGGAAGAGAGCGTTCGAGTAGGATTGCGTAGAAAAAGTGTCACGCCCCTGCGGCGTAAGTATAAGCGTTCGCTGAGCTTGAATACGACCACTAATGCAAACGCGAAGGATAAATAAGACGAAGGGGAACAGGATGCATGATAGCTAGGGGGGGGGGGAGGAGAGGAAGCGACTTAGTGCGAGCAGTGCGAGTACGGAGAAGATATAGATTATTAAAGAGATTACGACCGTCAATAGTAGGTCCCGTAACATTGCTGACAGTGTCGCCCTGACAAGCTGGAGGACGTGAGTTCCACTCTCGGTCTAAGTGGCCGCATTTCGATGGGCGCAAAGTGCAAGGACATCCAGGTGCTTAGGTTTAGGGGCACGAATCGGGAACCACCGCAACAATGGTCGAATTTCAGCGACTCAAGGTCTGCCCTACAATCCGAGCTCTAAGCACTGCGTCGCGGGCCGTACGAACAGCTTGTTTTCGTATTTCGATGCCTTCTCCACACTTCACACGAGAAAGGGCATCATGTGACGTTTCAGTGACTGCCAAGTCACTGCGGCGTCATGGGGAACGAACATGCCGATACTGCCGCGCGGGCAGCTCTTGAAGGAACACGAGAAGAAGCCATACCACTTTCGCGGACAGATGCTGCCAGCAATCTTCGACAACTTGCGCGTGAAATCACGTTTTCACTATGGTGCCCATGGGCACCATAGTGAAAACGTGATTTCACCAAGCATCGATACGAATCGTCAACACCACCTGTCCTCTTTGATGGCTCTCCGCATGACCACTTGACTCGACCGAAGAGAAGCCACCCTTCTTCATCGCTTATGGCTAGGAGTGGCATTTACAAAATCTTATTCCTTTGTCATAGGAATGGCCGACAACGCTCTCTGCGATGCCTGTCATTGCGAAGAGACGCTACACCACATCCTATGTGACTGTCCGTTGTATGAAATCCAGAGACAGTCACAGGCGTCCGCTTTTGCGCGCATCTACAACAGCCAAATGTCTGTGGACACTATTCTGTCAAGTGCCCGAGAGAAGACATTGCAACAGAAGGCGACAAAAGCTCTTTTGAAATTCCTGCGCGACACGGACTTGAACAAGCGGCTGTAACAGCTATGTCACACACCGCGAAAGACAAGACTGGACTATGACTGAGTGTGCGCGCGTGTGCTGCCGAATGTGCTGTGTTTATCTCTCTTCCCTCTCTGCTCTCTCTATATCATCTCCCTCATCCCCCTCTTATGTGCAGGGTAGCAAACCGGCTGCCTATATCCTGGTTAACCTCCCTGCCGTTCTATTCCTCCTATTTTCGTTCCTTAAATAACCGTTCAAATTTATCGGATGTACTCCATGACGGCGTGCCTCACAATCGTATTGCGATTTTGGCTCGTCAAACGCGACATTAGTCAATAAATATATCAATCAGTCAGTCAATCAATCCATCAATCGATAAATCAATCAATCACTTTGGATTATGAGATTCTAGTCTATTAAGACGGAAATAGAAAGATAGTGGATAGGAGCAAAGGCAAAGATGTTAACCGTGGTTGCTATTCCGTATTCTGGACCCTGTCAAATTCCACCATATTGCCAAATGTTGTAATGGAGGCATTTCAAGCCAACCGGGAAGGCCATGACACACGTTTGGGGCAGTCAGGAGTTGGCAAATGGAGCAATGTGACAACACGGCGAAATTCGACAGCGTTGAGAATAGCACCTTGGATGCACCCTTTGAGTAATTTTCCCTACACTGGTTGGAATAAACATGCATGTGTTTGGAAGAGGGGACTGATGCCTTCAAATTTTTTATGACTACTTAGCTTCAGCGGATCGTTTAGAAACTTTCCCCAATTTTTTCACAATTTTCACGGATAAAATAAATTACCTTGGAAATCTGCGGCGTCGTCCGACACCACTTCGGGAATTCCGAGTGAGCGGTCGGGCCAAGGAGGATTAAAGAAAAATTTTTTTAAATCCTCCTTGGGTCGGGCCATAGTTGCACAAGCGCGCCGCAGTGATTGTACTCCGCGCCGGCCCTCAGAGTGTACACGTTAGCGCTGAAGAAAGGGGCAATTTTTGGCGGGGGCATTCATTTCCGTCAACCGACGTGGTCTGCCACTCGCCGCAAGAAGCTAACAGAACTTG
Source organism: Rhipicephalus annulatus (assembly GCA_013436015.1). Lineage (NCBI taxonomy): Eukaryota > Metazoa > Arthropoda > Arachnida > Ixodida > Ixodidae > Rhipicephalus > Rhipicephalus annulatus. The sequence continues at coordinate 52,934 of WOVY01012392.1, forward strand.
CGGGGCTTGGCCGTTGAAGCTTGACCACGGTGGTCAGCTGCCGTTCAAGGCGGGTGTGTGTGTTCCGCATCTGCAAGACTTCGCCGGCACTTCCGCCGGAAATGAGGGCCTCGCAGACAAACGCGGTCTGCAGCGCGACGTAAGCGTTTTTGTTTTACACGCCAATGGCGAAGAAGTATGGCACGTCGCTTCGTGGCCATAAGAACCTCCAAGCAATGAGCTATTCTGTCTGGACAAATACAGACGGCGCTATATACATTATTGTGGTAAGAGCCTTTCGGGTATTCGGTCGAGGCATCGCGGGCAAATTAACGAATGCGAGGAAGATGTTTTGCTAGCGAGGTCTGAGGAACGTCGTTTACGTAGTTACGGTGGGAGTCATACGGTGAGCGCATTCAGTTATTGACTCGGCGGAAAACAGATCGATTGGCCCTGCGCGATGCATCGACGAATGCGAACTTTCGATCGAACCTTGCGGAAAAAGCCACGACGAAGTCGGGTTGATTTTGTAAGGCACCGGGGCGGCTCACTGAACACTCGGGAGAGTAAACAAAACCCATACAGGAGTTTGCACTGCACACGTGTCGCTGGTGTCGTAGTCGACACGTCATAATCACTTAAATAAATCCTATAATGAATGACATCCTGGTGCTTTGTGTGGCAAATAAGTATCGGGGTAAGCTTGTACCGGATTCGTTTGCAAAGGGACCGAATTGCATGCGTTGTTCTAGCTAGGGCACCAAACACCGTAACGCGAGGTTTTCTTGACTTTCAATGCGTAGATTTCACGATGCTTTTTAGATGCGAATGCCTCTAGCGTGGCGGATTCATTAGACAACAGGCTTTACGCTTTAAAAGAATCTGTTGAGAGCAATCAGAGTTAAAAAAAAATGCAGAACACTAAAGCATGCCCTAGCCAAACAAAAATATCCGCCGCAATTGATTGATGACGCAATAAAACGTGCCGGCATGCACAGTCGTAGAACGCTGTTGTGCGCTGCTAAAAACACGACTCCCTCACCGCAGACAAACTTAGCCCTTACCCATTCCGCGTCAGTTGCGGGGATTTCCATTGTGCTAAGAAAGCGCCACAATATTCTAATGCAAAGTGAACGCCTAAGAACCATTTTTGCCAAACCACCTAAAGCAGTGTATTGCAAAGCTAAAAATATTCGAGACATACTCTCATCATCATCACCATCATCATCAAAAACAGACAGTGCTGACACGATCGGGTGCCACCCTTGCCGAAAACCGCGATGCAAAGTATGCCTATACATGCGCGCATGCCGACAATTCACCAGTACTGGTTCCAATGTTTAATTAAAAATGAAAGGCAATCTTGACTGCAACTCTAAGAACGTGATATACATGACAGAATGTGCGCTATGCTAAATACAGTACATTGGTCAAACAGAAGGGCCTTTTAGACTGCGTTTTAACAACCATAAGTCTCATGCGAACCCCTTGCCCCACTTGCGCATTTCAAGACACGTGCACTTCCCTGACCACTCTTTTGAATTTCTAGAGGTCACATTACTCGAATCTGGTTTCCGCACAAATTATGACAGAGAAGCCCGTGAATCATTCCTCATCTGTAAGTTCGACGCCGTCGCGTCTGGTCTGAATGAAAACGTAGGAAAACTCGGCGGTCTATCTGTATAACCTGTATCACCTGTCCATCTGTTCTCTACCTTGCTCAGCAAGTCGCGCTACATGGTCTGTATCGGTTGATTACGTAGCAGCTTTGTAACATCTTTTATATATCTCTTTGTTCTTTTGTTTTTATTTCTTATTATTTTTTCTTATTTTTTCTCACCTTGCTATTACCGGTCGGACTACTCTTCATGTTATGCGTTTTATCTTCTGTGCGTCTTATCTTTTATCTGTAAACAACGTGCTCACCACGTGCTCACTCATTGAAACGATATTTTTTACACGTGTATCAGGTGCCCATCAAATCGTGAGACTTGCAAGACTTGCATTTATATATACCCATATATCGCCTTTCATGACAGTTTTCGTATATTTATATTGTTAATAGGCTCGTGTATATAAACAGCACTCATGCCATACACTGTATTCTGATGAATGCCGAAGCCGCGGCCGAAACGTCAAGAAAATCACTTCGTACTTGCGTCTTGTTCACTGCGGATATATATATATATATATATATATATATATATATATATATATATATATATATATATATATATATATATATATATATATCGCAATTATTGCTCTCCCTTGTATCTCGTAATTTCGCTGTTGCCGGTGGCCGCACCGCAAACTGAGCCGCTGCCTAGTAACCATGTGGCATGACGTCCGAGGAGGAGCTGGTGAACCCGCGTTGCAGACAGAGAATACTGCGTTGCCTCACAGATATAGAAGCGGCGGCTCGGTGGGATTTGTCGTCAGGTACGGAAAGTGAGTCGGGGAGACTGAAAGAAGCCAGGCTTCGTCATCGGAACTAACTCAAGGAGAGGCAGCGAGCCGAGGAGACGGAGGAAGAACGAGCCGCACGCCCCGAGAAGCGTACCGTACAGAGAACAAAGCTAAACAATAAAACATTAACCATACCTTTCGCTACGCACACTTAGGCATAACAAAGGTAAGACACGGTCAATTTTTTTTTCTCAACAAACGCTTATTATGAGTCCCAAATTTGGTGCAGAAATGTTTCAAATTTTGATGTATGCGAAAAACCTCTCACCGCCGAGTGCAGCGAAGTGTGGCGCTCAATGGGGCGTCGGTCGAATGATTGATGCTCTCTCGATCGAGATTGTCAGCTATTTCTGATAAAAAAATTTGATCGTTTATCAAGATCCCTTATCATTTAACATTGCCACAATCATTTAACGATGCCACAAGTTACCTAATTGTAAGAAAATAAATGCGTGATCGTCGTTGTTGCCTGTAGCAAACGCAGTATCACTCTGGTAAGCTAATAAAATAAACAACTAATAGATACTAGCTAATAAATAAATAAATAAATAAATAAATAAATAAATAAATAATAAATAATAAATAAATAAATAAATAAATAAATAAATAAATAAATAAAACCCGGCATGCAGAAATGAAACAAGTCAAGAAGAAGCAGTCCGTAATGTGATAGAAAGCATGGATGTCCCTAAAATTAACTATAAAGAAGGGACTCTGCAACTGCGATCGTCCAGCGAGCGTGAGAATGATGGGCAGTACACGAATTTGTCTAGTCTTCGTACTTGCGGGGTGGCGAAGCGCACTTGTGGCTTCATCTATTGCTGTGTTTTGGTTCTGTTTCGGAGGAAAGAGTGAACTCTTTTGAACTTTCATCGTGGCCCGATTTGAAATGGTAAGCCTAAAAGAATAAGGTGGTGAAGCGCAACCGCTACACATTTGCTGATTTTCGTTTCGTGACAAAACAGCTCCGAGCCACACGAACACACATGGAACCAGAAGTACGAAGGTAGGACTAATCTGTGTACTACCCATAATCCTCATGCTTGCTGAAGCGCCTTGCGTTGCAGCTCCCATTGACACTAGCGCCAGAGTTCCCTGTAGTGTACATTTAGGAAACTATAAGATAGAAAGAGAAAGAGCACAAAAGAAAAAAGAAAAAGAAAAAAAGAAAGAAAGAAAGAAAGAAAGAAAGAAACAAAAAAAAGCACGAGAACGTCGAACTTCACTTGTCCTCCTTTTCCTGACTAAGAAAGAGCTCCGGAATTCTTTCTTTTCTTCTTTTTGCCAGTATACTTCAAACTACGAGAACTCAGTATCTTCAATGAACTTTCTAATTATTCGAGTTTCCAAAATTAAAGGCCGCTGCGATCGTCCGAGGCGGCCGCTTTACACAAGGTGTAAAGAGGCAGCACTGATATCTGCGTGAGTATTGAAAAAGTCAGCCTGTCGAATATGCAGATTGAATCTCCCGCCGCTACTTTATAAGGCAGCGTCTAATATCTTAGAGTGTTTTGACATTGCAATATTGGAAGCATTGCGAGCGGAGTGCTCCCGGCAAATTTACGCATTGCACAATCCCTCTCTCATTTCGCGCTTGATTAATTTTCATTAAGGGGAAGCTTTGCCTCTACGCCGAGGACGATTCGCCCGAGAAAAAAAAAGACACGCATGTTAATGAATGTTTGCGATAGCTTGCGCGAAAGTCATGATCTCTAATGAGAGTACGCTTTGCAACAATGCTATCATTCATCTCAAACTTAGTCGCGTTTGTAGTTCTCATCATGCGAGCCGATATTTTGTAATAACGATATCATACGTAACTGTCACGTTGCAGAACTGTAAGCTCGATGTTCTGGGTTAATAATTTCACCAAGTTTAACAGGATTTTTTTTAAACACGAGACCAGCATATAAATAACAGAAGAAAAGGAAATAACCAGTGGCTAATTAGAAAGCTTTTGCTACGCAAGTATTCTTCGCTGCTTGGATGAATTTGAGGCCAAATCAAAAATGAATCAAACAGAAACAAACAATGCTTTTCGACCGCTTAACGGCCGTTTCGTGAATAACTTAAAGTAAATTGTTTGCATTCTAGCATGGATGATCATATAGCCGTAAAAGCGCAAACGGAACATCAGAAAGAATTAAGCAGCTTGTTCGTTTGTACGTAAGTTTTCAGGAAGCGTGAATGATTTTCACATGGCGAATGAAGTGCAGCTTCATAAGTGACGTGGCCTGTTGCCCTGTGTAAGCTATTACCTTTACAGAGAGCTTTAGCAAGTTACGGAAATACGGTTCGAAAATAGGCTATCGTACGACAGTGCCACTCTTCCATTTCCGGTCATCGAGCTTTTTTTTTTTTTTAGTGAAGGCACACTCTGAAATTTTTCAAAAATTACTGCAGGGTTGTCACAAATCAGCGTTGCCTCTAAGCTTATAGGAATTGTTAACGACAAACCTGTGGTTAACAATTCATTCAATTAATTTTTTTAGGGGTGAAGTCCCCTACGCTGTGGGTCTTTCGTCCGGTGTCGTCGTAGTCGTCGTAGTAGCCGGTTGCATTGCATTACATGCCAATAAAACGGCGTCACAGCATATCCACGGAGTGAATGATGATGAGTGGGGCAAAGCGTCCGTCAGTCCGTCCGTGCTGCCGTGCGTCCGTCCGACCATGGGTGCGTCCGTGCGTCTGTCCGTGCGTCCGCTGTTCCTACGCCCATCCATGCGTCCGTCCGCTTCGCCCCACTCGTCCTCATTCACCTCGTGAATATGCTGTGATATTTCGTTTCGTTATCTCGTATAAAAATGGAAATGGCCTTAACGGGCCTCGATGTCTACTTCTTTTCACATGTGGCACGCGTAAGGACCTTGTGTGATCTCAAATGGGAAAAGTAAAGATAGGTTCAATTTTAGGAGTATAAAATACGCGTATAAGGAACTGGGATGCCCCAGGAAATACATATGCAGCACAAAGACACTATCATAAAAATCATAGAAGAGAAGTGTACTTTTCAAAAATCTACATTATCAAGTTTTAAAAAAAGCACTGCAATTTAGGAACAGATACATGACATGACGGGTGAGCAAAACTTGCATACATGGTCCACATGGCGTTCTTTTTGAAATGGCCCCGCCACGGTGGTCTAGTGGCTAAGGTACTCGGCTGCTGACCCGCAGGTCGCGGGATCAAATCCCGGCTGTGGCGGCTGCATTTCCGATGGAGGCGGAAATGTTGTAGGCCAGTGTACTCAGATTTGGGTGCACGTTAAAGAACCCCAGGTGGTCAAAATTTCCGGAGCCCTCCACTACGGCGTCTCTCATAGTCATATGGTGGTTTTGAGACGTTAAAACCCCACAAATCAATCAATCTTTTGAAATGCACACAAGGCAGCATCAAAAAAAAAATGTCTGTGACATACGCAACAAAATTCATCGTCTTGCTCAATTACTTGAAGCGGTGGACACTATTTGCGAGAAGAGCTGGAAAACATAGACATATAATTACCAGAAAAATCACTAACATAGTTTAGCTAGTCACTTTATAGCCCCGATTGCAAGCTACGAATTCCAGCTGTGTGCCTCGGGACGTATTCACCTGGAAGAAATTTTCAGGCGGCAGCGGTTACAGAACAATCAATCTCAAACGAACAACAATATTCATAGACGCTCCAGTTACTACTGCGATTTAACGCAAAACAAACAAACAAATAAACAAACAACCAAACGAGATCAATGGTAAGTTACAAAATTTTCGATAGAACGATAGAACGTTTTAACGTTGGTGTAAGTGCGCATATTTCGAAATTTCGTAGAATTCTAAGGTATTATTCAAAGTAAGCATGCATTGCAAGCTCGGCGAATAAAATTCGCTTATCCGAATATTTAACTAAAAAATTCATTTCAATCTTTTATATTAGGTCAATTGCGTATTTGCATATCTCGTACAACTAGTGCCCGCCACTCGGAGTGATCGTGGCAAGAGCATACACTATGCTTTCTGTCAAAGGCAATTTTTTTAGAAAATATTATGTCTAAAAATTACAAGGGAATGGGGGAGGGAGAGGGAACGCCGGATACACAATGCTTTGTCTGCCAATCAGAGCTCATGTACAAGTTTTACAATAGTATTTAACGGCGTTAATATTGACCCCAGGCAATTTTAAGAGCAGTCGCTTCTACGTTATCGATGAGAATATATTGACCGTGGCCAACCACTTTTTTTTAATCGGGTACAGATTCGATCGACGTCTCCTTCGAAGTTCTTGTAAACTCCAGTCTAAATTCGAGACACACGAAAACAAAACTCACAAGTTCAGACGACGACTGTTCGTTTATTGCTTTCGAGTGTCTCGTATTTTGTCTGGTTTGTGCTTGAATCTTGAATCCACTTCACCGGATTTCGACTCGTCTGCCATGCTTCAGAAGTTTATTCACTGGTCGCTTTGCCGTTGTGGTTGTTGTTGTTGTTGAAGTTGTTTATCGAATTCTAAGTGCACATGGCGTGAACTTTCGTATGGATTCGAAACGTGTTCACCGCGATCCAGATTTCATGCGCGTGTTGGCAGGCGCATCTGTTGACGCGAGCGGAAGCAAAGGCCAAGATTGTGAAGGTGAATAAGTCTTTGAAGATGCCTGTTGAGCTTCGTGGATGTATTTATTACAATACGGGGATCAATCTCATCAAATCAAGTCTGACAAGTTTTTATGAAACCGTAGTTATTTGCAATTACGAACAGATGTCTGAAAATTGAAGGTATTATTCAGATTGTTACTGAGAGCACAGTAAATCTTTTTTTTTTACATCGCTACCACTTTGCTGTATTTGTTGAACAACTTCCGGGAACGTTTATTGAGTTTATATATACCTACTCGGAAACTGAACACCATCCATACACCGACTCGGGGGGCTTTACTAACCTGGTTCTGCACTTTGTACAATAGTGGTGCGTTTACGCATGTTTAAAGGTAGTGCATCTGACTTGCCAAGAAAATCAAATGCGGTTCCTGAGTCCCGAAAAATAACCGGCTCCTGAGCATCTCTTGTAAATGTCGTAAACTAAGCCGCAGACAGAATAGCAAGCGATGTTTCTGTGGCATTCGAGAGATCGCGAGGCACAAGAGTGTGTACATATACGTTTTTTGTATGCTCGAGCGAAGGATGAACTGCAGCGCACACAGAATTGAATTCAGCTTGCCCGTCTTACCGGGAAAAGAAAACCAGAGCCACACTCATATCTGACTCTCTTGGAAAAAACTGAAGCGTGTACCTGCGAGTGGATAGAACGTGGAGGCACGTATGTTTACCATCCCGTTCCGAAGAGGGCACAATGCAAGTCGGCATCTCGACATTTTGATTCGAACCACAAATTCATCTCCCTGCTTTTCAATCTCTGATCGGATCGCTTCATTTTTCTCATCTGTATTGGTAAGTTTCTTTGCCCCCTGGGACTTAGTCAGCTCTTTGTGAGAAGGTGGATAGCAGCGTGTTTCCTGTACTGTGCGAGTATTTTTGAGTGGTTTATGCTTATTCGTTACTTATGATAATATAGGGAGTTTTAATGCACCAAAAACCACGATATAATGATGAGAGATACCGTATAGAGCTCTTGAATTTTCGACCACCTACAGGCCCATAGTTCTTCGAAAGTGCACCGACATCACGCACTCTATACATGGGCCTCCGGCATTTCACCTCCATCAAAATGAGAGATCCAAGTGCCGGGGTCGAACCCGCGAGCTTCTGGTGCATCAAGCCGACCACCCAAATTGCCACACCAGCACGACGAACTTGGTGTTCGCTCCTCTCCACGCGGTATACAATATGCTCTCCCCCATGCTGCACTATTTCACTGCACTGTCACAGGCAATGTATCCCAGAAAGTTCAGCAAGAATTGCCCATACTGCTCGGATACTGCGAACACCCTCATCCATGGGATCACCGAAACGACCCCGGCATTCCACCGATTGAGGCATAGAGCATAACTGGAACCAATACATCGACCAATACTGGAATACGCTTGTCCTGTGTGGGATCCATTTCTCAAAGTACACAGTCACGGAATAGAGCGCATTCAGTCGATAGCAGCAAGATTTGGTCTTCGAAAATATTGCCGAACTGAAAGCTGTCAATGTATGAAAAGAGAACTTCATTGGCAATACTTACAAGATCGAAGAGGTAATCTAATATTGAAACTGTTTTATTGAATCTATAACAAGAAAATCATTAATCCTTTAGAATATTTAAAACCAGCGCATTATCATTCCTCTCGTCATGACCACAAATTTAAAGTACGGCCATACAACCCCAGAACGGATCTTTTTAGGCATTTTTTTTCTGCAAGCCATTGTCGAATAGAATATGTTACCAGCTGATTTCGTTGGCCGCATGCCTGCGGATACATTATATGAGGCACTGTGCCCCCCGCAATAATGCCTAAGATGACGCTGCGGGTAATCTTCAAAAGAAAAATAAAATAAAAATAAACAAACAAGCAAACAAACAAACGAACAAAAACAATCAAGCATCTCCACGAAGTGAATAGAGCGGATGAAGGCGAGCGGACGAAGCCCTGAGTATTGTACTTATGAGTAACCGTATAGTTACGCGAGCATTGCACCATAATATGTAAATTGAGTGACTTAAATATTCATTTCCCGTTTCTGTGTATAAGGCCTTTTTTTTTACTAAGCGATTTCCTAAGCGTGGCTTTGTAGCAGGATACTTGACTTGCATTCAGAATGCCTGGGCTTGATTACGGCTCGAGCCGTGGTACTCATTCGCTGCTTGCATCTGGATATTAGCCTCATCGACAACGCCGGTGCCACGGGCATTGTATTTACTGCGACAAGGGCTTCTTGAAACTATTTACTGCGTGACAATTTGCAATGTCCCCTCTCACTCACACTGCGTTGTGAACCAGACTGTTAACTAGCTGTTGAGCAAACCCGTGTACCACAGGCCATATTATGCGGGTATTCGCCCCGCAAAGCCGAGGGAAAGGTTGTTCATTACGTACGTGACAAGAAAGTCACGTTATTATTATTATGACGTGTAAATAGTGATTGTGATACACTTATGTTCTGCTGTGTCAGATTTAGGAAATACCAACTGATGTAGTCAAACACGGAAACTTCAAAAATTAAATGGCTGGCACGTTCTGGCTAGCCTGTTAGCTGGACATACATAAATACATACATACATACATACATACATACATACATACATACATACATACATACATACATACATACATACATACATACATACATACATACATACATACATACATACATACATACATACATACGTAGATAGATATGTGGGGTTTAACGTCCCAAAACCACTATATGATTATGAGAGACGCCGTAGTGGAGGGCTCCGGAAATTTAGACCACCTGGGGTTCTTTAACGTGCACCCAAATCTGAGCACACGGGCCTACAACATTTCCGCCTCCATCGGAAATGCAGCCGCCGCAGCCGGGATTCGAACCCGCGCCCTGCGGGACAGCAGCCGAGTACCTTAGCCACTAGACCACCGCGGCGGGGCTACATACATACATACATACATACATACATACATACATACATACATACATACATACATACATACATACATACATACATACATACATACATACATACATACATACATACAGATAGACAGACAGCTAGATAGATAAATAGATAGATAGATAGATAGATAGATAGATAGATAGTTTTGTGGCGCAATCATGCATATATGTTTCAGTAATGGAAGACCAACTTGCCCACATGTATTGCTGTCACATATTTCATCATTACTTTTGCAGTCAGTACCCATCATTGATGATAGGCTGGTCATTATTTAGTATAGCCTATACCCCCGCGCACTCTATCATCGCTTTTCTTAAACACTTTCTCAAACAAGAAGTGACAGAAAACAACAATTTAGCGTTTAATTAGAGCGTTACAGCGGAAGCTATGACGCCGTTTAAGATGCTCACAGCGTTCTTTTGTAAACAAAACTGTCAAAGACGGTGAGTTTGTCAAAGCGGTGTATACTACAGCCGGGCATTTCGGAGCCGCGGTTGAATTCCGTGGCTTCTCGGCCGTTCTTGCGCCGCATATGATTTGCATCCTGTTTACGTGAGTCTCGACAGCCACGTACATATAAACTACTCATCATGCTCACTCCTGCGGCCTAGCCGCCTTTCAGAGGGCGCTGCGAATGCACGGTAACTCGCTCCTGGCAGCCGGTTAATCAAATTAATAGCCTCGGAGATACGTAGAGCACAAGGAATCGGCACTCTCGGGGGAAAAGAGTTTGTTGAACAGTTTTTTTTTCGTCCACGTAGATGAGATGAGTGGCCAACTTCATCGCGAGGTAAGGCTATTAGAGACGCGTAAAAACAAGTTGGATACGCGTTGATTAAATGAAGCTCGTGAAAGCAACTAACGTACTTGAGGAATTCAGCCGCACGCTGTGTAAACATGCAATAGCTAAAAAAGTGACGCCTTCGAAGAAGCATAATGTTGAAGTAGGCAGTATAACTGCCTGAAATGAGTTACCATTTACGTTATTAGCTTTCGCTAGGCAATATATGGCGTCTCACCAACAGATCAATCTTCTTCGAGTTCATCAGATTATAGTTTATCTATATTTCTATCCGCACATGGGCGTTTTCGCAAGAACGTATTCAATACTGCCATTGGACTTTTCCTTAAAGCGCCAGTCAGCAGGCTACCACTTTTTTTTTTTACACCACCCAAGGAAGGTCGGAAATTCAAAGAGTACACGGCGGCAATCACGTTTTTCGAATCTACTGCGCCGTGCGCCACGCAGAGCCACGATTTTGGAAAATGATTCTCGCGCTATTTTCTTACACGCTTGAGCAATCCTCCGTTTACGAGCAGTGAGCCAAAGTCACCGATCGGTCCCTTGACGTGGCACGCCACTCGTCGATTGGTATACGACGACGGGCTACGCCTTCCCCCTCCCTGTGGGGGAGAAGGGTGACGAGGCCACGCCAAAACTTGAAACCAGCTGAAACCGATGTTTTAACTCCTGTAACGTCCTTAATATAGCACGTATTTGCAAAATTCTTGCGGTAACATGTTCACTAAAGTACAGACATTTTTCTTGATAACAATGTTTGGACCTCGGGGTTATTTACTCGCCCTTTAAATGCTGCATTAATAAATAAAAATTCAAATAAACCCAATTTTCAAGCCCAAGTCTTGTTTCTACGCCACATAAAATGCAACAAGGGAGGAAGCCAGTATAATATCCTTACTTTTTAGGGTTTTCGGTCTCGCTTCTTGAAGCACCCTGCTTGCGTAAGTCTTCATTTTAGCCAATTGAAAGTTGAGAATCTAAGCAAGTGTGAGAATGCCTGTGTGGCCGAAAACACCCTTTGCGCGCGTCGAGCATCAACTTTGTATGACCCCTCACGCACGTTTCCGCGGACGCCGCCTTAAACACTTCTAGAATTCATTTTCACTTCACTTATTTAGGAGCGTTAAATTTCGTACCGAATTTAATTTATGCATTAAAAGCACAAAAAATAAGCAGTTTCACCTGTTTAGACTATTCTTTAGGCTCCACCATGGTGGTCTAGTGGCTAAGGTACTCGGCTGCTGACCCGCAGGTCGCGGGATCGAATCTCGGCTGCTGCGGCTGCATTTTTGATGAGGCGGAAATGTTGTAGGCCCGTGTGCTCAGATTTGGGTGCACGTTAAAAACCCCAGGTGGTCCAAACTTTCAAAGCCCTCCACTACGGCGTCTCTCTTAATCATGTAGTGGTTTTGGGACGTTAAACCCCACATATCTGTCTACCCTGCACTTTGAGAATGCCCTCAGTAACGACACTGTTTGCCTCACCGTTATCAACCATCAATCTAGACACTTTGTTTAGTGGCAAGGGTTTTCAGCCGCGTGGCCGCTTATCGACGCTCGCTTATCCTCCTCTCCAAATCGAGGGAAACAGTGTCATCCTTATGGGCGCTTTCGAAGGAAATGGTAGATGCGCGTTTAAGTTTTGCCAGCTAAAATTAGCCAGATTTCATCGCTCCGCGGTGACTATTAGTGGCCGGCTTTCAGAAATCTCAATGTGGCTATGGTTATGATGGACTCGCATTTTTCATCTTACTCGACCGCTGATTACCGCTGGTTAAAAAGTTAATTGCTTTAATTTCTACTGCTGCGATAAATAATGTTTTTTACGCATCTGAATATGCATACTGCCAATGTAAAAAGAACGTCGCAGACAGCACGCAGACACCTCTTTTCTGTAGTTTTTCAATAATATTGGACACATTTATTTAAACACCCTGTGTATATAAGCTAGCTTTTTTCGTTTTACAATAAAGTTCAGTTGAGAGTCAGCGCCTGTTCTGTGCCCGCATTTCTTCTTCCTCACTCCATGTGCGCAGCTTCAACGAAAATATGAACGCCTGACAGGTCGTTCAAGTTTATATTCTTACATAGTGTATACTCAATGCAGTGATTATCGTCACTGTGCGATGCAGGCGCTGTGAGTACCTGTTAGCAGTGCTGTTGACGGGCGGGGTTCCCAACTATTGAGAGGCCGCTATGTATAACTCCCATTCATCAACCCAGATTCGCCGACATTGACGGATCGATTGGGGTACTATTAAAGTGAGACTTCGATACTGGGACAGGAAGACGCCCTTGAACGTTCATCGCTCATCGCCTGCAACGAATGCGTATTCGGCCCCTTTCAAACTGGTGCCGAAGAACAAAGGATATCTAAAGAAACCGGGCGCAAATAAGAGACAAACAGGTCAGGCGTACATACCCATCGTTCTTAGCACACCTTTGTTCCGCGTGAAGTAGCAACGAACTTGGCCAAACACAGAGCGTACGTAGGGCATATTCGAATGATCCTTAGAGAGCGTTCTTATTGGATTTGAAACCGATGAGTTAAGACAGCTTCGAGGTTCTATACGAAGCGAAGGAGCAGGTTTGCAGGTCATGTTCCTCTTTCCGTATCATGTATTGGCCCGCTCACTTCAGTAGTAATGCTTAAATGTAATGCTTAAAGTAAATGCTTAAAGAAGAACAGGTTCTTCGGCTAGTTTGCGATACATGAACACTGTAACAATAAGCGCTAAAATTAGATGAGCACAAAAATAAGAGCAGACACATGACAGGTGCTATACTAACAACTAGTTTTGCCGCACTGACTGAGAATAAATACATAGATTCATAGTGTTTCACATGGGTAACATCGCATTGAAAAAAAAAGAGCAACGGATCAAATATAATACAGAAAACGAATATACAATAACGCCTGCCGAATGATGAGGTGAAAGTTACCTCTGCGCATGTCAAAAGAAGCCTTGCAGAAAATAGAATCTGGAAGCACGCTTTTATATATAACGCTTAATGTGATGATTCAATGGTAAGCTTCATATATCTATGCTTAAACAGTAGTAATAGGCTACATTAATTTTTAGAGCCTGCAGCAGCACTGCGGATAACAACCTGAGCGAATAAAATTTGAGTTCGCTGACAGAATTGCGTCGCGAAAAGAAATTGAACGTCACAGCCAATGTGTATCGCATCTCTAGCTAGCTTTGCTCGTCGCGCTACGAGCAGTGGCGCTACTGTCGTTGGGAGAATGATCAGTGCACGGTAACATTAAAGTATTGGCTGTCCACGCATTTCATTGTTATACTGGTTTGCTAACCTATCGACCTGTGCTTGCGTTGGGCAGCAGCAGTTTTCTCATCTCCTGCTTTTGTCACGCAGGCCGGTTCCCTCGGGGCATAACGCTGAGTTTACCAAATTCTCATGCAGTTCGTTTTTTTTTACTCCTTCGTCTGCTTTTAAAAATATTTGCCAAGGCACTCGGGCGATGTAATGTTATAGCAAGGACAAACAGTGCCCAACCCTAGAGAGAAAAGTCGACCCAAGGCGAGGTTTCGACTAAAGTGAAGAGCCGAATGACTCGACGTATATGTTTGCACGCGGTCCCGGGCCCTTCTGCTCGTGCGTTTGACAAGGGCCCACTTTCGCTCGACGAGTTAGATGGCGCGGTACACCGTGGTGACGGCACACACGCAGACGCCCACGCTAGGCGTGGTCACCAGAGTGCACTCCCATCGTCCTCGACGGCCACTTCCGTCCCCGCTCCTTCCGGTCAAGCGGCCACCGGGCACTCCGGAATATTCGTGCCGAGAGGAAAGAATGATAAAGCGACGCGAACAGAAGAACTGTTTGCATTGCATGGTTGCTTTGACATTTTCGTGGCTCGGAAGAGCGGTTATACGCTTTAGACAAAAAGATACAAGGCTCGTGGGCGTGCTCTAAAGGGGTTATGTAGGGGGGGGGGGGGGCAGGTCGCAACCCCTATTCACCTTAAGGGGGCAGCCATGCTGTACCATGAATTCATTCAGTCGGACCTTCCAGGTCGTCTTTCAATGCGCGGGGTTATGCCTGCGCACGTTTTACCGCGATCGCGTCAAAAAGCTCATTTCGCCGAAATTCCGGCGTCGATGTCGGCGCTGGCGTCATTGGTTGTGGGCGAAAAATCGTCATTGTGTCCGTGAGCGAAAAATTTGGAAAGACGCAAATAAATTAAATAATGAAACATTCCGGCTCGAGATAAAACCGAATCCTGGCAGTCTGCATGACAAGCTGGCTCTTTTGTGCCAGCTTGTCATGTATACAATCCGAGTTCCACCATAGAGCCATGATATTTCTTTAAACTGACTCGGAAAAACACTGTACGAATGTCATGTAGCTGAAATAGTCTCCTTAACGAATGTAATCTTTGATCAAAGAAGCACAGAATCGTTCCGTACGTCAAAACACTTCAATCGTGAGACGTGTTCTAAAGGCCCACCACCCATTACAAAGAGCTCAGAAAACGTGTCATCATCATAAGCAAAGGAAACGGCTGCATAGATTCACGTGTTGTCCCACAGACGTGTACAGTGGGCCCCTCGCTGATCACCAAAAAACGAGGATTATGGAGTAGTGGGCGCTAAACAACTGCGCTTGCATAAAGCATTCTCGGACAGCTTGAAACGGCAAACGCTAGACGTTGTCGTTCGTTTGAAGGCGCGTTTGAGGCACGCACCGTGAACCGTAACCATAGAGGCTACCACATGAGGCCCGATTACGCTAGCTGTCGCGATTGTGTTGTTACCCTTGAAGGCGGAACTGACGCAGCTCTAAAGATCTTTCTTTTTACGACAGTTGTAATCAAGGACACCCGATGCTACATTCAAATTACTCACTGGCCATCACTACCACTGAGAACCCGGGTACATGGCAGGCCGTTGTTGTCAGAAGCCCATGTCACCATCGAAATTTCGTTTACAAAATATTTGCGGAGCTTCGCATTTTTTGTACTTGAGTAAGCGTTAGGGGGGAGGGTGAGGGTTTAAGGGGATAATGAAGGCGCTACAGCAAAACTCCCTCTCTTCTCAACGGGAAACCCCCCACAAGCCTTTATATGACAAAGACCGAACAGATAAGGCTGTGTTTCAAGTATGGTCGGAAGCGCGAAGACGTTGCGCTGCTATCTAACAGTCAATAACGGTCTCAAACAAATGGGGAGTGAGGCCTTCCGTCGCAGCAACACTATACCTTCACTAGCGCCGTTCTCATTGCCATCGTTCTCTTTAAAACAGAAATAAAGAAATGATGCATGCAGGCACATTGTATTGTACCAGACCTAGTTGCAGAAAGGGAAAACTGCGACACGCGTGCAATAGTTTGAACTCGAGCTCAGATTCTCGCATTGATTTATCCTCGGCATTCCCTACAACGTGAAGTGCTGCTACGAAGAGGGGAAAAAGCGAGTTTTGTGAAGGCCGGAGATTACGAACGCTATGCCTTCCAACTGTCGCGGAATGCCGCCTACTCTTCCTTTTGTGCTATTTCGCGTCACATGCTTTAGCGATATCACTACGGTGCCTGTCTGTCTTTTCTTGCCTCTTGTAATTCGCTCTTATTCGCATACGCATCCCCGGTATAAAGTGGTCGATATGCTCGAGCCAGCTCAGGGATTCTCGGAGATTTTTTTTTTCTTCTCTCTCGACACGAGCGGAATGGCCCGAAGCGTCGCAAGATACGTATACGAGCTGGTTGTTTCTGTTTACCTTGCACTTGAGGGCATGTATCTTTCAGGGCGTACAGAGCCACAGGGCTGCTCCGCATGCTTACCTGTCACGAATGTCTGGCTATCAGGCGATATCTGGCCAAGCACATGATAAGTATCGCTCTTGCTTTCAGCTTAGAGCTATCTTTAGAGCGCACTCTAGATATTTATTTCCTCGTTGCACTCGGCAACGAAACCTCGCAGAAGTTGGGACTTCAGCCTCCCGCCTCCAATAGCATAAATGTCACTACAATGCTCACTGATCGAAACGGGAAATAAAAATGTTTAGTATGATGACAGAGGCTTGAGACAACCCGGTCGATTAAAAAAAAAACATATGGTCGTTAAAGTCGTCAAAGGTATTCATGTGAGTGTTCAAGTCGAAATATAGCATAAATGTCACTACAATGCTCACTGATCGAAACGGGAAATAAAAATGTTTAGTATGATGACAGA
The DNA here is from genome assembly GCA_013436015.1 of Rhipicephalus annulatus. Taxonomy (NCBI): domain Eukaryota; kingdom Metazoa; phylum Arthropoda; class Arachnida; order Ixodida; family Ixodidae; genus Rhipicephalus; species Rhipicephalus annulatus. The sequence goes on from WOVY01012392.1 coordinate 69,950, forward strand.
GGCTTGAGACAACCCGGTCGATTAAAAAAAAACATATGGTCGTTAAAGTCGTTAAAGGTATTCATGTGAGTGTTCAAGTCGAAATACACCATCATTACTCGGCTTGCAAATGGTAAAAGCGAAAACACAGTGCTTTCGAACGGTGAAACGTCATATCGGTTTTTTTTTCGTCTTCAGTGTAACGAGTGCTATGCGCGTGATTCACCGCGGTAGAGCAGTGGTTCTGGTGCTTGGCTACCGACGTCATGGGTTCGATTCTAGCCGCAGCGGTCGCATTCAGATGCAGGTGAAATGCTGAAGGCCCATGTATTGTGTGGCGTCAGTGCACCTTAAAACACACCAAATAATCGATATTTTTGGAGCCTTCCACTACGGCATCTCTCATATATTGTGGTTTCGGGACGGGAAACCAAACGTATCATTAACAGCAGTTGCACGGGATAATGGCGTCGTGTCGCTGAAAATCTACGCGATGCAGGTAATGTTGGCGTTGATGTAAGAGTTCGAGTCAAAGTCTCCCGGACATCACATGAACTGTAGACGCTAGAAGTGAAAACACGCGTATGAATTAATGCTAAACTTTTCCATTTCAATCAGTGAGTAATCTGCGTGCGTTACTTCGACCCGAAGTTTGGTGTTTACATCCTTAAGCACTGCGTGATCGGCGCTATACATACAGCGTAAACACTTGATCTGTTTTACAGCAGTACTGTGCGAGCGTCTACTAATCACAAGGTGAGCCCAAAAAACCAAATCAGCAAAAAAAAAAGCCCACGTGCGTCAAGCCAACACGCATCGCAAGAATCGCCCGCCAATATCTACCCTCAAACGTAATACCACCTCTATCTAATACCCTTGTTACACGGGAACGTTAACCTCAATCACGGCAAGCCTCAGTTATCTTGAGTCATAGTTACATCCAGTTCGACAGAAATCCCAACTGCAGTTACCCCACTAACCACAATTACGCCACTAACCGTGGTTGCTTTGAACTGAGGGTGACCACTCAGTTTAGGAAGCTAACAAAGAAAGTGGCGTATACCATGTCGTCGGTCTCAGGCATCTTGTCTCCAATTTAGACTTAAACGTCTTCCCAAAGGCAAGTCAACAGGACTTTTCTCAATGACAGAGATGCTGGCACGCGAAGTCCGTCCGTACAAACCACGCACCAAACAGGGCGATACCAAACGTATAACATGCAACGGATTGTCATGACTTTTGCACCGAGTGTAAGTTCACTCCGCCCATAGTTGCGAGACTAGTGATAAGATATGCTAGACGTTGTCAAAACTCTTGATGAAATACGCTCGGGGACTCCAGGTGCAAAGAGGAAGGGAGTTATTTGAACGAAATACATTGGGCTTGCCGAGCAGCACACTTGTGAAAACCAGCTAAACGTTAATCGTGAAACTGGGTGTCACGTGATTTGTTTCACAACCCATGATAAAAATAACTTTTCGTGTTTATCCTGTGCCAACTGCATTTGGCGCTTACTGTTGCTCACTCCGGTTAACCGAGGTTCGTCGTAACGGAGGGTAGCGTGCCCGCGTAACAATGACGTAGGTTCATCATCATCATCATCATCATCATCATCATCATCAGCCTGACTACGTCCACTGCAGGACAAAGGCCTCTCCCACGTTCCGCCAGTTAACCCGGTCCTGTGCTTGCTGCTGCCAATTTATACCCGCAAATTTCTTAATCTCATCTGCCCACCTAACCTTCTGTCTCCCCCTAACCCGCTTCCCTTCTCAGGGAATCCAGTTAGTTACCCTTAATGACCAGCGGTTATCCTGTCTACGCGCTACATGCCCGGCCCATGTCCATTTCCTCTTCTTTATTTCAACTATGATATCCTTAACCCCCTTTTGTCCCCTAATCCACTCTGCTCTCTTCTTGTCTCTTAAGGTTACACCTACCATTTTTCTTTCCATTGCTCGCTGCGTCGTAACTGAGTGCAATCTCCCTTGCTTATACCGGAGGCAGCTCTTGCTATGTCCGTAAGGCTGGAAAGCTTGCACCGATCGAAACGTGCCAGGGGCAATGCCACTTTGGTGGGAGGGGCCTGACGGACGAAAGCTGCATTTCGAGTGAACTTAGTGCGCGTAGTAGGATGCCGGGTACTTCTTCACTATGGATACAAAGCTTTATACCACATCATTTCTTCGCCCTTTATCTCATATCTGGAAGCACATTTCCATATACGGATATATTTGACGTCGTACGTGGTGTGGCTGCGGGCCATGTATGGTTGTATTTGACTCCATATATTCACCTTTCGGGCACTATACGGCACTGTTCACCTACATCCAGTTATGGTGCATGGTAGCCAGATATATACACGCATGGCCGCATATAGTTTGTGACATATGTATGGTTGCATTTGACTCCATATATTCACCTTTCGGCCACTATACGGCACTATTCACCTACATCCAGTTATGGCACATGGTAGCCACATATATACACGCATGGCCGCATATAGTTTGTGACATATATGACTTTTGAGTAAGGGTTATCTGAGACAGGAAGTATAGATCAAATATTCGAAGCATGGTTGCACAACAAGCTTTATTTAATGACTCATTTTTTTTGCGCTGTGTACACAATCAAGTAACTTTATTTATAAAATATATTAAACAAACTATCAAATATCGATAAATGACGGCAAAAGCGTACGTCTGTGAAAAAAATTCACGGCTTAAAGGGGTCGCGAAACATTTTGAGAAAATCTTCAACTCCGTGTGGATTGAGAATCCCGGCCGTACATTGAATACTATACCTTGACTAGTTTCATTGTCTGGGTTCATTTAACAGCGATAAAAGCACAATTCTGACTCCTCCACTCGAGTTTCCCCAACTGTGTACAGCTTATGTCACTTTAAGTCAGCCAACGAAAACTCTCTGTCGTCGACAAAACATGGCGACGCAGTGACGTTTCCTAAGCTATAGTTGACCGCGGTTCGTAGCGCCATACCGTTTCGACTGCGATCCGTAACACCGTCACTAACGTTGTTTCACCTTTGATAAGTTCCTGGCCACTGTCTGACAACGCACACGATAGGCATAGCGAGGAATACGCCACCCAAAACACGCCATAAAACCCAAACCTAGAGGCGCGTTTACACTAGAGAGGCACGTCACCATTTTTGGTCTGCGGGCTGTCTTTAGGGGTGTCTTTTCTCTTGTCGTCGGCGTATGTACACTGCAAAGACACAAACAGTCCGCGGGTGGTCTCTCGAAGACGCCGCCCGCGTCTTGTCGTGCTCACAGCCCTTCGTTGGCTGTAGTCACATTTGGAGGCAGACGCGGCGACACCGACTAAACTTGCCCACCTGCACCTCGTTTTCAGCCATGCTTTCTGCTCTGCCATTGTCTCTCTCCGGCTACTCGGCGCAGCCCCCACCATAATCCATGGTAACGAGGGGCGGGGTTGGGGATACACAATAGGGTAGTGAAGAAAATACTTCTGTTGGGTGCTCGAGCTGCCTATTCAGACGCCGTGGAAGCCTCGGAGAAGGCATTGTTAACTCCCCCAAGATTGCCCGCTTCGTGGTCGTTTGAAGCAAAGACATGGGGCACATATTCGCTCAGCCGCCTGATCTCCTGAAAGCACGCCAACGACAGGTCTGCGGATGCGCTTTGGGGTTGTTTTTGGTCTCTCTCCATATTACACTACGATGAAATGCAGTCTTCTGAGGCGTCGTCGTCGTCGTCGGCCCAGCGTGACCATGGGGTCTGACGACTTCGTCGGCGAGCGACTCGTCGGCCGACGGTTTGCGTCTGCCTCGTGTTTTCGTCGGGTTCATGTCAGTGTCGCCTTTCTCTAGCGTGAACGCGCCTTAACGTAGCCAGTCAGAAAAACCCCGGGAAGTCGCACCGAGCGAGCGAAGGCGACACGGGACAGAGCCCAGATGTACTTTAAAGTGAAAGCAACTTGGATATCACTCGTTCAACTTCCACAGTATAGGCATTTTAGAGTATAAAAATTGTGTTATTTTTCTCTGTCCTAGGTTTTTATAAATTTGTCATTTGGACCAGAAGAGACTATCTCTCTGTTTATAACTTCTCTTACCTTGACGTTTCACCGATGTCACATGTTAGTGCCTATGGCGGCCCATAGGGCCTCATGGCAGTTTAGGAGCCCGAGAAAACTGATTTCGAACAGCTGTTAATAAATATAGACTGGAAACTGCGCTGAAGTATTTCAGAATCGGCATGTCTATCTTTACTGAAGCACAGAAAATTACAACCGGACAGCTTCATTTTCGTTTCACGACCACTTTAAGAACAAAACAGCAACGCGGAGTTTTTTTGTTTTTTTTTAAAGTAGTGTCGTCGAACGAGCTACAACGAATTATGGCACAGCCCCGTATTATGGTCCTACACATTTATTGGAGCTCGAAAATTGCCTTCGAGGCACAAGAGTCGTCCTTCGCAGCCGTAGCTTGATTCATTTTTTTTTTTCAATTGTTAGAGTTTTGATTGAACGCAAACAAAGCAGACTGCAGTTACCCTTCAAGAAATAGATCGATAGCGTTCCTCGAACGAATAACGGTCGCTACAATTTATAACGACGGCCTCTGAGCGCACGTGAGGGCATAAAAAGCAGTTGTATTCAGCACATCTCATCAATAACGGCACAAAAAGTGACTCTTTAGAAACGAAAGCAGTCGCGGCGCTCGAAGAAATTCGAAGACGCAAAAAAAATTGAATTAAACGTTGTATCGTATATATATTAAACAAAACAGCAAGTTTATAGCCGAAAGAAATGCGGCTGCCAAATAAATGATACCGACAATACACATCGTTCAAAAGTGAGACGCACGAATTTTTATTCAGTCTCTACTTAACAAGGTTGAAAAAAAAATGTAACATAATCGGTGAAACTTGGATGTCGATGTGATAAGCAACACGGTGTTGGAGCGAAAGAAGCGTATATAAAATAAATGAAAATAAAAAAAACAATAAAACAAAAAAGAATACACGGCACTGCGCTTTTAACAATGTCATAAAACTGAGAAAGGCAGTCCTGTACCACTATGTGTGGA
>WOVY01012392.1:80000-283786 GCA_013436015.1 Rhipicephalus annulatus
ACCGATCGTCTGAGCAAGGATGGAGGCGAAGTAGACGAAGTTCACCAGGCTCTGCGCAGTTTAGAAACACGCAAAAGTAATAAAGAAATGCAGTAAAGCTAAATTAAACTTGAAGAAAGAATACGCAGCACCCCATAAGGCATGAGGCAGCACCCCATAAGGCACTTAATGCAATGAGCAGGATTCAAACAGAACTGTGCGCGAAGAGATCTGTCATCAGTACAGTTAAATGCTACAACATCCAGTTGCCCAGAATATGTAGCATGAGAAGTTCGATTCGGTCGAGTAAACGTAACTACAGTCAGCGTTTATCTCAAGCCTTCTATAAAGATCTAACTTTCTACCCTGACAGGCCTTTTTCTGTAGTACACAAAAGCTGTGATATATTGCGGAAATGACAGTGCTCACAATCCCATGGGGGAAAGTGCCTGCTGCAACCATGGCGGAAATAACCCAGAGAAAGCAATTGAGGATCGTGCTTGTTAAATGACATTTCAGTGACGTTCCTACGGGGTTTCCAATACTCGAGTTGCCCAGACCTCACATTCTGCTCACATGATATTGTATCTGGAGCTTCATGGCGAACAGACATCAAAACAAGGGGTAGCAATCATTTACCTATTCTAACACATCATCCAAAACTACGTTTTTTTTCTAAACATAGGCACTCAGCAACGATAACTAACTGCAAACGTTTCGTTATCATATGTCACACCAAGCTGACACTGTCACTGACAGCTTATTATGACTCATAAGAAACAAATTAAACCAGCGTTTTAAATACATTAAAATTCGCGAAGGTTACGCTGGAGTAGATGTTGAATACAAAAGATTTAGGACCATTCGCCGCAGAGCTGAAAGCAAAAAAAATATATATAGACACACGGGTCTACTTGAAGATTACCGTGACTGTCAAAAAACGCATGACCGCATGAGTCGACAACAGGATAGACTATAGGCACAAAGCACTGGCGGGAATCCTGCATTTTGCTAGCGCCACTTACAACCGAGTCAAAATTGTGATGCGTTCTAGGCTCTTTAAGCGGGACAGTAACACATCAACAACCATTTAGAGTCTTAGATTTAGTGAATAATGTACCGGGAAAGACCGTTCCAAACTAATTTTGTCAGCATATTCCCCGACCAGGTGCAGCCGGGCACACGCCTGAATACAATAAGTCTGTTGAAGATATTAAAAGGTTGAATAATTTTTTTTCAATAGACATCATGATGATCTAGATTACTTGTTTTCATTGGAATAATTAAATAACGCACTTGCAGCGTGTCGTCAGAGGAAAGCAGCTGATTCGGATGGGGTAACATATGTGGCACCAAAAAACCTGGTTGCAGCGGCCACAGATACTTTGTTAAAATTATTTAATGATGCATGAAATACAGAATGCCTCCCATCCTCCTGGAAAGTTGCAAGAGTGGTTCCCATTCTCAAACCCCGCAAAACACTTTTAAATCCACAGATTCTTTCCGTCCTGTCAGGCTGACTAGCTGTTTGTGTAAACTTATGGGAAATACTATAGATGCTAGACTTCAGTGGTGGATGAAATGTACGAATGAGCTTCTTAAAAATATGGCAGGCTTCCGTAGGCACTGGTGTACTATTAATGCCATTCTAGACCTTATAAATTATATAGATCATGAGAGGAGCTGTGAAAGAGTCGTTGTTGCAGCATTGCTAGATATAAAGCGAGAATTTGACAAAGCCAGCCAGCTTCATGTACTAGGTGGTTTAATTCAGTAGGGAATAGTTGGCCGAACCCTATAAGATAAATATCGGAATCCTTAAGAGAGAGGAAAGTCTTCATTGACACAGCTGACGGCAAAAGCAAAGAGCATGAGGCTAGGGAATGATTTCATCATGGTAGTATACTTAGGCAATTTTTATTTCATTGCGTTAAGGTTGAACTATCCCATATCTTACCTGTAAATTTGAAATGTTCACTATAAGCAGATGATCTGTGCATTTGGGCATCACACACGAGAATCACACACGAGAACGACCTTCGATTTTCGGTTATTTATGGAGCCGTCGTTCGAGAGGTCTACGCCTGCTCGAATTGGTCGGTTGCATAATGATATCCACCAGTCGAGACTTCTTTGTAATCCGTAGATGAAAATTGATTTGACACGCAAGTCCTAACGCGGTTATCATGCTCTTTTTCTGAACAAAGAAACGAGAAATACAAAAAACAACAAAAAACAAAAGACACACGTCTCCTGCAGTGTTATTGACTGGACAAGGTGCCACGATTACCTCGTGTCCTCCTCGGCCAACAGCGATTACCACTCGTGCACCATGCAGAAAATAAGAAAGGAGCGCCCCCCGGTGACAAGAAGAGGCCGAACGTGCCCAGGGCCCTTTTCAGCGGATAATATGTACCGTACAGGCGCATAGCCGCCGCGCTGTCGTCGCCTGCGAGCCAGAAATGGATTTACCCTAAATGCTTACGCGACCGATTCCGTGCCACGCGCACAGTTCCCTTCTCGGCATTTCACTCTCCTTCTCTTCCTCCTCCTGTTAATCGGGCGCAGCACCGCAGAACGCTACAGCCTCCCCGAAAGGTTCTTCGGATCGATCATGAGCGACGAAAAACAGCAAGAACAAACAGCAACGTGGGCCACGTGACAACCAGGGACGGCCATTAACGCGCAGTTGCCCGCCTACGCAGCGATGACGATGACAATGCAGCAGGGGGGGGGGGGGAGACAGGCAGAGACACGTGGTGGCGAAGAGGGTGACTGTTATATGTGCAGACACGCGGCTGCGATCACCGGACGTTAGCGAGGAAACGGAGAAACACGTGGCAGCGTGAGAGGAAGAAGAGGAAATATGGAAGCTGAAGAACAGACACTGGCGTGTCCTTTGTCTGAGTACCTTTCGCGCGTGCCACCTGGTGCTTAGTTCACAGTGATAAGGCTATGGTGTATGGGTGACGGAAAAAAGTAAGGCGAAAGGAAAGACTGGAAGGTTAATAATGACATCTGGGTTTTACGCGTCAGAACCTCGATACGACTGAGAAAGACGTCGTGTTAAGCCTGTTTCACATGCGAGCGATTTCGCTCCAAGAGCGGAGCGGCAGCCGCCCCGCCAGGCCAAAACAGGTTTTTACCGCGGCGACTAGACGCCCTTGTGAAATTCACCAGAGTTGGAAAAATTCGCTAGCGGCACAAGCGGCAGAGCGACCAGTGACGACGATTGACAAGTGACGACGGTGGTGGAGTCGAGAAGTTGACGCGCGCGTGGTGAGAAACTGGTTCCACAGAACAACTCGCTCCGACTGAGTAGCAGACGACATCCGTCCTCTCGCCGGCTCACAAATGTTTCGCACTGCCTTCAACAAGTCGCTGATAGAAGTGTTGAAACGGTCTCTTTTTTGGGACGTCAAGATGGACGATTTCCGCAAGAAACCATAAGAAGAGCATTTTTTGGGAAGAAATTGCCGAAGTCGCGTACTTCCTTAAAGTAAACGTCGCGGCTTGAACTGGGCATGTTCACTGGTGAAGTCGAAGTGCAGCTGTTTTCCTTTCGTTGCTCTCGACGATGCTTTCGCCGTAGTGACAATCGCGTGCGGTGCCTTTTTTATTTCAATAACATTATTACTACTTTCTTTTTTCTGTTTTTGCGTTTTCATCGAAAGTTATTCCCACGTAGAGGAGCCGCATGGCACGCCGTATACTTCTATGTCGCAGCAATTGTTGCTGGTTAAACAAATGATGACATTTTGTGTCGCGGTGCAAAGATGAGAGGCTTCACACCAACGAGAGAGCAAGGACGGCTTCTACGGTAGTGGACTTGAGAAGTAGCATTCCACACAGGTCACTGAAAAATAATTTCGGGATGTGACTCAACAAAGAAGGGGTGCGAAGCTTCCTGTCATGGTTCGGGGAAATAAGGCACTCATCAGGGGCCTTTATTTATGTTCTCGCCTTCAACAACACCACGATTTCTCACTAATACACTGGCTGACTTGTCCGCGTCCTCTGCGACGCTTTTCTCGCAATGAGCAATTACACCGCAGAGCGCTCAAGTTTGCAGGCTGTCGACAGGTCCTGCCACACTGGTCAGCTGCTCTCCGTGACATTCAGTGCAGGAATGGGCGGCTGGCTAGGCGAAAATAGATGTTCGGTCACGAACACAACATACACTACGTAGATAACGAAGAACAGCTGTTGATTTCAGGCACCAGGGCAGCAACACATGCCTAGAAACATGCATCTAAATTACGTGGTCGAATGCTAACAATTGAATGTCACTATGTTCCGACGGCAAAGGTATGTTGTGTGATATGATGTGATACTTCGGCTTTCCTGCTCACCACCGCAGCATCTATGGACGCAAATGCAAGCTAAAGCAAGAATTGCTGCGTAGTCCCTTACCTGCGCCGTGCACAAGTGTATATACAGCAGTCAAAGAACCGGGACAACGAGCGTATCACGTATATTATGCTACCTGCCATTGAATAAACTCTTCATCCTGGAGTGCTTTACTGAATTATTGAAAAATCTAAGAGGCTTACTCTTTAGGGTGGAAGCATACGAATTCGAGCGCCAGAAGAGATGTAGACCATTCAGAAAACCCCAATGAAAGATGTGTTCGCATGAGCCAAATGGTGACCACAAACACTGCCGAAGCTTACTACTTAGAGTTTTTATAAAAACTCTTATCTTGACTCCAGCAAACAAGTACAAAAATTTAGGTATAAATTTTGCGAGTTGTGTATACTGGGCTGACAGAAACCTCGTTCAGCGTCCCAATGTTAAATCGCTGAAAGCAAAAGCAATGAATCGGAGAAACATGGGAAGTGCTGCGCAAGACACGCTCGCAGTTCTTAAGCATTCACCTAGCTGGAACAGCTGTATAATAAAACAATACAAGCAAAATCTTTTTTTTTTTTGCTTCTCCATGGTCAGTTATATGAGCGCGCAACAAGAATGATACGTGAAAAAGCCAGGACAAAACAAAAAGCAACTGCAAACGTTGCTTATTTGTTGTAAGATACATGTTAAAACTAGTTCAATCAGTGTACAGACGCGTAAAAGTCGAGCGGCTATTGATGATGAATCTCGTAGCACAGAGGCGCCAAATGAAGGACACTTGGAGGAGAGCACGGCTTTCAGATACTACTGAAAACAGCGGTTGACCGGCGCCTTCCGCGGACAACACTGCCCGCTAGAGCGGCGGGCGTCGCGCAACAGCAGCGGTAGCAACGGCGCATGTGAAACGAACGCGCGTCCGCGCGTCCTCCCGCCGCTCATCGCCGCGACCACTGCCGCTCGTTCGCTAGCATGTGAAACAGGCTTATAAGGAAGAACTGGTTGCGGGTTCGATCATCGCCGTGGCGGTGGTATTTAAGGAGAAGAAATGAATGAGGTCCGTGAACTCGGCGATGTCACTGCACGTTAAAGAACACCGGATGGTCGAAATTTCCGGAGCCCTGTGCACTACAGGGTCTCTCAGTCATATCGTGGTTTCGATACGTGAAACCCTATATAATAATAAAATAACTTTGATAACATTATTATTATTATTATTATTATTATTATTATTATTATTATTATTATTATTATTATTATTATTATTATTATTATTATTATTATTATTATTATTATTATAGTTATTATCGAAGAGCTATGAAAATATCAGCCACCCCATGTTATTTAACCATGCACTGGCATTGCACCACGTACACAGGACTCTACCATTTCGCCTGTATCGAAGTGCGACCGCCACCGCTGTGATCGAACCGGTGACATTCGGGTCAGCAACCGGGCACCCCAACTGCTAAACCACCGCGGCGTACGAAATACAATGCAGGAAGGTGAATCGGAAGATGTCTACAATCGGCTACCCTATTTTAGGTAGGGCAAAGACGGTGTCAGGTCATGGAAGAGAAGGGTTTAAGACGAATGATGCAAAATAATTAAGATAGGGTGAAGTGCAAGGGCTCCACAACAACATTGTCAGTGGGTATAGTCACAGGCCGATGGTCCCCAATATGACCCCTCAGTTTTAAAAAAGACGTGTTAGAGAAAACTCTAGGGCTTGTATCTACGGTATATCATACGTATAAACCTTGTCTTTCAGGCTTGAAAATCGCTTTAACATTTTGCAAAAAAGAAAACAAAGAAAGCTGGCCCGTGCAATCATATTGATGAGCTGGACAAATCGAGGTAATTTCGCAGCTGCGCAGAAATGAACACCAGCTTCTTGGGCGGCCAATAAATAAATACTAAGTCAGTAGCAATTTTACTTAAAAATAGCAATAAAAAACGCGAGGAGAATACCTTCAGTGATGGTATGGCAATATGGAAGACTAGCCGAATCCACATAGTCTCCCTCTCGCCGTTTTCGTTGAGGGAAATAGTATGAAGAAAAACATTGAAATTCTCGCAGCCCTTTACTGAGTTATAGCTCGGCGTATGGGGGCAAATCAGTGAGTGAGACAGCTGTAGAGAGTATGATGGCTGCCACGGCATGGGATGCAGTAATATAAAGCTCCTTCTCATTACCGCGGTAGCTCCACACTCGAAGTGCCTCAGTCCTACCCTCTCACCTGAAACTTCGCTTTCCCATCTCGCGCGTAAACACACAAAACACTAACAGACATAATTCACATAAAAAACAGCGCCAATAACGAGGGACAAGAGAAAGAAGGAGACAGACAGCGACACTGACTTACAACAAGGGTTATTTGCTAGAACCGCACAATATGTACTTGGGCAGTATCTGACAAAAAAAGAGAGAAAAATACAAAACAAAGAAAACAGAATCCACCTAACAACTACGTAACTAACTACGTAACTACGTAACCACGTTAACTAACAGACAATTATACCAAAGAAATTGATAGATTGATTGATATGTGAGGTTTAACGTCCCAAAGCCATCATATACGATGGCTTTGGGACGGCGTCTCTCTTAATCATATATGATAATGAGGGACGCCGTAGTGGAGGGCTCCGGAAATTTCGACCACCTGGGGTTCTTTAACATGCACCCAAATCTGAGCACACGGGCTTGCAGCATAGAGTAACAGTATGTTACTCTATGCCTGCAGCATTTACGCCTCCGCCGAAAACGCAGCCGTCGCAGCCGGGATTACATCCCGCGACCTGCGGGTCATCAGCCGAGTACATAGCCACTAGACCACCATGGCGGGGTGACCAAGGAAAGTGTAAGTGATTTTATTATTAGTAGTAGCAGTAACGTTTATGTGATGAAATATTTAATAAAGTATGCACATATATGCCACGCGCGTTTCTTATTTTCATTTTTGTTTAATTCGGTTTTCGCCAACAAAGTCTGTCAGGAATGCTACACGCAAACTGTGCCTCATTGCTCGAGAAGGTTCGTGGTTATTGTGAATCGTTCTGTTAAGTCTGCGTGCAAGACGCTAACACTCGATAGTATTCCAGAACATGCGCGACGACCAGTGATAAGGCCCGCAATATTCGACGGCACATGTATAAATGCCAATGCACTTCGCCATCTGCAAGTCGATCGACGGCTTGCGCTTTGTCCGTCGCTATCGGTGCCTATGCGTATCGCTGCAATCAGACTTTCCGTTGACCGGTCACAAGTTCGGCTAAATAAACACTTTCATCTTGGACCTACAGTCCGCTACTTTCATCCACGTCACGGCCCCGTTACTATATATACCCTACAAAAATGAGCGGAGGGTTGAGAACCACTGTTCGTATTGATCATCTGTCACGTTATTCGAAGGTCATGGGATTGATTGATATGATTGATATGTGGGGTTTAACGTCCCAAAAGCAATATATGATTATGAGAGACGCCGTAGTGGAGGGCTCCAGAAATTTAGACCACCTGGGGTTCTTTAACGTGCACCCAAATCTGAGTACACGGGCCTACAACGTTCGAAGGTCATGGGTTCGGTCTTTGGCGGTGGCGTGTTATATTTTCGTCTCCTTATCTTTCTTTACACTTACAATAAATTTGCTACTAATAAAATCCCCTATGCTTTCCTTGGCGTCATTATCTGTTAGCCCTCACTATTATGGTTTTCGATGAGTAAAACGAGCCCTTAAATACCCGCTTGTTTGCCATAAACACATCAAGTAACTTTCGTAGAAAACTCAACGCCAATGACCTGACTTTGCCGCTGCGTAGCGCTGTTGCGCAACATTATCGGAGCACGGGCTTCTGCGCATCGACGTTAAGCGGGCCTAGGCTTATTCGAGAATTACTAAACGACACAAGCAAATCGCGTATGTTCTCCCCGATGCCGTGAACTCAGTAAGGACGCGTTTGAACAAGGTCAGCGCTTAGGTGCTGCGTACGTGAACTCTGGTCAACGTGCTGACTCGAACACGCGGCCTACTTCGTGGGATGATCGTTGACCCGGAAAATGCCTCTAGAGAATACAAAGGGCCAACTGCTGAGTCGGATGGACGGTTTGTTTGACCAGTGTTCCACGATATCGTCGCTCACTTAGATTCAAGTTCGGTCGGGCGAGGCTTGCAGAGTCGATCGAAGGGGAACGTGCGGCTTTTATGCTGGGACTCGATTAGATAATCTTCTTGTTTGCCATCAGTGCGTGTTTAGACACGTGCTAAGCGCTGTTTGTACGGGTCACTGAGAATGTGCTGTGCTAGACCGCTTCGGTTTTGCAGTGCTGCAGTCCGAAGTGCCTGGAATAGCATGTAGATGACAAGAAAAAAGTTTGCAAGAGCTTGAATCAGTCGGGCGCGATAAAAGGAGAGATAGTTGATCAGGTTCAAGATTGCACATCTGGTGGAACATGGCGGACGCAAATAGACAGACACACACACATATATGAGGCCTTTTTTTTTTAGAAAAGAGCCAATTGCAGAAACCGAAACTAGGCTAAAGTTAAGTGGAACAAAAACCATGCCTAAGTATCTTCAATTTATAGAACAGTTAAAATCAAAATGGGACAATCTTTTATAGTAACACTGAGCTCGAAAATGCAGTTTCTAATAAAAAATGAGCCAAGTACTCTGTTTTAATCAAAGTGAGCCACATTCATTACACCAGCTCTGCGCCGACCATCATGGTTCCACCCAAAATGTTTCTTTTTTATCTTAGTTGATTTGCTTTCATGTTTACGTTTCATAATTAGGTTTTCTAGCGCAAGTTGGCACTTATTGAAGGACACGATGCTTAACGACAAAACTAGATCGTGAAGACTAAGAGGCTGACTTGCCTACTTATTTATGCATTTTAGCGATTGTTCTCGACATTAGCACAGCAGTATCTTGTCCTTAGTTCACTCCAACACGGTATACTTGAAATAAAATAGCAATAAATCAAATATATTGGGCGTATATCTATTCCCTGAATAAGAAGAAGTGGTCAGAAAAGGCATGGCATAAAACTAATTGGAACACTTTTCAAGGCCTTCAATTAATGCCAGGAACAAGAAAACTCTGATGACAGTCCGAAATAGAGCCTTTTTTGCCAGGAAGGACCACTCACTCTTGAAGTCTAGTAATCCCCATCACACCCATGCGTCGAAGCGCTATAGCGACGGAAGTAGAAGTATGATGTCAATTCTGTCACAAAATATTGCTACGTACATTCGAACCGTTTTACAAATATTTCACTCGCTAATTCATGTCCAAATGAAATGTTTCAGTATATGAACCAAATACAAACTTCACTCTACAATACTGTCGTTATTTGGCTATGTAGATTTTAGTCCCTATATAAATATGTTGTATTTAGGGGAGAGGAACATACTGGAAAAAGTTCTTTGAGCAGGCTCAACAATACTGTCAGTAGAAAAATGTGCGTTTTTCTCAGATTCATTTAAAGTGCATTTGGTTCTTTTGTTAAAAAAACGCCTCATATGTAACATCTGATATTAATACTGTAACTTGGGTTTTAAATCCCAATTGAACCACGACATGATCACGAGAAACACCGTAGTGGAGGGCTACGGAAATTTCGACCACACGGAGTTTCATAACACTCACCTAAATATAAGCACACGCGTTTCTAGTATGTTGCTTCCATCGAAGTGTGGCCGACGAGTTCTGTATTTCATTCCGCGGCCTCCAAATCATCAATCGGGCACCATAACAACTATCACGGCGCCGCGGGTAACACAACAACCTAAGATTCACGCACATAAATACACAGAAATCTGCGAGGCCATCCCAGTCGACGTTTGGAATCTGATATGAACAACACACCTGCTCGTGTGTTCTTTGCAATGATTTAGTTTCATCAGATAATAACGCTACACGTGGTCTTACGCACCGCGTGGCAAGCACCCTCACCCACGGGTGCAATTTCAGCCAGCGACCAGCGGGGGTTCTTGATTGGAGGCTTCGAACTACCAGCTGATGCAAGGGATTGATTGATTGATTGATTTGTGGGGTTTAACGTCCCAAAACCACCATATGATTATGAGAGACGCCGTAGTGGAGGGCTCCGGAAATTTTGACCACCTGGGGTTCTTTAACGTGCACCCAAATCCTGAGTACACGGGCCTACAACATTTTCGCCTCCACCGGAAATGCAGCCGCCACAGCCGGGATTTGATCCCGCGACCTGCGGGTCAGCAGCCGAGTACCTTAACCATTAGACCACCGTGGCGGGGCAGATGCAAGGGATCCCCAGGGCTTATAAAAGAACCGAGCGGGGCGAAGAGAGGGAGAGCGTCCGAAGAAATCCCGGCTCATCGTGGCACCTCAGTGCGAGCTCTTTAAGCTGTCAGCCCCAGTGCCGAATATGTAACGCCTCTATTTATGCTGCGCATAAATGTTCTGGCTTAACTCACCCTCGCCTTGTCCGCTCCGTCTATCAGCTCTGCGCACATGTAGCCGCGAGCTGAGGCACGCGATTTCCAACACTGCATAGAAAACCGACTTGCTACCCGTACAGGGCCGGGGAATCAGGGTCGGAAAGAGGATAGAAAGAAAAAATACAGATAAAACAAATAAGATAAAAAACACACATCCACACATGCAGCATGTTCCGATAAGAGTCGTTTGGTGAGAACAGTTGAACGTAGAGAACGCAGGAGCAACTGCACAGCCCCCCCCCCTCCCCCTTTTTTTTTGCGACGTACAGGACCAGCCAGGCCGCACGCGCAACTCAATTAGCGGTGCACATTGTCTTGTATACGAACAGTGTCTTGTGCTTTATATGTAAAATAATCGTCTAGCGTTCTTGCAGGTGAACATGAATGGTGCTCAACTTCATTCTTTAAGCATAGGGCGCCGACAGCGCTAATATGGTGTAGTTTCTTCCTCACGTTATGCTAGTCCTAACTCAAATTCCTGGCTTAACATAAACAAAGATGTCGATTAAAATTCTAGTCGTGCCAAGGCCTTCTGTTATCTGCTGTGTGATGTAGTAGAATCGAGCGCACTAGCTCAGGCCGACCCCATTGCCTTCTAATAAATTCTCACTCTCTATAGACGACACTTTCGAGGTAGCTAAATTTGATAGACACAAAAACTGGAAGAAATGTGTTAATGGGCGCTAAATGAATATGTGTGGTTAAGTGGGCCGTAAAGAACTTCATAAAATACAAAGAAAGAGCACGTTATTCTCACCTGGCACTTCCCGTTCAATTCATAACGCTAGCAATATGTTCACGTGTCGTCCACATGCGAGAAATATTATATATATTTGCGAAGTGTCCCCTACCCTGCTTTTCCATTAAGTTGCACAACCGTTCTGCTTCGTCTGGCTATAATAGAAGATCCACCGATTTTGTTTCTTTTTGTGTCTTTTCGTCTGCGCATGCGGAGTTAAAGGTAAACTAAAGGGCAACTAATAAGTCGACGTTGATTGTTGAAATAGTTGTCCAGAAACCTCGTAGTGTTACTTTTGTGCCAAGGAGGGGCCTATTTTGAAATAAAATCACGTTTTAGTGGTCCGAATCGGGTTAGCGGACTTCAAATTACCCGCCTCAAGAAGGGGACCTACTCACGTCACTGTTGCGGTGCGCAACGTTGCCCGTCTTTACTGCTCGAGTAGCAGCAGACCGAAAGCAGCGGGGGTCACAGCAGCAACAACTGCCATTTATCAATTGCCTACCATTGGCCCTGAGATTGCAGACGTTTTTTGGTTCAACTGCGCCCTGCTAGATGACACCACCTGTCCGGTGTAACTACAAGAAAATATAATTTTTCGCCACTCGCATCTTTCCCCATAGTAACGTCTGGTGGTTCTTCTTTCCATAAACCAAACAGAAACGAATAAGCAGCATTTTATTACGTCTCCTGATGCACGGAAGGTTATTCATTTAGTGCAGCTAGATCATTTACTAGTGATTAATTGTAGGCGGTCCGTCTGATGTCTTCGGCATCATTTTAAGAATGTCCTACTGCGGCGCATGTGTTCTTGTGCATTTACCTTAATTTCTCGGTAAGTAGGGCACTGCTGATAAGATTGTCATTTTAGACGTTGTCGTACATTGAGCTTTTACTCGACGTAAATTGTTATTTGACTTTAGTGTATCTTTAACAATGCGCATATGCCGAAAAGCGCGAACTTTTTAGAGGTTCCACGTTTCGTGCTAACATCTCTCACGTGTCGTATGAAGAAATAAGCAGCGAGGATCGAAGAGATTCCGTTTTTGGAAAGAGTTGTGCCGGCAATAAAGAAAGCCCTCACTCGTCTTTTAAATCGGTCTGGTTTAGAAGCCATTGAACAACGAAGCCCACTATAGGTTCTGACAAACACCCCCGTCTTTTGCGCGTAATGAAGAATTCCTCAAGAAAGTAGACAGCAAATACAGAAAAAAAAAGGAAACGGAGTCATCTAACTGCCAGTCAGAGTGCAGCATTTGAAAATTAGGTGAATGGCAAGGCCGAAGAGGCGCAGACGGAAGAGCGCACTTGACGTTAAAGTGGAGGCGTCTATTCCGCTCTAATAGAGAAGACGCTGCACGCCAACGCACGTCCGCTGCAGTGCCTCGAAAAGAGTGGTTCTATAGAGGCAGTAGAAGCAGACGCAGCAGAAACGTCTTGATTTGGATGCTGCAAGCGCAGTTCATTACAAACGCGATTCACTTTCATCTGTATTTTTTTCTAGTCTTCACTATAGACGTCAGAGAGTTCCATTGATTATATTCCCCAAAGTCTCGTAGAAAAATGAAGAAGCGCACTAAGAGAACGAGCGAAGAGTAGGCCAGTACGTTCCGGGAACTTTCCATGGTTGGAACTAAACTATACCATATATACGACGCACCTCTCTGACACTTCGCGCAGTGCATGCTTTTCGCAGCATCACTCCTGCTCTCGGTAAACTGCAGAGTACAAATTAGGGTGCGAGACGTAGAAAAGAACAAACAGCACGGTACAAAGACGCACTCGCAACTACCTTTATCGTGGAGGAGAGGAATAACCTCCCAAAGAACACGCGTGGACGAGCACGCATTAGCCGAAGCCCTTCTTGCACCGCGCAACAAACGCCTCTCCTTTCTCTCTCTTGCATCGCCCTCGTCGGGCATTCGTATAAAGACGAGAAATATAAAGGCGAAAAAAAAAGGCGAAAGCTTAGATAGTAACCGATAGACAATACGGTCGTGATGTCAAAGAAAGAAGAAATCCCTTTCGTGCCTCCACGGCAGCGTGTATTCAAAGCGGCGTGCACGCAATGTCCCTTCCCTCGTTAGGCGCTGCGGCCGTATAGGCGACGTCAGGTGTGCCACGGTCCGCCTCCATCCTTTCTCGCCACAGTGGCCGCTGCGCCGCGCCGTACAACCTGAATTGGTTCGTTTAAGCCGGTCAGAGAGAAAGTCTGCTAGAGAGAAGGAGAGAGAGAGTTGCTGGCAGAGGTGCTTCGCGGCACGAGAAATATACGGTATGCACCACGGTGAGAGGGGCAGCGGTGCGTAGCGCCCCCCGCGTGAAACAGCCGCTCTTCGGTCATGCGTGTGAACTCGAAGCGTGCCCAGTGCAGAACCAGGGCTGGAACTTGGAAGTAAAGGCCGAAGGGAAGCTAGAAAGCTCGGCGAGTGAAGGTGACCTCTGGAAGGGCCAACAACGCCTACTGCCGAAGTTATTCGGAGAGAGAATCTCCTCACTATGACAAAGTGTATAAGAAGTCGATAAGTGGCAGACTGCTGTTGTTTTTCTTGTATGACTGCCCGAATAAAATGAGCAAATTTTGAATTACGAAACTAACGCTATTCCATTCAATTCGGTAGTCGGATCAAATGGCTCATATTCGAAATACCAACTATTTCTCGAATAAGTTTCACATAGCCGGCCATACCTAAAACCCCCCTCCCCTCCCTTCGAAAAAAAAAAAAACACACTGAAACATCAAGGGTGCACTTTTCCTGTTTTAATAATTGGATCACCACTATACTTGCAGCCAAACCATTCACGGCACTATCGATGGCATATTAATAGTAGATGACGATGTTTAAAGTATACTTAAAACTCGGGCGTTGGCAGCGCGCGCAAGATTCTTCGAACTTCTATTTGTAATCAAGAGATTCAAGACGTTGATTCATCCAGCTGTCATTTTTTATGTCTCAGTTTCATTTAAAACGTGACCACAAAATACCACCTTCAATTCTGAAGTAACTACTCTTTTTCAGCGTACAGCTACAAAATATATTTGGTAGGCTGCCACTGCGTATACAAGCATATCTCAGTTTATATGAGCTTGGAATTGTTTGCCTACTAAAGTTAGTAGTGACGTATGCAGTATATATATTCCTGGAATTGTTTGCCTGCTAAAGTTAGGAGTGGTGTATGTTTGTAATTATTTGTTAGAAATTAAAAGTATTATAGAACAGTTTCAGAAATATTTGTCTTGCTACTCGAGATCTGTTCGAACACTACTCAATTTCTACTCGTATTCGAATCACCACCTTTCCTATTCGACTCACTCTCGATTTGGTTATAAAATTACCGACAGACCGCCATTGTCATCTGAACTTGGCAATGCTTAACGCAAGAACATTATCTGCTGAGGCGAGTGTAGCTGCTTATTTAAGGAATCAAAGGCTGTTAAATGGGATGTATATATAATAGCTCTCCGCTCCGGTCACGTCCTGTGCTACTTTGATTTAATTCACAGAGGAGAACTAGAGGTGGGGTTCCTTATTCACAAAAATATAGCTATCTCCACACACACACACACACACACACACACACACACACACACACACACACACACACACACACACACACACACACACACACACACACACACACACACACACACACACACACGCACACACGCACACACGCACACGCGCACACGCGCACGCGCGCACACACACACGCACACACACACACACACACACACACACACACACACACACACACACACACACACACACACACACACACACACACACACACACACAGCATGGTATCCACTAAACAAAAGCGCTGTATCCACTAAACAATTGTAAGGAATTTCGTGCCATTTGTTCATGCAGTGGCTGACGACGATGAAAAAATATGGCTGAAGTGGGTATGTGCCACAGTTAATAGGGGAACAAGAACGGGTTGGAGCATTGGACTGCCCACTCGTTATACGCTATTCGCATTGTTCGACGACTGGTTATTCTTTCGCTGTTTTAAAACGCTTTATGAATCGTATTAACGCGATTGATTTCCCGACATCAAGCCTGCCTAAGGCACGTTTACCAACAAATCACAAGCGCCAACGTAGCTCAGTGGTAGAATACTGGACTGGCAAGCAGCGAACCCGGGTTCGAGCCCCATTGTGTCTTCGGTTCTAGATTTTTCAATATGTCACAACCACCGGCGTAGCTCAGTGGTGGAATGCTGGGCTACAGCACCCAGCAGACCCGAGCTTCGAGCCCCACTGTGTCTTTGTTGCTAGTTTTTTTTTTCCCGCGGACACCGGCGATGGACAGCTACGCGTGACCCGAGTTGTGATCTCATAACAGCTTTCGCTGCAATACTGTCGCATTAGTGAGAGGGTGACAAGTGTCGTAAGCACCTTCAATAAAATGTACAAGATCGAGCTGGTACATGCCTAGGCACCTATACATCAAGACATGATAATCATTTGGTTGAACGCTTCTACGAAGACCTATATTTAGCAATAAATAAGGTAAAGACACAGTATGTAGTAAAGACTTGAGGTCAAGGTAGATAAGAAGCAGGCTGGAAACCATGCAGAGGAGGAGGGAGATATGACATTGGTTCTAGAAATGCCAGAGAGGAGTTGCTATACTCGTAAAACAAAATTTAAAGACATTGAATACCGTCTACAAACATCAGGCTAACCTTAAGTGGGAATGAATGAGCACTGATAGCGAAACTAAAAACGAATGAGACTTCATTCTGTGTATACACTCAGGCATTTTACAGGATGTAGAAGTAGTTGGCAAGATCCCGTGCAGCGACTATAAATTGGTAAGGCCTCGAATTCGCCAAGGCTTGAGAAAGGAACGGCGAAAACTGATACGCAAGCAAGAAGCCAATGAATGAGATAGTGGTGAGAAGGAAAGCAGAGGAATTTAGAATTTTACTTGAGCATAGATTCGCGTCTCTAATTGGGAAAACCAACGTTAGCGTTGACGCAATAAAGGATGCCACTAGTACCATTAAGGTTCATGTAATGGAAGTCGGGGGTACGGTCATTGACCAGGACACTGGCTAGTTATCCCAGGAGACGAAAAACCTCATTAAGAGACATCAAACCATGAAATTCTCAAGTGCAATAGACAAGATAGAACTGGCGGAGCTTTGGAAGTTAATCAATAGGCATAAGGCAGCCGATATAATATGGTATAACATGGGAAGAACTGAGCATGTCCTCCGGACCATGGGTTCGACGGCAATGTGTAGTGTCTTGTATGGCAATCTAATTCTTTTCATCGAGATTAGCTGCCATTTGATGTTGCCACGTTTCATTGTTGCCCGTATGTTAGCGCATGGTAATCCTTGTTGCCTGTAGATATACTAAATCGTAGTGCTTTCAAGCATGTGGATGAAGGCCAATCCGCCTTTTCCATTTCACCGTGCTGCCATCTGCCATTTTGGTATGGTTTTGGTAAGGGCCAAAAGCAGAGGCAGTGGTAGAACGAAGGCATCCGAAACCAGCAGACATTTCGCGACTTCTGCGCGTTATAGGGAAGGACGCGTGCGCAGCGACATTGTGAAAAAGGTGGATTCCAAACAGTTAGGAAATAGCATTGCGCAATGCGAAAGAAAGAAAGAATGAACGCGAGAAATAAAAGAAAGAAAAATAAACAAAAAAAACGATAAAAACGAACTAACTAAATAAATAAATAAATAAAGACTGTTTTAATGCATTGTATAAGCTTATAGACTGATTAATATGAAGTATAACGTGCATTTATTTTGCATTCATCCTGTATAGACAACAGTTTATAAAAAAAGAAAAAAAATTCTTAAACCCCTGAAGCATTCGCCTTGTCATAATGTTGCAAGGGGAGGGGGGAATCTTCCCACATCTCCTGTAAGGCGGAGCAGCCGTGCTAGCGGACAATGTGCAGATCATGATATCTTCAACGCAGTGGTAACATTAGCTACACATGGTCTTAAAATATACACTTTCATAAAAGCCACTCACCGATAACACTATAAAGAATGCCCCCGTCCTCCTCCCTTACATCAGGCGGCGGGCCAATGCCATCAAACACTTGTGGCCCGAACTCAAATTTTTGACCGTATTGTTCGCCTATATAGAAAGTTCATATAGCAGTATGAATCAACGCTATATAGCACGCATGAAAGATAGGAAATTAACCTTCTTACATCTCTGTATCGATTAGGAACGCAGTCAGAGAAATAGGATGAATAGAGATTGCGCAATTGGTGGTGTGCAAGTTTCGTCTCCACGTCCAGGAGCTCTTGATAATTACAAGGCCTCCAGATGTAAGGAAGCACAGAACACGCTTAATTATTGTAACTGTGCACGCCAAGAAATAAAAAAAGAGATAGAAATAAACATTATGCTACGTGTGTGTAAGTCCTCTAATCAAGCCACATGGTGTTGCAATAATAAGGTGTGTGCGAGCCGACTTTTCTGCAATACGGCTATTAGTAGTCCTTAAACAGAAGTCACAACGTTATTTTTGTTCATTTTATTCTGGAAATAATTTTAGGCAAGTACACGCTCACGGTATTCATTCTACGGCTGTGTGGGTTTTAATCGTACCGCATGAACGTCACGGTTAGTTCCCAGTTCATGTTTCATGGATACAAAGCCGGGATTTTTCAGGGCGGAAAGTCGTGTTACAGGGGTTCATAAGTGCGAGAAAATATTGCGTTGTCGTGAATGGTGTTGGAAGGAGTTAAATTCACGCTGGGTTAGGCTAAACATAAAATGTATCATTCCCGCACGCGCTCCATCTTCATAAAAGGTGGAATTGTAACCAGACGCATGCCCGGTTCCCTAACCTGCACTGGGGCAGAGATATGGGGGGAGGGGGAAGAGATAGAAGATTGATGATTGATATGTGGGGTTCAACGTCCCCAAAACACCTTATGGTTATGAGAGACGCCACAGTGGAGGGCTCCGGAAATTTAGACCACCTGGGGTTGTTTACCGTGCACCCAAATCAGAGCACACGGGCCTACAGCATTTTCGCCTCCATGAAAAATGCAGCCGCGACCTGTGGGTCAGCAGCCGAGTGTCTTAGCCACTAGACCACTACGACAGGGTAAAATAGAGAAGAAGACAGCAAAGAAAGATGCACAGAATCACGAGCACACTTAGGGGAGCACGTGCAGTCTACAGGAGGTCACTCAGATTTGTTGAGTTCAGGTACGTCAATCGCGCTTAGTAACTTTATGCGCCATCAAAGCACACGTTGGAGCTCCTCGAATATTCTGTACCGAAAATGGTATGGAGTGCAGTTAGTTCCAAACCATCCGGTGCGGGCATCGCTGAGCGACGTAGCGAGCGCAGCTACACAGGACGTGTTCTATGGTCTCTTCAGCTCCACAGAAGTCGCATGTAGAGGTGCCCGTCGTACCGATGCGAAACAAGTACACCTTTGCGAGTGCAACACCTAATCAAAGGCGGCATAACAGTGTCCCATCAGAGCGGGAAAGCTCCCATGGTAGCTGTAGCTTGAGAGAAAGATAAATGTCATTTAGGTGACCCCTTAGGAAGATGTTGGACGACCGAAACATGCGCGTAAGATCCCGAGGCAGCCAATCAAGATGTCTTGCCTCATCGGTACTTGATAGAGCAATCGGAAATACTATTGTCTTTCATGGCCTGAGCGGGCTGCATCGTCGGATAATGGATTCCCAGTAATACTGATTAGCAACTGGTCTATAATAACATGTACTCTCGCTATAGAGCCTGATGGTGGCAACGTCTTATTTCATGCGCCAATCACCCAAGAGTCCTCTTACGCACTGCAACACGCCAACTATTTTAGGAGGTGAATAAAGAAGTCTCGCGGCTACATTCAAAAATGTTTGCTCGGCTTCAAAGGGGATTAACTGAAAGAAGCTTGGGGGGCATTACAGCTTCGCCTTCATGAGGAGAACGCGATGGCGTAATCGGGATCCTTGTGTTAGCCATTTTGCTTCTTGGTGAGTACCTGATTAAGCCGCGCAGCAAGGAGAGGCGCATCTGCGTGCGACATGGAACGCTTTAAACTAGAATGCCTACTGGAGGCCTAATTCGCAAGATAATAAACCATGGCGCATTGCAAGTGCCCACTCTGTTTTAGTTGATCGTCTTGCAAATTATGAAATAATCACTATGCCATCGTAAGGTAATACGTGCTCGTACGCAGCTGCACGCTTCGTTGATGCTGTTATTCACGATAATGATGATAATTAATTAAGCCAGAGCGATTTTAAAGGACCGGCTTTTTACCACCTTTAGTAGGCATGTTGTGACGCCCGGTGCTAATCTACGTTGCTGCCATGCAATATTTTACATGTGCTAACACGACTCGCTGGGATATATATTCGAAAAATGTATATTTTAAAAATTTTATGTGTCCGGTTTTTGGCCAATTGCCTGGTGTGAGTACGAAAGTACGGACATCGACATCGTCACCAGTAAGACCGAAGCGCATGCACGAAATCAAAATCAAGCTAAACTCGTTCAACGGAACTTCGTTGCGAAGGCAAGTCCCTGATCTTCCGTATGTTGACAATCGACCAGGTAGTGCACTTTCGAATTTTGTGATCACTAAGCGATCTCCCCTTGCTGAGTATTTTTCTACCCTAGGTATGTAACTACAGCGTCGGTGGGCCCAGAAAATATATACCACACTTTGTATAGGTGCGATGTGATGTGACAATTGTTCAGGTTTACACATGATGACATGCATTAAAGGGACACTAGACAGAAATAATGAATCAGTTTAGATTGACAAAAAGTACTTTGAGAATTATAATGTCGATGATTTGACCATCATAAGTCTATTAATTAAAATGGGAGAAAATCAAGTTTCAAGATTCATACTTAAGTTTCTTTCGAAAATCTCCACGCGTGACGTCACTGATTTCAAAGGATAGTGATCGTATTTAGGCGTCTTTGGCCCTAGAAAATTGGCAAGCAGTGCGGCATGGAACATTTGCGCCTGCGAGGAGACGCTTGAGCCCATTTTATGCCACTGCCCATCATACCAATCTGAACGACGTGCTCATGGAAGTCTAGCTTTGTAAGCTGAATTCAAGACCACTTACAGAAAAGATTCCAGGACCTCGGCCGACGGTCTCGCATACACGCAAAGCCACGGAAGTTCTCTTGTGCTTCTTAAGAACCACCGGACTTCACAAGCGCTTGTGAAAGAACAGCGTGAGGCCCTGCTGTGTAGTCACGAGCTGACTATTTATTCGTCTTTTTCTCACTTTTCTTCTTTTCTCTCTATCTTTTTTCTTTCTATTATTCCCTCTTTCCACAAATCTGAAGTCTAGGGTAGCCAACCGAGCCAAGCTTGGTTAACCTTCCTGCCTTTCCTCTCTGTTTCTCTTTCTCTCGCTATAGAGAGAGAATAAGTTGAGAGAAGTGCAGGGAGGTAGGCCCCGTAGGCGTCGTCAAAATCTGTGACGTCACGACTCGCGGTGATTGGCGCGGAAACTTCAAGGTGGCGTCGTCACCCAATTTTCCTTTATTTTGTGCGCTTTCTCGCTTATTAGGCATCGTCTCCCCGCAAGCTCGGTGTTTTCGTTATTTTCGATCAACGGGAAATTCAACCAACTCCTCAATGAGCGCACCAATAAGGGTTTCATGTAAGCGTGTCACATTGCACAAGTCTTTACCGCTCCACCAGGGGCGCAGCTACAAGCATATTTCAGGAGAGCGGGGCTGGTGTAAAAACCTTGGGATGAGTTGGGGGGGGGGGTGCCTCTCCGAATTCCTGTCTCCGCCAAGTTACGCCACTGCGCCACCTGTTTTGACTGTTGAAGAACAACCTGAGGTCTCACTTACTTGGAAGCAGACGGACAGTGTCGCGTACCAAGCCACGGGCTGAATGTTGGCAACACCTGCGTATGATGTTAGAGACAGATAGTAAAGAGACGACCATAATTGCGTTTGTATGCGACCCCTCCCCCACTTCCTTAAAATTCACCGTAAAAATTACATCGTCTCCCACTAAATTGAACTATGAGTAGAAAGCGAAGCAGAACATGGGTCGACTTAAAGTTTGGTTCATCCCGGGCACCTTGCCCGATTGTAACGTGTCCAAGAATTCACAGTAATTTCATCACACATCTGCTGAATCTCGTTCCCTGACGCCATCACGTGATTTTTAGAAAAGTGTAAGAGAGAGAGAGAGAGAGGCCACAGCTTTTTCAGAGCTGGAACGCGCTAGCGGGTAAGCGCTTTCTGGCAGTGCTTGGGCCAGCAGTTACACACGCGCAGTAACCGCGGTTGCGCACGCCAGATTGAGCTTCGCTACAAGCACCTTCGCATTTGAAACAGTGAAGTAGCATCCGAAATTCCCATTAGTAACAGCTTGATGAGTCCTCGGTGGTTAATACTAGAAATGAGAATGAAACAACACTACAGACGGGGAGGAAGAAGAAGTGAATGGAAGAAGCCCGTAGCTTCATTTCGCTCTCTTAATTTCAGTTATTATATTGAGTTCAGGATCTTTTTACAGTGTGTGCGGTGGGTGGACTGTCTCCAGAGTGGCAGCTAAACATCGGTGAGTCGGAGTTTCACTACGCATCGCGATCAGAGTTGCCCCTTAGCGGGCCCGTGCCTCATACCTGGCGAAGCCCGGGTATGGGGGACAACGAGGTGCCGCTAGCGCCAAGAGGAGCACCACTTATCCATCCCGCTCGACTTCAAGTTGCTGCAGGCTCAGCAACAATATCGACGTCCCATACAGAGAGCAGCGAGGCCTCGCAGTGCAAGAAGAGGCGTACAGAGGAAGAAGAGGTTGACAACGATGACGCTACATCGACGTACTCTCTCAATGACATGACACAGATGGATACAGAAGCACCCAAGGAAGACGAGGGAGCTTACACGGTGGTCACCCATCACAAGAACAGAGCTACGGGGATACCGGTGGTATTCAGACCAATCGCTGCCGAGGACTCTTTCTGGAAGGTGAATCCCAATCGCATAGCGTCTGAGATAATCTCTGCTATCAATGAGAAAGTGACATCATCAAGAATCAACAGAGACGGAAGTTTTTGTGTTGGAGTACGGTCGTTGTACTCGGCAAACAAGTTACTGCTGATCAAGAGTCTGGCTGGATTGCCTGTACAAGTGATGATACCTCAGTCTTACATGAAGACCCTAGCAAAGATAAGAGATGTTCCACTCGAATACAGTGATTATGACCTACTGGATTATCTTAAAGATGCTGGAGTAATCTCGGTCACACGACAAAGAGATGGGTAAGAAATGAAGATGGAAGTGCCACAATGCAGCCCATACGTAATGTAATACTCCAGTTTAGACATGACAAGCCATTGCCAAAAAGAGTTGCTCTCGGCTTTACGGTCCACACTGTCGAGGAATACATTGAGCCGGCGGTAAGGTGTTACAACTGCCAGAGATATGGGCATAAAGCTAAGACTTGCAGGGGAACCAAGAGATGCAAGGTATGTGCGGGCGCACATGATTACAAAGAATGCACCTCGAAGCGTCAACCTAAGTGTGCAAACTGTGCTGGACCACATCCGGCGTCGTTCTCAGGCTGCTCTCGAAATCGTTTGGCTTGGCATCAGCGGCACAAAGAGAGAGAATTGTAAAAGGGTACCATAAGATACAAAAAGGTCCAGCACCCAATGCGGATATAGTCGAAGATGTTCCTGCGGCACAAAGAAGTGCAAAACAGTGGCGCCACGACACTTACTCGGAAGTATTGAAGCGCTCAGCACCAAAACATCGCGTTGGAAAAGAAGTCCGGGCCCAGGAACATGCTGAAGTGGAACTTTCTACCAGGCCAGACACAGCCAAGGAGCCACTGACTACCAAAGAGAAGGGTCACAGCAGCTTGCCGAGCAAAACTTCTTCGAGAAATGCGATCTCGGCGGAGACAGCCGGAAGCGAGCAAGTCATTTTGCCAATAATCTTTGCGGCTCTCAAAGCAATTCTACGATCCCTGCCACAAGCAGGTTCTTTACCAGAAGTGAAATTGCTGCTAGATGTTGAGCATCTTCTCTTGTCGTAATCATGGCTACCGGACTATCTAACTGGTACAAAAGAAGTGCAATATTTCAGTGGAACTGCAACGGTTTGCAGAATAAGAGTGGAGATTTTCGGAAATTCGTCGCTCAGCACGGGTTTCCGATTTTGTGTATTTCCGAAACAAGAGTATCCACTAACTTTCGCTTGCCCAATTATGTGGTGTACCAAGCAGACCGTCCTGCTGCAAAAAGCAGAGTGATGTTGTGTGTGAGACGCGATATTCCGTCGACACTTGTGGCTACTTCAAAAACAGATGCGCCGGAATTTGTTAGATGCAAAGTGAAGTTTGGTAACGTTACTGTAACTGTAGTTAGTGTTTACGTGCACCCTCAAGCAAACGTTTCATACGCAGAGTTGGCTGCAGTGTGTAGATCTGACCATGATCCCATAATTATATGTGGTGATTTTAACGCGCACCATGAATTGTGGGGTAGTGAGCGTTGTAGTATAAGGGGATCTGCTATAGTAAAAATATGCGAAGATTATGGTTACACTATACTAAATGATGGTTCTCCAACGTTTCTACGGGGGCATAACTACTGCAGCGTACTAGACATTACTGTGTGCTCCTCTGAATTAGCGGCTGGAGCAGACTGGACTGCAGACGCTGACACAAGAGGAAGTGACCACTTGCCAGTATTCATATATCTCCCAAAGTTGAAGAAAACAAGAAATAACCGCACAACAAAAATTACAAACTGGGCAATCTTTCGAGAACTACAGAGACAAAATCTTGAACCCTGTACTGACGCAGAAACGTACGCATCTAAGATAAAAAAATTTCTAACAAAAGCAACTCGTACAGTACCCATTCCAGATGGGTATTCGGGCGTTGACGCTGAGTATGAGAGGCTTCGGGCAATACGACGCCGATCTGAAAGAAGATATCGCAGGTCAGGTAATTTAGAAGATTTCAAGGTTGCACAGAAAGTACACACTACAATGCGTAACCAACTGCAGAAGCTTTCAACCAAAAGGTGGCAAGATTTATGTGCCTCACTTTCCCCATTTACCTCGGCGACTCAACTGTGGAACATGGTACGCGCCCTCCGACAGCCAGTAGTCCACTCGAGACCACTACAGGCTCTAGCGCTGTCTCGAGGAGTTAGCGAACGGGTTATTGCCGAAGAATTTTGCGATCTTATACTGAGAAATGGAGAGACCGCCCAAACGAGCGAATATAAATCCTCAGCAGAATCAGCTTCGGCGGTTGTAACAAAATCCTCTGCGATCAGTTCATCAGATCTGGATGACAGCTTCACACCAGAGGAGCTCCAGTATGTGTTGTCTTCAGTAAAACGAACAAGTTCACCAGGAACAGATGGAGTTACATACGCTGCTCTTGCTAATTTGTGCAAAAAAGGAAAATTACACCTGTTGGACATCTATAATAAAATTTGGCAAGAAGAAAAAGTTCCGGAAAGTTGGAAGATATCAAAAGTAGTACCGTTGCTAAAGCCAGGGAAGAGCCCTATGCAGTTGGACTCGTTTAGGCCGGTTAGTTTGACGAGTTGTTTTTCAAAAGTGATGGAAAAAATGATCAATGAACGAATTTTATGGTGGCAAGACATGAAAAAACTACTACCAGAAAGCATAGCCGGCTTCAGAAGAGGTAGATGCACAATGGACTGCATTCTGGATTTGGTCACAGATGTGGAAAACCAACGAACGCAAGGAAACATCACTGTCGCTGTATTCCTTGATGTCCACCGAGCATACGACACAGTGAGTCACGTTCACGTTCTGGAAGGCCTGGCGTTACAGGGATTCAAGGGCAAGATACTGCGTTGGATCGCTGACTTCCTGAAGCACCGGAAAATTTTTGTAGTTACGCAGGAGGGCCCAACGTCAGAACATGTCGTCAACCAAGGAGTGCCACAGGGCAGCGTACTAAGCCCTACTCTCTTTAATGCAGTCATGGCGCAGCTCCCATATAATCTTCCACCCAACATCAGATGTTCAGTATATGCTGATGATATAAGTATATGGACGTCTGGTCCATCTTTTTTGGATATACAACAAACTCTACAAGAAGGATTGGATAATGTAGACCATTTTCTAAAACAAAGAGGTATGGCACTGAGTCTGGCCAAAACAGCCATACTTCCGTTTACATTAAAAAGACCTGGAAATTTCCAGATTATTCTGCAAAATCAGCCTATTAAAATGGTTAAAACTCATAAATTCTTGGGAGTAATTTTAGACCGGAGACTAACATGGTCGCCTCATGTCCAGTCCCTGGAACAAAAAGTGAATCAGGCCATTCGAATCCTCCGGCATCTCTGCGGGGCCAAATGGGGTGGTACTACAGAGTCGTTATTAGCCCTACATGTTGCCTGGATACGCCCCATCGTAACTTACTCACTGCCCCTGCTGCACGGACTACCAGCCTCCACCGAAAGGAGACTTCACTTGTTATTGGCAAGGAGCTTGAGGGTATGTCTGGGTTTACCACGGTCAACTTCCAGTGATTTAGTGTATGCGGAGGCTCGAGAGCCACCTTTGGCAGTACTGCGAACTAAAGAAACATCTCGAAATTTATTTAGAATTTTCACACAACATGAAAGTCATTTTTTATCTGGTGCACTAACACAAAGAACGGCAACGAGACTACAGGATACTATATCATCATTTCAAGCAGTAGTACCAGAATTTAAACAATGGAAACCTTCAAAACCACCTTGGACGCTGCCACTTCTCAACGTTATCCGTGAAATAGACGGCATAGAGAAGAAAGCAGCCATGGCACCTCTAGTAGCGGCACAGTTGGTACTTCATCAGCTTCATGTAATGCATAATGAAAAAACGAAGATATATACAGATGGATCATGCACAGAAGAAGCGTCAGCCTGCGCGGTCTTTATACCCGAAATTCAGGAAAAGAAGATGTACAAATTATCGCACAAATCTTCATCGACGACAGCAGAATTGGTGGCTATCTTTGAAGCAGTTAAGCTTATCTGCGAGAATCCAGATCCACGAAATTGGGTGATATGCACTGATAGCAAACCTGCTCTTCAGCTAATCAGAAATGTGAGATCACCTTACAGAAATGGTGAAATACCACAATGTATCGCAGAAACTGTGGAATATGCCTCATCGCAGGGTCACAACATCGTATTCCAATGGATACCCAGCCACATTGGAATAAAGGGAAATGAAGATGCTGATAGTCTCGCGAAGAAAGCATTGAAGGAAGGACGGGATTGCACAATCCCTATATCTGGGACGGATATTCGGCATTTTATATCGCAAGGGGCTAACCATTGTTCGATGGAGAAGTGGTTTGAGAGCCCTAAATCAAAGGAAACGGTACTTTATGAAGTTGATCCACACAGAAAATTTTCCATAGCGACAGACCTTCCACGACACCTAGAGACATTGATCCACCGACTTAGATTGGAAGTAGCATACACAAACAGCTTCCTGCACAAGATACATCGATCCAACTCACCGGAATGCCATTGTGGTCATGCAGAAGAAAATGTTCGCCATATTCTTTTGGAGTGCATTAAATACGCGAAAGAGCTTGAACTGTTCCGAATTTCAGCTGACGTTCCGACATCGCTTTTCTGGGGAACTTATCATTTGAAGTAAACAGGGTGTCCAGAACGAGCGCTAAAAAAGAGCGCGCCGCCAAATCCTTGCGACAACGGGCGGAAGAAACGCCGCGAGGTAAAAAGAAAAAAAAAGAAAGCAAACATCCAAGGCTCCCGGGCGCGCGCTCTCCCCGCAGAAGCACGGCTTCGCAGACGAACCTCCTCACCCCACAGCGGCGGCCGGGCAAGCGCTAGAAATTTCCAGAACGAACGGGGCGGGGTCAGACCGAGTGAATCATTCTCCAGAGAGGGCAGTCGAAGCGTCTCGTGCCTCTCCCCAGCCTTCGCTGCGCGTCGCGCTGACGAAATGAGGAGAACGTTCTGGAAGGTGGCGCGGAACGTATTTAATCGAGCAGCCGAGACGAGAAAGCAGGAGGTGACGGAAGTTAACGCCAGAGCGCGTAGGAATTCCGCCGTGTAGTCGGCGAAGGTTCTGCCCGTAGTGACAGAACAGGAGGAGACGGAAGTGAGCGCCAGAGCGCGTAGGGATTCCGCCGTGTAGTCGGCGAAGTTTTTGGTCCGTAGGGACGGCTCGAGCTACAGGCAAGAGCGTGGGTTTACCGCTATCGAGCGAAGACGCGGGCAACAGGTGCGTGTGTGAAGCCGACGGATTTCCGGCGAAGTTTGAAGCTTGGAGAGAGGCCATTTGAGGACGCGAGGTTTCCTGGAAGAGAAACTTCGAGGGCTGCGGAACGACAACAACGCGGGACTTTGAGTGAGTGATTCTCGGAAGAGTATCATCCAGACTTTTGTTCCAAGAACTTTGGACTGGATAGGTTTTCTATCTCTTTAGTCTTTAAGTGTCTTGGTTGTTCAATGCATGCGACTGCATTGTAGTGCGTATCGTTGTCTGTTTCCGTTGTTTTGAGTGTGGCTGATTGTATTGTGTAGTACGTTGATTGATTGGTTTGATTGGTGACATATTGTATGCAGCTATTGTGGAGTGTGCATTTTTTGTGTATTGTTTTCGATCTGCCAATATTGAGAATATAATTTGTTTGTTTATCAACTCTCGGCTCTGACTTGTTCTTTGGGCCACAGCCGGCGTCCGCTGGCGCACCAAAAAGGACCACTTCTAAATTGTCCACGCTTTCGTGGTGCGGTTCGGGGGGCCGATACTTCGGCTCTTGGAATTAGCCCGGCGATCGCCTCCCTAATAAACGGGACAGGTGTGACACAGGGCAAACTTTTGCAAATCGTGGCAGACCATTGGCAAGCCTGAAGGAAAACAGAGCTGGGCGGCCTCCTTTGTTTCGCTGCGGTTTTATTTTTTCTTTCCCCCTTTCTTTGTTCTTTTCTCTTTTCCAGTTTTTTTCTGTTTTTCCCTTTTTATTTCTAATTTTCTTCCTAATTTTCTCTTTATCTCTCTCTCTATTTCTCCCTTGCCTCCTCGTTCACTTTTTATACTCGGATCGTGCTGTCGTGTTTCCCTAGTCACAGCGGTGATGTCCACACTCCATATCCTCGCGAAGGCGCTCGAAGATCGAGAGGAAAAAGAGCATTGGCGCCAGCACACGCTCATTATGCTATACCTATGCGCTCTATGTAGTTTGGTCTGCGCTACGCCAAGCGACGACGACCGCATACCGCAACCTGGCCCTGTAACCTGCTCCGCACATAACAGCCTTTAGATTAGCAACAAAAAATTACCAAGGTTAAAACAGTTTGCTGAACATTTCGTGACTGACGTATTACAGGGAGCATAGGAACATGAAAAAGAGGGGAGAAAAAAGAGAGACGAACGTTTAACTACCACCTGTTTATTGCCGGTGCAGGCTGCAAAAACGGTTGAACTTTCATTCATGCACAGTGGCGTGAAAAAGTTACCATAGACATACCATCACAACAGAAACCACCTTCCATCGCTAGCTTGGAAGGATTAATGGCAAGTGCTCCACAGTTCAAGGGGCGGAGCCTTCCCCTATTTTTATGTTGTAACCGACAATAAAATGAAGAAACGGAGCTCGACAGGGGGTAACAATAGATTCCTTTCGCGTCAGAACAATGAAAAAACAATGAACGAGTGTTGCCTCTCTTGTATCATTCAAAAGAGATATGAACTTTCTGAATGAAAGATTGTAAATTTTAAAGTGTGGGACTGGTGTACGCACAAACGTCTATTCTGGAATTTTATATAAAAAAGCTTGGTTTGGTTCGAATAAACTGGCATTTGACAGTCAGGTCTTGTCCTATGGCATTTGTTTTTTTGTGTCTTTGTTTTGTCACCGGTTAGAACTGAATAATGACTAGAAACACCGGCCAGAGAGCGGTGGCCCGTCTGCCAAACATCTCATCTAAGAAATTTGGGCTACGGTGTTACCATTCGAACAAACGAAAGGCTCATTGCTCTCCCGTGGCTGAGTACGAAGTACTCGAGATCGTTAAACACTTTTTTTCAAACACATATTACGTATATTGAAAATTTGAAGTTTTTTTTAAAATGTCATGTTTGGCTGAGTGTCACGGACGGCCATTTTTGGCGGCCCCACGTCACGGCAATTAACGGGCGCCGTACTTCCCCACTGACCGTGGGAACCGCGGGCGCATGAAAGGGAGCCGAGAAGTGCAGAATGGGGTGCTCTTCTTGGAACGTCGCCATTGACGATTGATCCTTTTGTAACTTCGGCGGCGTCTGCAAGGTCGTGGAAGGCCGCGATGTACCTCGAACAAGGATTAGGCTACGGGACGCACCGGCTGAGAGACAGTCTGACCGTTTCCCACGGGGAAAAGCGTGGGAAACCCTCTGGTGGCCAAGCCGTATGACAACAACCCAACAGGTTGTCACTCTCGCTAATTGAGAGCCCTTTCCCAATTAAAAAGGGGTGGGGTCAATATATTTTTGGGGCGGAGTTTCCATCAACTAAACGCGCATGATTGGACCCATGTAGAGGTCTCTTGTCCCCAAGGAAGAGAGCGAGGAGACACGAGGGGGATTTAAGCGCAGGATGTTGCCCTGCTAGGCAGACTAGTCGCTGACCAACATGGTGTAGAAACAGATCAACAAGCATCTCTTCTAGAAGTTTTTAGTGTGGCTCTGTATCGGCTGGCCACCTAAACTTAGCCGTTCGTCTAGTTGTGACGCGATATTAACGTCTGCGACGTAGACATCGGGACTTCACCTCGAGTTAGCTCAACCTGCTCGAAGTCATCTGCAAGCACTAGCCTCCCGGAGCCACCAGCGTTGCAACACCGCCGACATCGCAGTCGTGCCAGAACTCTCTTCGACTTCTCGCATCCGCTCTTCGGGGACGCAACGCGGCCGGTCATCACACGTATGCCTCCACCTGTTTATATCTTCGAACTTTCTCCTCCGTCGTTCTATTGTTGTTAGTTTGTGTAGTTTGTAATAGTTCTCTCGCGTAAGCTGATTTATTGTTTTCTTTATATGTATTTTGTAGTTGTATCAAGTGTTCATGTATTTTGTTAGTCGTATTGAAGTGTTGTACTAGATCCCGTGTGCTGCAATATCACTAGAGTAAAGTTTGTTTTGTTTTCTCACGTTTCTGATCTCTTAACTGTCTCTGCTTGCGTACGGAGCGAACCAACCTGCTGTCATTCCCGTCGCCGACTTCGCGCTGGTGACGCTAGAGTGGCAGCTTGTAACACTGAGCAGTGATTTAAGTTTACTCATGGTGAAGCTTTCGAACGAGAACTGCAGTGATTTGAGCGTGTGCATCCGTATATGAAAAAGTCACCTACCTGAAATGGGTGATAGACGATTGACGTCAAGTAACTGAACAAATGCGATTGGATTGGAGAATGTGTGCAGATTACACCTGAACAGAGTTGTTCGTGCAGCGTCGTTCTTTACCTGCCTTTCCTTTTTTGCTTTTTTTTTCAGTTTCACTCCTCCTTATTTTCTAAAGAATCTCTTCATACCTTTAGGAATTTCTATGATGGTGCATTAGGACTGAAATCTGGGCTTTTTGAAAGTGTGCCATCGTGAAGAGTTTAGGACAGTAAAAACAGGGACAAAATAAGACATGGGCGGCATAGTGCTGCCTTTCTGCTGAAATTTTATAAGAAATTGCCTAATATAAACAAAATATGAAGGAAACAGCATACTATACTTAATAAACGAGACAGTGCAAAGCAAGAATTTTTTTATCGTTCACGCTGTTATCTATAAAGTACGAATTGTTTTTAATCTTTTCTTTTCTATCAATGTCTCCCGTTAGAATTACTTCTTTAGTTACAAAACCCACAGCTCGAAACATAGCTAGCACGTCAATTTGCAACCATTTTTAGTCAATTTTGTGACGCTAACTATCCATGAAAACAAAAATTAGTAATTATTATAAAAACAGTCATGACGTGCCCTAAAATCTATGCTACTCATCATCCCTTTTTCTTGCAACGCCTCAGGCGTCTTTCCATTATTGCCCGCATTGGCGAACTGTACTTTGCTAACGTTTTTTTTACCCGTTTTAGTATGTTTGATAAATCAAGTTGGTGAGTATTCACAGATAAATCTTGAAGTTATTTTTTACTCTGTAACTATTTTTGTACCAATATAATGTAGGTAGAGTCTACAGAAACTTAAGGAAGACATAACATGAAGATAAAGTCGGTTTGTGAATACAGGCCTACACCTTAATACTGATTGGGACACCGTTAGAACATTTTCACCGAAATAGTGACCTAAGGGGTTATAAAAGCACTCGAGTTCGAAGAGGTCGTTGTAATGAAGGTCAATGGAAAGTTCCCCGACGAAATCGACATTGAAAGTTCCCCGTCAGGCGTTACTTCGTACTGGAGCCAGATCTAGAAGTACAAAAAAAAAAGAACTCGCGCAATCACTTGGTCTGTCGCAACCTGAAGATGGCTGCGCCAAACAATTTGCGACAATCATGACCCGCCGAATGGCCGGTCCTGCCCCTTCCCGTCTTCATTCTTTCCATACAGGTAGAGAGAGAAAGAGAAGAGACGGGTGGAAGGCAAAGTGACAAGCTTGCCGGTGGCATGCCATTCGTACTCAGTTATCCGCAGCAATGCCTCCCGTAAGGGGGAAGCGCCGTTCGCGTAATTATTCGTAATTGGTTTCTCGTCAGGATCTACCGCATTGCAGAAGCCGCCGCCCCGTTGATTCCTGCAGCCTGCAGTGTTTGTCTCTGGCACGGAGGAAGGAAGAAAATTTGCAGGAGCATTGCGCAACGTGATCGAAGCCTACTGCTTTGGACAGACAACTACGAAAAAAAGAATGTCAGAGCGAGCGGTAAGTTTTAACGTACGTTTGATGAGCCTCCACCATTCCGAACCATTTCACGGCAGTGAACAAAAATGGTGAATTTCGCCCCCGTTGATACATACGGCACACGCTATAGCAGACACAAATGGAGAGGTGCTGACTCAGTGACCTTACTTCCGTTTCCCCAATGTAAGCCATCAACGTAGCTTTAGGAGGGGGCAACCGCACATCTGAACAGTTCATCAGGCGCGAGCCCAGCCCATATTGTGTCGAAAAAGTAGACGCGGATGCGGTGCCTATACGCCTGAACTCTGCGTCGACTACTGCGTTGCAAGTAAGCACGCGCACCACGTACTCACCGAGCCAATGACAGCAGGAAAGGGCCACGAAAATTGTTAAGCAGCTCTGTACTTCTGCATTTTTTATAACGAGTGACTGGGTTCAGGGGACGCCCGCCGCTGCAGCGCTGAAACGAACGGCAAGGTCCAGCCCCTCGTCAACTATAGCTGAGGTGGTCAAAGAGTATCAGTGGTACCAAAATAGTTCGTTCGACTTGTTTCTCGAATGCGAAAGCCTTAGAGTTCTTATCAAACCTCGAAAATTGATCGACCTCCCACGTCGGCGTCGTCTACACGAGTGATTCAAAAAATTGTCAGGATGTGATAACGGCACCATGACATCACAGCTGACAGATATGATCGCATCCGCACGCTACCATGACGCCACGGTGATGTCTCATGGTGACGTGATCATACGATAGGTGGCTTGGTCAAAGGCGGGCCAATCGCAGAGACACAGCAAAACTTGGTGAGGTGGCCTGGAGGCAGCGCAGGACCACTTAAGACGCTTTCGGCGAGTGGTGGTGCAGGAACAATCACTGGGAAGGAAAATAGAGCTTGGCAATTGGAGAACCGATACACTGCATGGGTCTCCAAGCTGCGTTGCGTAGGCTGTTGTTGCGTTCTGAGAAAGTAGCACAGCTTGAAAACTGGGTCTATACAGGCGGCGTTGGATCAAACGCACGGAGTGCCACAAGCAGCGAAATTGAAACTACGCGACGTGTGGACTATACTGCGGCTTGGACAACGCTGTGCCTGCATCATGTTGCTGGGGACTGAAGACGCCTTGGGGACCCACGCTAGTTTTCGATTTTTGGGTCTTGGGGCAGCGCGAGCGCAAGAGCCCATGAGCGCTTTGGCTTCTGCTCATGCGCCTAGCCTGCTCACAAGAAAGGAGCAGAAAGGAAAGGAAAGGCAGATATGTAACCCAGCCTAGAGGAGGCTGGTATGCTACCCTATACACAGGTGAAATGGTTGGGGGAGTTTAAAGATGATTTTTTTTGGTTCTTCCTGCTCCTTGGGGCCCCAATTCTCAAACTATAATAAGGTATATATACTTTTCGCTTTCCAGTCATGCGCAAGGTACTCTGTGAGCATTTCTGAACATGCGTGCTTCACTTAAACACTACCGGGTACTATAACACAAGACTCTCGATAAATATAATTTCTTGTGAGATCTTGGCGCACGAAAGAGGAGGAGGCCAAGAAACGCGGAACGACATGAAGTTCAGTCATGACCAGCTGGCTATTCTGCCAGCAGGTCATGGCGCATCAAGTCACGTGTTTGGCCAAACGTTGTGGCTTTGCGGAGCATTCACTTGCCAAGGTCGGATGTGAGGCATAATGCAGCCTCCGAAGTTTTTCTTTTCTTTCACCGTGGTCTTTGGCCTCTGAGTTCCCGGAGTGTGAGCGCTTGCAAGCTAATGTGAACTAATGGCGTCTCGGACTAGGGGTGTCAAGCAGCCCGGTCGGTTTAAGGGCCAGTTTCAATAAGGAGTGTCCCTCCTTTGTGCACTTTGTGCACAAAGTTTCCTACAAATACACTAGAGGGAACTCTGGCGCTAGTGTTGGAACGCTGGAACGCATGGCAAGGAGGAACGCATGGCAGTTAAGCCAGCATGGGAAGGCTGGGTAGTACACGTAGTTGTCCACTCTTTGTTCTTTCGGCTCCATTTGGCTTCGACTGGCCTGTAACCAATTTGTCACGAGACGACAATCAGCAAATGTTCAGAATTTACGATTCATCATCTTCTCCTTTCAGGCTCACCAATTCAAATCTGGTCACAAAGATCTACACGGTCGGTTAGTTTATCCGAGATATAACCCAGACAGCGCATTAAACGAAGCCGCAAATGCGTTCGAAGCCCGCAAACACGTTGACTAGGCGAGTATGTATACTACCCATCATTCCACGGTGGCTGAAAGATTGCAGTGCCAGAGTTCTTTCTAATACCACGAAACTGTAGGCTGTGCACTACTGAGAAGCTAGCAAAATCACTCGAAGTGACCACATTACAACTTTTTTGTGTATTTGCATGATTACGCGGAATTAAGGCTAACGAGCACACCCGCAGTTTTCACATAACCTGATTCCTTGTAAAGCAGTCTCGCGTATTGGAGCATGAAAAAGACGAAAAGAAAACATTTGCTGCTAATATATTTTCACAAGCTAAAGCAATGAACCATATATTCATTGGGTGAGACGGAAGCAAGGCTCACACAGAAATTGATTAGTATACGGCGTTATGGTACGGGAAGCCTTCAGTAGCCTACAATAACTATCAGATCATACCCGGTTAACGAATATTATTCGGTGATTGCATCAGCGATTAAAAACTTCAAGCTAAGCTCAGCCTACAGAAATTTTTGTCCAGACTTAATTAACGTTGTAACTTTGTTGGCTTCTTCGCGTTATATGAAGATTACGCTCTGCGTGTGTTACGCCGCTTCCCCAGCGATGGTTTTCATATTTTTTTAGTTAGAAACACGCTCTCTTATAACTTTTAAAGCCTAATCACAGGTTGTTCTGAAACCCTAGCTTACTTCCCACTGAATGATTCGACTGACCCAAGCTGGGAGCAGACGGCGGACGCCGTAAAAGCAGCACCTGCCAGGCGACCTTGGATGCATCCCCGCGTCCCTGTCTGCCAGACAGGAAGCCAATCAAACACGCAACGTCGTTTTTTTTAATTAGCGGCTGTGCGGCTGCTAGCGGCTGTGCGGCTGCTAGATAGACGCGCGGCCCATGCTAACGGTATGAAGCCGGCGCGTACATTGATGGCTGTTGTATGCTGTGTACGTGCACACGGCGCTGCAATGCGAGCGCCGACGCATTGAATAAGCGCGCGACCTTGGTCGTCCGGATCGTCCGCGCGTTATTACAACGAGACCTTGGCGTTTCGGCTTTCAGACATACGTGCGGGCAGACGTCATACAGCCATCCGGAACGTTTAAGTTATTTCTTTATTTTCGAACGCTGTTGTCACAGACAGACGCTGACAGAAAACACCGAGGTGCCGGCGTGTTTACACACGCGGTTCATTGTTTCGCGCCGGAAGCGAGAGCGTGTTGCGTTACGCTCGTATGCACGTGTGAACTGTCGTGCGTGGAAGGCGGATGAAAATGCGATACGGGCTTCAAATCACGCGTAATGTGAAGCGCAGAAAAAGCGTACACACCGTACAGAAAGACAGCGAGGACGAGTGCAGACTTCCAACCCTGCTTTTATTAAGGATGATCACGCGCGATCACCCTTAATGAACTTGTAATCTAAATGTGTCACGAATATATTTTTTTGTGTTCATCTTATTTAACTTTGTGAAACACCAAGAAGCCAGTTCCCACGGCTTGTTTCAGATTACGCAGCGCTCAAATTCACCGCATAGTTTCATTGGCAATCTACATAAGCAGAATCGTCCTCTAATACAACAATCTCTTGCATCTATGCCCCAATATAACCATGCAGAGTTTCCACGTAGCAAACACACGCACACACAGAAATACCTAAGAAATTAAAAAAAAGCTAGACAGAAATATTCATCTTAAGCCAAGGACTATTAAAGTAGCTTAAATTAGGGCCGCATGTTTCGAAACAACCTTGAAGTTTACATTTGAATAACTAAATCAAAGGATGTCGGCTGAAACGCAACTAAGTACAAAGCAGAGGCGACTTAAAAACGGAGTGGCTAAAATAAAAGCATAAATTGTTGGTTCAGCGATAATTATGTTCAAAATGACGAAATCTCTCGCGCTTTGCAAAACTAGGGCTCTCTTAACCCGAGTACATGACTTCTCTTAAAGATACTAGGACGCGACATGAAAAAAAAAAGTCAGACAGCTTCAGAGTAATGCTCCCAAGCCTCATATTGTAGTGGATATGCGGCATTCCTAATTATCCATTTTCCTTTAGGGGCGAAGCTCCTAATGGTCCAGGGCAGTCCGTCCCTTCGGCATAGCCAGCACAGCATATCCACAGACAGACAGACAGACAGACAGACAGACAGACAGACAGACAGACAGACAGACAGACAGACAGACAGACAGACAGACAGACAGACAGACAGACAGACAGACAGACAGACAGACAGACAGACAGACAGACAGACAGACAGACAGACAGACAGACAGACAGACAGACAGACAGACAGACAGACAGACAGACAGACAGACAGACAGACAGACAGACAGACAGACAGACAGACAGACAGACAGACAGACAGACAGACAGACAGACAGACAGACAGACAGACAGACAGACAGACAGACAGACAGACAGACAGACAGACAGACAGACAGACAGACAGACAGACAGACAGACAGACAGACAGACAGACAGACAGACAGACAGACAGACAGACAGACAGACAGACAGACAGACAGACAGACAGACAGACAGACAGACAGACAGACAGACAGACAGACAGACAGACAGACAGACAGA
Organism: Rhipicephalus annulatus; assembly: GCA_013436015.1. Classification (NCBI taxonomy): domain Eukaryota; kingdom Metazoa; phylum Arthropoda; class Arachnida; order Ixodida; family Ixodidae; genus Rhipicephalus; species Rhipicephalus annulatus. The sequence continues at coordinate 117,175 of WOVY01012392.1, forward strand.
CAGACAGACAGACAGACAGACAGACAGACAGACAGACAGACAGACAGACAGACAGACAGACAGACAGACAGACAGACAGACAGACAGACAGACAGACAGACAGACAGACAGACAGACAGACAGACAGACAGACAGACAGACAGACAGACAGACAGACAGACAGACAGACAGACAGACAGACAGACAGACAGACAGACAGACAGACAGACAGACAGACAGACAGACAGACAGACAGACAGACAGACAGACAGACAGACAGACAGACAGACAGACAGACAGACAAAAACCACGGAGTCAATGATGATGAGTGGGGCGAAGCGTCCGTCCGTCCGTCCATCCGTCCATCCGTCTGTCTGTCTGTCTGTCTGTCTGTCTGTCTGTCTGTCTGTCTGTCTGTCTGTCTGTCTGTCTGTCTGTCTGTCTGTCTGTCTGTGAATATGCTGTGCTGGCTACGCCGAAAGGACGAACTGCCCTGTACCATTAGGAGCAAGAATACTTCTTTATCCGTGCCCTAGACTGTAAGGAGCTTCGCCCCTGAAACCAAGGCTTCAAGTGCAAACTGGCTCCACCTACCGCACAGCGTGGCCGACGAGACGGACAGGTACAGCATGCGCACGTACTGAGTGAAGGCTCCGCCGTTGATCATCGGGTCAGTGCGGGAAAGCTCCCAGCCGGAGGGCTGAAACAAAAAACAAATAAACAAAAAAGATTTGTTCATTCACAGTGAGAAAGTTATGTTTCAGCTGCAAAACGGCCTGATAGGCTTGGTCTTTCGGCGTCTCCTGTGGTCATTTTTGTAATGTTTTCACGGTCCAAGATGAAAACGTAGTGGTGCCGCTGTCGCACCGGTCCCGTTAATTAGGGAGGTGATCGCCGGGCTAATTCCAAGAGCCGAAGTATCGGCCCCCGCGAACCGCACCACGAAAGCGTGGACAATTTAGAAGTGGTCCTTATTGGTGCACCAGCAGACGCCGGCTGTGGCCCAAAGAACAAGTCAGAGCCGAGAGTTGATAAACAAAACAAATATTATATTCTCAAAATTGGCAGATAGAAAACAATACACAAGAATGCACACTCTACAATAGTTACATACAATACGTCACCAATCAAACAACGTACTACACAGTACAATCAGCCACACTCAAAACAACGGACACAGACAACGATACGCACTACAATGCAGTCGCATGCATTTAACAACCAAGACACTTAAGGACTAAAGAGATAGAAACCTATCCAGTCCAAAGTTCTTGGAACAAAAGTCTGGATGATACTCTTCCGAGAATCACTCACTCAAAGTCCAGCGTTGTTGTCGTTCCGCGCCCCTCGAAGTTTCTCTTCCAGGAAACCTCGCGTCTTCAATTGGCCACTCTCCAAGCTTCAAACTTCTTCGCCGGAAACACGTCGGCTTCACACACGCAGCTGTTGCCACGCGTCTTCGCTCAATAGCGGTAAACACACGCTCTTGCCTGTAGCTCGAGCCTTCACCCCTCAGGTGGAAATCCTCTTCATCTCCGGCTTCGTCCCTACGGACCAAAACCTTCGCCGACTACACGGCGGAATCCCTACGCGCTCTGGCGCTAACTTCCGTCTCCTCCTGATCTCTCATCTCCGCTGCTCGGTTAAATACCTTCCGCGCGACATTCCAGAAAGTTCTCCTCATTTCGTCGGCGCGATGCGCAGCGGAGGCTGGGGAGAGGCGCGAGACTGTACGGGGGCCGTCCCCGACAGATGACTCAACTCGGCATACACGCCCCTTTTCTTCTGGAAATTTCTAGCGCTTGCCCGGCCGCCGCTGTGGGGTGAGGAGGTTCATCGGCGAAGCCACGCTTCCAAGGGGAGAGCGCGCGCCCGGGGAGCCTTGGATGTTTGTTTTCTTTTCTTTTTCTTTTGACCTCCCGGCGTCTCTTCCACGCGTTACCGCAAGAATTTGGCGGCACGCCCATTTTTAGCGCTCGTTCTGTGACAGCCGCAATGATTTATTGTCGCTACTCTCGCCACCAGTCAGGCAACATTGAGAAAGGTAACATTTAGCCCGACAAAGAGCTGACAATGTTAGTGAAGCTGAAACACTCTTTCAAAGCCATGTCTACATACGCCTTGACGTTTCCGACCGACAGGTTAGGAGCTAGATACACGGTCATGAATACGATTCCACAGTCAAGGGCATTGGTGGCTGAGTGTTCACCGTAACTATAAACATCATTACTTAATGTATTGTCATGTAGGTTTTAAATTTATCAACTACAAGTGCCGCCATCTATTAAACACTTTATCACAACATATCCACGGAGTGAATGATGAGTCGAGCGAAGCGCTGGTGGGTTTCATCTCTAAACTGTGAATCATCCGCGAATATCGCCCAAAAGGACGTGGGAAACCACTGTATATATTTATACAAGAAATTTTATTACTGGCAAGTGGTAGGTGTACATCTAGCGAACACTCCAAGTACCGCCATCTCCCAGGGAACCCAAGTATCCTCTGTCGGGTCAGGTTAAAACCCTCGAGTTCTTGGCCCAGTGGTTTCTAAGACTGCATAGACTAGAACATTAGAAGGACCGCGCCCTGCGAGGCCGGCACCTACCCCACGCAGGATCCTGTGAATAAAGTCTTTTCTCTCTCTCTCTCTATCTCGCATTCTCTGTGGCACATACTCGCTCTAGAGCAGGTATGTGCCGCTTGTGGCTACGTACATCAACGGAGGATGGACAGACTCACACACCAAAAAGCTTCACCCCTAAGAAAAGACGAAAAAAAAAAGGCCGGCGATTTATAAGTTGTTAAACTCAGTATATAGTTTGCTGTTAGTTCACCCAATGGGTACATTTGGAAATGGGTAGCTTCAACTTTTAAACTAGGTATGTATTGCCACAGACTGATCGAATGAAGCCGAGGACCTACCCAAAATTGCTGTCTGAGGCCACTGATGAGTGCATTGCACGCACTCCTCACGGTATTGACAATCCCATCACGTAGAAGCGCGCTGGAAGTCCTGTATATCTTGGAGCCAGTCCTTGTAAGCCTTCATTAAGATTGTGGATAGCAGTGAACGTCATCTCTAAGACAGTCGAGATAGAACCATTATCTGCGATAGTTGGCAGCTTTAAACCTTCTGGGTACGCGCGATGAACGCTGCTATGCACGCATGTATGTTTGTTTCCTCGAAAATATGGCTCACAAACACTCAGGGGGGATTGGCCAAGAAAGCGTAAAGTATTTTTTATGTGAACATTACAACAAGTGTTTAGAAATGAATTTATATTACTGTAATACCAATGCAAGAAAAACCACAAACAGTGAGATATAAAGGGGCAAAAATCTCTCTTTTCTTCGTCTTTTTTATTCTCATTGCTTTTCTCTCTTTCCCCTCATACCATGTGAAGTAACGAATTTGACGTGGCCTGGTTACCTTTCCTGCCTGTACTTCTCTCACTCTCCGTGCAGAGGCTGATAGAGCACAGTCCTCGTGAATCGTCGGCTCACGAGGCAGTCCCAGCCTCATGTGCTTTCTGAGGGCTGCGAGCCCATGTGAACGACTTTGAATTTTGTGTAGTGCCACCACTGCTTACGCATCAGCCCATTCATTGATCATTTTCTTGTCTCTTCCCGTTCTCTCACTCAACTTTATTCTCCCCTTTCCCGTTCAACCAGCGTAGGGTAGCTAACCGGCATGTGCATGGTTAACCTCCCTGCTTTCTTTCTTGTTGTGGCTCCTTTTCCTCTACTACCCCCCTAAATAAGAGCTACGAAATACAGCAGCGCTAGACAGGTCGCCAAACTCACTTTAACGCATATCCGACGATAATTTCTTGCCAACAGCGAAGCCACACAATTACTACTTTTCTTCTTTTACTATTTCCCAAGCAGGCCACGAAAGTGCGAGCAAGTTTACTATGCGTTCGAAAAAAAAAAATAAGGGGGTGGGGACCTCCCGCAAAATGTGGCTCAGTGGAGTCAAATTTGACGCCCATGACTGACAAACAAGCTCGTTGCAGCCATTGGCCGACAATGAAATTGTATCGACAGCGACGCTCGGACATGCATGAATGTCCTTATCCCGTTTATGCCATTCGATGAGCTCATGGCCAAATTCATTTACAGCACGCGGCGGCTTGCGCAACTCCTCGACGTCACACAGCCAGCACTGACCCTTCCCGCCAGCACGTTCATCCACCCAAGCCTTCGCTTACGAAAGTGCAAGCGTTCGGCAAAGCCGTGTTTTCGCAATCCAGCCCGCAGTAACTTCAAACGTTAGCGCCGGAGTTAGTTTGAGATCCTGCGCTCTGGCACGGGCCGGCACGGGAGCATAAGCATATATGCTAGCAGCACGTGTTACGACCACATGATTATGAGATCACAATATTAAGGAGAATTAAGCCAAGATGTATTAGCCAGTACCACGCACATAACAGCGTGACTACACTAACTTCCGCGTTTCGCCAATTCACACAGTTCTGTGCGTGCTGCGGCCATGTTATGCCCGTAACTTCTTAATCTTATCTGCCCACGAAACTTTCTGCCTCCCCCTCGAGTGCTTGCTGAAATCCCATCTATTACTCTCAATGACCGGGTGGTCGTCTTGCTAACGAGCTACGCGTCGTGCCCTCGCCCCGTTAGTTCGTCTTGATTTTGACAAAGATGTTCTTAAGAGTCGCTTGTTCGGTGACCCACTCGGCGCGCTTCTCGTTCCTCAAAGTTACGCTTAACCATATCCCTTTCCGTGGTTACCTGTGTCCATCCCCGACTTAACTAGAACCCATTGGTATGACCGGAAGGTTTCTGAAAGTGCCAAAGCACAATACATCTACTTAGGACTGTCAGTGGTGGCAAAATGTATACATCTACTTGGTACCGTCACTGATCAGAGATCCAAACCACAAGAATTAAGTATATACTTTCACGACGGGGCAATGGCGCATTTGGAGAGGCATCCTCGGACGGTAGCTTAGCAGTATGCCTTAGACATTGTATGTAGCGTGCACACAGTCGGGGCAAAATGCTTGGTGACTGTGCACAAAATAAAAGCCGAATTTCTCTGCGTAGATCGGGTGCACCGAACTTGTAAGTGAGACGGGATGAATCAAATCTTTCCGGTCAAAGGGTCAGGGACGGTAAGGAAATGCCGATAGCGGTGGTTCAAGCAAGTTCGGTCAAGCACAGGACCACGAACCTCGAGGATACACTGCACGAGAGCACACACCTGTTTTTGTTGCCGTGACGCATTTGCATTGCGAGTTACAGGTGAGAGAGTGCAAAAGGACTGCGGACGCAGAATAGTCCGATACAGAGAGAGATTAGCGAATGAAAAAGAAGAAGGAGCAGAAGGGAAATAAACCAACTATGCCTGGCAGGGAGTTTGGACTTCTCCGACTGCTTCTTTTCATATTAACCAGATAACTAGCTAGTTAGTGGTAGCTCACTCACTCACTCAATCACTCCTTTTATTAATTAAGTTATTTTACTAACTTTTTTAAAGGAGCCTTGCATCACATTCTGAACATGTTTAGAAAATTTGTCATCGGTAATCGAGGCTCCACAGTAACACTCGATCCAATATTATAGCGCAGCACGTCACCTGGAGTTTGCAATAAATTCTCATAGCCAGCTAAAAATCGCTTTATCTTCTCTCAACAGATGATGCTGCATACTCGAAGTTTTCCGCGTAACATGCGAAATGTCCGCCATTGGCTGATTTGAGCATGGCACACTCGGTCATTACTGGAGGCCGACCTGTCCGTGCGTGTGCGCGCTATCACACAGAAAAGCTGCGCGTTTAAGAGAGAGAGAGAGAGAGAGAGAGATAGAGAGGAGAGGTGGTAAGGATACGAAACGCGCGTGACGCACTTTCTTCCCCTGTACCCACCATTCCCTGCTTGCCTTCCAGTGCTTTCGTCGGAAATTCGCCCGTATATAGTGGACAAATTCTAAACATTTTTGCGATGGTTAATTCGGGCCGCAATATGCTCGGTCATTGAATTCAATTCCATGGCTACTTAAGAAAGTGTTGTAGGGTCCCTTAAATGGCGGCCTGCAATCAGCGGTTAGCAATAATATTTGAACCTGAATTACATACGAATACTCAGACCATGTATTTCATGAAAAACGTAGGCTTACAATTACCTGAATAAAAAAGTAAGCAAGGGAGAGATACAAATAAAACCAAAGCCTATAAAAAAAGAACAAAACACGCCTACCTTATCATTCATTCTATGCTGCCATTTTTGAAAATCTTGCATTTTCCCTAGCTTTACTGGAACATTTTTATGAATATATTCTTCTTCAATGCAGCGCTTCGACATTTAAGATACACGTGTTTTTAATATTGAGACTTACCCCGTAAGTTCTCATAACAATGGGGACCTCAGAATGGAAACAGATACCTCTAACAATGCTACTATTATGCAAAGGAACTAAATAAAACAGACTTGGACTTAAATACCCCCCCCCCCCCCTCCTTATGGAAAAATACGTGCGTCACCAAGAGAGCTACTCAGAATGTTCTAAACCATTTTGCAATTGCAAGCAAAACGTGTGTACCAGTTAACTTATGCAGCCTTTTTCTTAAAATTCCGTAATCACAAGGGCACTGGTTAAGCATGATGCGCGTGTGGCTTAGAAAACGCAATTTATTTCCGTGAACCTAGTCTGTCCAATTTTCCGTACAATGCTTGCTAATAATTTACCTCTACGAGAATGTCATTCATTTAAAAAAATCTCGGTCAAGAATATTTATCAGAGGCGAGTTACGAGGCATGTCGTGCAAACCCACTCACGCTCCAAGCCACGTTGAAGTGGCGCCCTACTGAAAATGGAAAACAAAAGTGAAAGACGATGCGACGAAAAGGAAAAGAAAAATCAGTGTTGAATTCCGAAAACCGCAACACTTTCACATTTCCGAATACGCCTTTTACGAAATTCCGAGTCTGCTTTGTCGGTTATGGCCCCACCCCGAGAGTCATCTCTTAGAGTATCACATCGGATGGATTTCGAAACTGCTCGCATTTTAAAAACTGCTCCGCGAAAAAAACACAAAAAACACAAGAAAGTCGCTCCGAGAGACGACGCATCCCAGAGATGCAAGCATAACGGTTGAACCTTAAACGAGGAATGTGCAACAGAATGCAAAAGAACTGAACGAATACGAGGAAGAAAGACGGTCTTAAAACACGGAAATGAAGCGCTGACTAGCGAAAAGGCAAAACAAAAGCACAGTCGATAGAACCACTCGAAAGATCCTCGACGTTTTCGTCCGATCTCAAACATCTCGCGGTATGCGTCGCACCATCAACTGAGCCCTCTTCCCACGTGTTTAGCGGTGAGGCCAGACGGCTATGAGCGCGCGAATTCCATTTCCTCGATCATGAATCTATAATTTTCAGACCCCTTTTCGCATAGGAAGGGTGGCGCGCATCACCCACCAGGGGCCTCTCAAGCCGAGAGAGTTTTCAACCCAGAAGGCCTCCTTCTAGCGTCAAACCACGTCGGACAAAAAAAGAAGCGTGAAGGCTATGGACATTCTTTTACATTGAAGGGAAACCAACGGATGGGGGTATGGTGCTCTTGGGTAACATTCTCCTCTCCACGCTTCTCTCTTTCTCCTTCCCCTTCTTTTTCGATGAGTGCACCTGCCATAGACGCAACGGCACTAAAGAGAAGACGACCAAATAAAAATAACTAAGCCTACAAAAGGACAGTGCATTTCCGTTGAATAGGTTCTGACCACTGTTTCTTATAATGGTACTCACACCTCCCGGTATCAAGAGAGAGAGAGAGAGAGAGAGAGAGCGAGAGAGAGAGAGCGAGAGAGAGATAAAGATGCAAGGAAAGGCAGGGAGGTTAACCAGACGCACATCCGGTTTGCTACCCTGCACTGGGGAAGGGATGAAGGGGAGAAAAGAGGTTGCAGAGAGGTGAGAAGGTACACACAGTCACGAGCACACTCGGGGAGCACACACAGTCTACAGGCGGTCGCTCAGGTTTGCTGACTTTAAGTAGTGCTTTAGTATCAAGAATTTGCGTGTAATGAACCACCTTGCCAATCCAATAACTTTAGTAAGTTTCCTTGCACAAAAAAGCACATTTTGCAAGTATGAACCTACCAGGCTTATCACATCTCTCGTGAGCTCCGACGAGCCTAACAGGTTCACACATGCGAAGCGGGCTTTTCGCGATTCTCGCACGACAAGGAAAAAGAGTAGACGGGACAGGTGCAATGCTCGTAGCTGAAGTTCACTGTCAAACATAATGATAAAAGAATCTTTTTTTTTCCTTCTCCCCAACACCATCTCTTGTGGACTCTCGTTCGTTGCGCTTTGCACGTCGCCTAAACTCCATTCGTATATCATCTAAAATTAGCGAAGAACAGACACTTACAAGCACAAATCCATGCACTCGCTCAATATTCTATTATAACTAAGAAGTGGATTCGCCACGACACGAACACACGTGCACATGTACAAATACCGGTGTTCCCGCGTCATTTCACTTTTCGCCTATCATATGAACCGGCCTTTACTTCATACAGAGCTGAAAAACAACAACGCGCAAATAAGCGTAATAGAGCACATTATTTGTCGTAAGTGAAATTTTCGGTGTTAAAAGCCATTGGAGGGATGGCGGTACTGATGATCTTCTGTCAAAGTGTCGTATAATGCAGCACTATTTCCTTGTGCGTGCGACAAATGCGCACACCGATTTACATATGCAACGCATTCTCAGTACACCCTCCCCTTCTTTTTCTTTTCAGCTTCTTACTAGGATTAGTATTGCTGTATTGAAAAACGCTGAAACCGAACTCTTCCTCTCCATTCGCAGAAACGACGGGCTTCGTTGCATTGCATACCCGTCAGAAGGAGAAGCATAAGTCAAAAAAAAAGAAAAGATTAGGAAAGTGCGTACACACGTACGTTGCTCACCTACACCCAGAGATATGTTTCCCGTCAGCAACATCATACTCTTTCGCGGTGTTCTCGCACCGCTGATGTTTTATAGAGCTCGGCAAGCTTGCAGGTTAGGTCTGATGACTTAGCAGTTATGGTGATGCAAAGTTGAATGGAGTCGATGGCGCTTTCCGTCGAACTTGAGAAAGCAGCTGAGGTACGGGAAATGGGGTAGGTTAGTCCTTTTCCCAGCCTTTGACAACAACGACCTGACGCCGCACTACATTTTTTTTCATATGAAAGAGCGAACAAGTCGTTCGTTGGCGCATAATTTCCTCGTTGCGAATTTTCTTCTTTGTGTCACTGAACGGAAGCAGACAAGATATGATGGCACGTGAACGCCTATAATTCTAAATAATAATAAAAACACTTCTGCAAGGTCTTGCGGAACAGCATAGCTCCTCAGTAAGTAAAGAAAAATTCGGAGTAGAATGCAGTGGAAACCTTAACATGCTAGACGACGAATTTGACGTCGCGAAATGGGTATTTAAGACAAGAAGCACACTAGCTATTCCGTTGCGTATAACATAGATGAGTTAGCATAGGCGTATTTCGGAAGACAATCTTCTTCCGGGCCTCACGCAACTGTACCTTTCGTACAAAGAAAGAAAGAGAAAGACAGACAGACAGACAGACAGACAGACAGACAGACAGACGCCAGACAGACAGACAGACAGACAGACAGACAGACAGACAGACAGACAGACAACAGACAGAAGACAGACAGACAGACAGGACAGACAGACAGACAGACAGACAGACAGACAGACAGACAAGACAGACAGACAGACAGACAGAGACAGACAGACGACAGACAGGACAGACAGACAGAAGACAGACAGACCGACAGACAGACAGACAGACAGACAGACAGACAGACAGCCGAAGACAGACAGACAGGACAGACAGACAGACAGACAGGACAGACAGCAGACAGACAGACAGACAGACGGATAGATAGTATAGATAGATAGGTAGATAGATAGACAGATTAGAGAGATAATTATACGAAAGGTAATGATTTTTTAAGCGGAAGATAAATAGCCCCTTTATCTGCATCAGCGAAGACCAAGAACAAAGAGAACAATGATCATATGGACATCACCGCTACCGTGAACGCGCTGGAAGAGACGCAAGGTAGCACACTCGAAAACTTGATCTGCACTCGTACAAACACCATTGGCTACTTTTCGCAATATTATTTCACACAAAATGCATAAATCTCACATTTCAAACATTTGACAAGACTACTAACTGCGACATGAATAAGCGTGTTCGTGTTGTAGTAACAGCGCGACAACTGTAGGAAGAGTCTATTCAGGCTGCTCGAAGTGATGTGCTTCAGAAGTGATGTGTACACAAGGGTGCGGTCAGTCTATCTGACGAGATTAAAATACTAAAGGATGCTGGATATCCCTACAACATCATCATACCCGATTGCGAAACCGTCCTGCAGAAGGTAAAGGTTGAAAAAAAAACAGGACGAAAAGAAAAACAACACGACCGAATAATTTTGCACGTGATACCGTATGTACATGGAGTATCACACAATTTAAAGAAAATAGCGACCACATATGATGTCAATTTGTTGTTTTTCATCCCTTGCAAGATTTCGAAACTGTGTGTGTGTGTCTGCGTTAAACAGCAACAGGAACAGTCGATCATGCAAGATTCGCCACGCGAATACGTTTACTGAATGTCAATCTGATGTTGTGTATGAGAAACCGTTGACATATGAAAATATATACATAGGACAAAGTGGGCAATGCTTCAATGACCGAGCAAGACAGTATGCTTACAATGTCAAGAATGGCTACGTAGCCACATGGCTGTATAGTGCAAATAATGTAAGTACCGTCCTCTGTTCTATAAAACACGGTTCTTGAAAGAAAGCAAGAACGAAGAATAATAAAAGACGTTATAGAAGATTTTTTTTTATCAGAAAGGCCACGGATCAATGCACCAGCACACCCCTCCACTTCTCCTTTCCGAGAGAGAGAGAGAGTATCATTTTCCGAGTTAAGTATATTTTTCATGGTCACACGTGTCGTCGCTTATGAGCATTGTTCTTGCACCCTGTATAAAAGCCGTCATAGCACCTTCGATAAATTCACTTCACAGCGAACGCGCTTTGCTGTCCATATTGTCTCTTCCTGCGAATGTCACACTGTTACTACAATACAGCCACGATGAAACATGCTGCGAATAAGCGAACTAAAAACATGGCAACGGTTCTGTACTGTCTAATCTTATGCTATGGGAGGCCTGCATGCAATGGTTTCTTGCAGGGAACTGCATAAGTGCACTATTTTGCGTGTGCTAAAAAAACGGAGGCGAGCTGGAGTGCTATATTTCTTTCAATGATTGTGGCTGCGTTTGTGTATGCAACTTGTTTATGCTGTAATGTAGTAGTGTCCACTTCTGGCCAAAAGACAGCAAGGCCCATTAGACATATAGAACCTTCTTCTTGACTTAATCTCGGCGTGCCGAGTATGCCTGTGACCAATTACTTTACTCAATTCATTATATACGATGTTCAACGGGTCGTTTGACGCGGTGCGTTCCAGAGCCAACATTAAAATGTTACCTTTTCTTTTCTCTTTTTCGAAACGCACGCAACCGATAGGTGACTGCGCACACATATGAAGTGTGTGGATTCATCCTTCTGTGTGAAAGTGGAGTCGGACTGACTTCGGAATAATGAAGTGTATAATTACGTGGTAATTAAAGCTAATTACAGCAGCTCAGGCAACATAGCCGGTTACTTCATTTGGCATTAGAATGAAATGTATAGAGTGCCGCGGAATTGTGGTATGTGAAGTTGACGTATTCAAAGACACATCGCAATGCGTGCGTGAAGGGGACAAACTCGGGGACAGTGGCAGGCTGTCGTTTGCTAATAATAACAGTAGGAAAGCCCGCAGCATTGTGATCGAGCCACATTGAACAGGTGAGGCGCTTCATCGTTCGCGGAGATTACTCGTTCGCAATTTGGGCACCTACGTTGAGCCGGTAGATGACGAGGTAGAAGCCCGAGAAGAGTAAAACCGTGGACAGGTAGGGTCTGCGCCATGAGAAATCCGCTCACTGCCCGGAACTTGATCAGCTGATGCGTGAGCGTCCCTGAAACAAGGCGACCAAGTCAACTGTCAAAGATATGCAAATACAAAATCATCTAGACTCTGATTTGTCATTATGGCGTGATGGGTGAAACAAAGCTCTTCAAATATATGGTGCATATAAATATATTGCCGTTAGCATTCTTTCCAACGTACGCTTTGAGGCGTATACTAGTGGTTAGTGCCATGCGTTGTAGATGAAGAAGTTGCTGGTTGGACGACCCGCGATGGATACTTTTTTCTTGTTTTTTTTTCCTTTGCAATCTGTTAAAATATATTTCATCGCGTCATATCCGTGACGGAAATGCGCCAGCGGAGCCGTGGTGAACCCCAGCATAAAAAAAATTTCGCGTTAAAAAGCTAAAGCGACCTTGATTGCAAGATTCGAGGCCTGGGAGGAGCATTTGTATCAGTCATTAGGTAAACTTAAGTAAACTTGGGTAAACTGAGTAAGCTCTGAAGACTATGTTTTCGCCACTCTGCCGAAGCCAAATAAAAAGAAGCACGCGGCTGAGAGAACATTTGGCAAGGGCCGTAACAAGCTCCTTCTAATTAGAGTCACAGCAAATGAAGCAATATACAGCAACTCTATGTGCAACAGGTTTCTGCGATGCAATTCCTACTTGTATTATTTTCTACTGTTTCTACAACTCAAATTAGTGAAGATAGTCAACATACGTTTCTATTTGAAGGAAAACCTTTCTGACATCACAAATACGTGTTATTTCATTTTAGAAGGTGATTTAGCCACGGGATTTCAACAAAAAATCCATATTGACCGCCAAAAATGACTGAAACCAGCAGGCGGGTACGAGAATGTTGCTCTTGTTTTACACAGTTAACTTAATTTATCTTATAACACGCAGGGTAACTCACAAAAAACAATGCTTTAGACCAGTCATGCATGTCTGGCTCACGAACATAACTATTGAGAAAAAAAAAACACACACACGGGCTGAAAACCGTCATGTGCGGGCAGCGGGCCACGTATTGAAGGCCCCTGAAAGAGAATCTGTCGTAGAGGCATATATGAAAAGAAAGTTTTTTATTTCGTTATTTTAGTTGATAGAGTTAACTGGCAGAACATAGGAGAGGCCTTTGTCCTACAGTGGATGTAGGCAGGCTAATGATGATTATATAATGATGATGATGATGATGATGATGATGATGATTTTAGTGCAAGTGCTCGCTCTGCTGACGATGTTTCGGTATCACAAGAACAGATCCACCAAAGGAAACGTACAGCTATAGGTTTTCACTTCATCCGAAGCTTCTTTCATGAAAAGATGAGAAAGAGTCGGGAGGTGCCCCAATTCTTGCTTTTCCGAATTGGCGAACTGCCCACTACTATACTCATTCGTAAGGCAACGCGTGCACCTGTGCAGCCATGTGTGCAGCTGCACGCTCTGTTGATGGCATATAGTTTGCTGTATATACCATAGAAGGAACTCGGCCGCTATATATCGTCTATCGGAGCTACAACGCACGGCGCCAAAGCCAGCATAAGAATGATGAGTAGTACACAAATTCGTCTAGCCTTCATCTTTCCGGCTCCGTTTGGCACCATGTGGCCTGAATCCTCTTTGTCACGAGACTGCAATAAGAAAATGTTCAGCAGTGGCACTTCACCACCTTGACCTTCTAGGCTCAACCGATTCTAATTGGGTAGCGACGTTCATAACTGTCCGTTCTTGTATCGGAAACATAACCAAAACACAGCAATAAACAAAGCCACAAGTGCGTTCAAAGCCCGCAAGCTATAGGCAAATTTGCGTACATACCCACCATTACCAGGGTGGCTGAACAATCACAGCGCTTCAGTCCCTCTAGGGTCCCTCTAGTTAAGTTCAGGAAACTCTATGGTTGATAGTGTTAGTGCTGGTAATGATAATTATGCCCGAGCGCGAATGAGTGGGCCTTTAATTTATATACCTACCCGTCACCCAATTCACGTGGCGAGATCTTACACTTCTGTCATGCAATTTCACACATGTTCTCCTCGCGCGTCATCACACATAACATAGCGTCATCACACATAACACCCGCACATAACAAAGCGCTCATACATAATTAATCAAGGTCATCAGCAACAGCATCTCCAAAGCCGCTGTGCTATTATGTCAACGAGTTGCGGTTACTTCTCTAAATCACAGAATGTTCACCCATGGGACAATGGGCGTTTCGGAGCTGTACTTACGCGAGGCCTTCTAGAATCGTTCGAGACGACCAATTTGGCACTTACAAACGTTGCTTTTAATGCGGCACTTTGAGACTTTGAGAAGCGACTTGCAAACGACAAGGCAATGCGGACAAGACCCAACAAGGTTATCGCTTGCTACCCTGAAGCGTTCTTTATTATTCCAAATTATGCATGTGCATATCTGTATGCATACAGAGACTCGCACGTAAATGAGTGGTTGAACTTCGTCCGCGCTTCCCCCCCCCTTTTTTTTCTAAGATATTTCTGGCTACGTCCATGTTTCACGCCACACTCACAGTGGTAGAGACGGTGAAAGCTGCGTTGGCGGTTGCCGTAACTGTGAACACCTTGCACAAGCGTAGAAGGCCACTTGAGCCAAATGTCGCGTTTACGCTCTTCTGCCCCTTCCCCATTTTGACCGAAGGAATACAGTTTCAGGACGTATATGCGTGGAAAATACGGAAATGAACGTCACGAACCCCGGACATAGAAGCCCGGGCGCTTGCCGTATGCATTTCTACCTCTGTCGACTGCGTTTACTTTTTTTGTTTTTTTGTGCTAGAAAGAAAGCCTGCCATAATTCATATCAAAAGCAAACTGCGCAGGCATTTCAGGCCTAACAGTTTATTCTTTTTATGCTAGTACTGAAGTTGGCTGGTAGCAGCATAAGATTAGTTTAACACTTATTAATATTAATTACTGAAACACACAAAAACGAATTCATTCTTTTTTTGTTGTTGGAGTGTAATACTGAGTGCCTTGAAATGACGCCCTGCAAAGTCTGACGTGTTTTTGAAAGAGCACCATAATGCTTGTGTGAAGGGGATAACTAGCCCACTTTTCAGCCATTCCGCGATGTATTGAATTGTTCAGCCGAGTCATACCAAGCACTTGCATTCTTTTTCATTGCTCCACAAAGGAAGACAACATAGCGAAGATCTAGACATTGAGAAATTATATCAGGATGCTAAACATGAACAAAGTTGTCAGTATCACAGCTGATACCAAGACGATTTCAAGAAAAAAACTGTATGCAGGTAATAAATATTGCGGAGAGTCGCTTTAAGACGAGTAATGTGGCGTAAAAGATGCGCTTGGGAGGTTTAAAAACCCATCCATTACAAAGCGTTTATTTTGATTGTTTCGAAATTTTTATATTTAAAAAAACATATGGCGATGTTAAACATTAACCAAGTTACCCGTTATGCAATAATTTATTTTGCTCGCGAATGCGCATTGGCATTACAGGCAAACGTCCCTTACTTCCAGCTAAAGTGAAAGTCAATTCGTGAAGTGCGGTGCCCTCATAAGCAACCATGATACTTGGACTCAAGAGAATAAGTTGTGAATGCGTACGTTTTTCTCGCAAGTACACTGCTTACATTACGGGACAAATCTTCCGACTTGTCCAGGAAAATAAAAAAAAAATCACAGCATATCCACGAGGTGAGTGATGACGAGTGGGGCGGAGCTCTCCACAGCCGGTCCTCGTGGTAATACGCATGTGCGTGTGTAAGACTATCGAGGAATCGGCATACGTTAGTGCCTCGTCCACTGATGTGGAAGCTCAAAATCGTTCAGAAGTACGAGGGAAGACGACTTAAAGTGGGTGCACGGACGGACGGACGCTTCGCCCCACCCATCATCATTCACTCCATGGATATGCTGTGACATCATTTTTATTGACATGCAATGCAATGCAACTGGCTACGACGACGACATGGGACGGGCGACCCATGGCGTAAAGAGCTTTGTCCCTAAAAAAGAAGAAGAAAAGCTTGACACTAACCTCGAAGCTTTTCAGCGACATCAAAGACTTAGGATTACCATGTCGTCAGTGGATGTCAAACATATTGTAATCTATGCAAATGAACCGTACTAATTCAATTTAGTTGGAACAAGCGAAAATATACTTTCTTGAAGATCGGAACATCAATGCGAACCGTCACAGCAATCTGGCTAGCTAACGTATAACCGCTAGCTACGAGGCAAAGTTTTGTTTTTCACCAAACTAGCATTGGCAATGAAGAAAAGGGCTAACGCCGGAAAGTTAAAACTATCGCTATATATACACGAAGGTACTGGTCGCACAGCGAAACCTATTGCTTAACCACAGGTTGCGAGAGAAAAGTAACGCATAAATATTAATAGATTTAGTTTTATAGTCTAGCATGAAACCCTGTTATAGAACGAAGATGACTCATGCTACTTTAGCACAACAACAACAACAAAAAAATCTCGACCAGTGCAAATTAATTCATTGCTATTTACTATGGGTGCGTAAATTTAGTATCTCCGAATATGTGATAAGGCGAGGTTGTCCGTTCAACGAGGCTTCTCGGTAACACTCAGCTATTCGACGACTCATTATGTGCCAACTGATTATCTGCCTGTTTGGCAGCCACCGCTTCGTTCCTTTTGTCCACCTGGGCCTTGAGACTCTGCAAGCGCGTCAGCAGCGTCGCGTACTGGAAGGTGCCGCGCCACTCCCCGTACGGATCGTTCATCTGGGAGCCCGACAGGTGCATCTGTGACTTGACCGCCTCCTCGTACTTGTCGTAGAACTTGGGGAAGCTTTGAAACAGCTGCTCCCAGAAGGGCTCCGGAAGCGAGGACGTGCCACGCAGGCAGGCATCCACCTGGTCGCACACGGCCACCCGGATTGTCTCGTGCTGGATAATGGAGTCGTAGCGGGACAGCTTGCGTGACTGGTTCTGCACCTCGTAGCCGGGCTCGTCGTGGTACGGACTCTCGGTCATCAGCGACTGCACGGTGAGCAGGACACCCGCGACCCCGTACGCGTTGTTCCAGGACGGCCCTGGCCCGGTGCCCAGGATGCTCAAGCACATCTTGCCGTTCTCGTGCAGGTTCGGACTGAACTTGACCCGGCCGGCATCGGTCGTCATGAGGCGCGCCCTCGGTGGGATGGTGGGGTAGTTGGGGGGACACTTGAGGAGGACGTAGAAGAAGCCGCCCGAGAACGGCGTGCCCTCGGGGCCAACGATTAGCGCATTGATCTTGGTGACGTCCTTGGGGTCGGCAGACACGAAGGCACATGGCAGGGGTTCGGCTTCGAGGTCTGCGAGCTCGCGCTTGACCCGCTCTAGACACTCGGTAGATGGTACCTCATCATCGTGGGCCATGGGGTCCCACTCGTTCGCTGCCGCTACCGCCAGCGCCACCGGGTTCGATGCGCCTTGGCCGAGAGCAGTGCCGTTTGAGCCGTCGTTGTTCGACATCGTGAGACGAGGCAGTCGTTGCGGCTGCTTTTCCTCGCTGGCCGACGCATTCACTGGTTTAAGCAATTTTCTTCTTGTCTGGACTGAATCGTGCGCCTCTGCCCAACTCCAACCTACCCTATCAAGTGAACGACATCTTCTTCATCGTCGTTTTATCATGTGCATACTCCCTGCTTCGTGGCGTACTGGTGCTGCTGCTGCTGCTTCTGCTTATGATGATGATGCTTTACTCTTCCTGGTGGCGCTCAACTACAAAGGGGGATGTTTCGGAACCCGGCGGCAGGATGTGTAAGGTACGAACTTATGAACTTAAAGGAGACTGAAAATATAGATGAGAAGAATCTTTGTATTTTTTCACCTAAGAGAATTGGGTCATATCCACAAGGGGGGTAGATGGCGTAATGGCCAATAACACAGTTTTGGCTTATTGGGTTGTGCAAAGCAGTACTTCATCGCTGCTCTGGTAGAGGTAGTGTAGCGTAGCTTGGGAGAGGGGTGGTGGTTGGCAAGTGTTGTTGTGACTGAGGAGTGCAAAAGGGGACTAGTGCCTCGTTTTCAGGCCCCTATCAATACCAAGAATATAAGATTGCCACTTTCGCAATTCAAGTCCCCTAAGGGTACCATATGTCGTGAAATTAAAAAGAATGCTTCAAGAGAGCGATAAGCATTAACCCTGTCACGTATAGTCTGCAACCCATACAGGTGAATGGGCATCAGCATCGCAAGTCAACTCTGATCTTTCCCTTCTGCTCAAACGAAAGTGTGTACTTGATATGAGCTGCTCTTAAACATATTACTTTAACGCAATAGAATGAAGTGTGAATATGAATGTTTCCACCGGGAATCAACAGCTTACAATAATGTACATACCCAACTTCCGCCTAGTCCAAGAAAGTTTTTTAAAGCAAGTTGGACGTAGATGTCTAATCTATACTACTTGATTAATCAAGTTTCAGGCATGGGGTCGTCAATGGCTAACAAGCAAGCTAAGATTCACTTTTTTATTATTAGGCAGCACAAATTTAAATGAATCGAAATAAAGTAAAACGCACTCTTCAATACCCGCTGGATTTTACGCAGCGATCCTGAGTCGGCCCATAAGCACTAGCCAGTAGGCCTGAGTTTCGGTGCTATTGACCAAACTGGCATCGCTAATAAATAAAGTGGACTACCTCTGAGAAGTTAATGATGTAGCTATTGTTACACAAGGCCGCTTGTCTTTCGATGAAGCCTCTTGTTAAACAACAACTGGCTAGACAATAATAACGCATAAGTGTTGATACCTTTATTTCGGAGAGCAGCACGAAATCACACTATAGCGCACGGATGCCTGACGATGCAACCAATAAAAGGAAAAAGATTCTCGCTACTCTTGCTAGAGAATCAAATTGACCGCTTGTGCGTAAATATGGTATCCCTAACTGGTGCCATACGGCAGATTGCCCACCAAGCCTGGGTACTCGGGAACGCTTAGTTGGTCGGTGCCTGATTATTTTAGGCCAATCTGGTGGCCACCGCTTCGTTCCTTTTGTCCGACTGTGCCTTGAGACTCTGCAAGCGCGTCAGCAGCGTCGCGTACTGGAAGGTGCCGCGCCACTCCACGTACTGGTCGTTCATGTGGGAGTCGGACAGGTGTATCTGCGACTTGACAGCCTCTTCGTATTTGTCGTAGAACTTGAGGAAGCCTTGAAGCAACTGCTGCCAGAAGGGCTCCGGCAGCGCGGACATGCCACGCAGGCAGGCGTCCACCTGGTCGCACACCGCCACCCGGATTGTCTCGTGCTGGATAATTGAGTGGTAGCAGGACAGCTTGCGTGACTGGTTGTGCACCTCGTAGCCGGGCTCGTCGAGGTACGGGCTCTCAGTCATCAGCCACTGCACGGTGAGCAGGACACCCGCGACCCTGTACGCTTTGTTCCAGGACGGCCCTGGCCCGGTGCACAGGATGCTCAGGCACATCTTGCCGTGCTCGTGCAGGTTGGGACTGAACTTGACCTGGACGGCGTCGGTCGCCATAAGGCGCGCCCTCGGCGGGCTGGTGGGGTAGTCGGGGGGACACTTGAGGAGGACGTAGAAGCCGCCCGTGAACGGCGTGCCCTCGGGGCCAACGATTAGCGCATTGATCTTGGTGACGTCCTTGGGGTCGGCAGACACGAAGGCACATGGCAGGGGTTCGGCTTCGAGGTCTGCGAGCTCGCGCTTGACCCGCTCGAGACACTTAGCGGACGGTACCCCTTCATCGTGAGCCATGGAGGACGAGGAAGAAGAATAAATGAGGAAGGACAGGGAGGTTCTGTGAGCCATGGGGTCCCACTCGTTCGCTGCAGCCACCGCCAACGCCACCGGGTTCGATGCGGCTTGGCCGAGAGCAGGGCCGTTTGAGCCGCTGTTGTTCCACATCGTGAGACGAGACAGTCGTTGTTGCTGCCTTTTCTCGCTGGCCGACGCATTCACTGCCTCAGGCAATTTTGTTCTAGTCAGGTCTAGATTGTACGCGTCCGCTCAATCTCGACTTACCCCGTCAAGCGAGCGGCATCCTTTTCTTCGTCGTTTCATCGTTTGCATGCGCTTTGTATCATATTGCGGGCATCACCGCCTGTCTAGAAACTTGCTCTTTTTTTCTTTACCACCTAGGGAAACTGGCTGAATAGAGGAATTTGTTAACACAAACCGTGTTCATAAATAACGGTTCAACAGAACAGAACATGCACAGACACACAAGAATTTCCTCTTGATGATGATGATGATGATGGATTCTGCAAGGATGGCACAAACCACCACGGGGGATCGGCTACAAGGCCTGTGGCCGTAGAATTTATGAACCAAAATAAAGAAAAAAATAAACAGGAGAAAGCGAGACAAAAATGCATATAGTTGGAAGTAGCACAGAAAGCAATGTCGTATGTGTTGTTATGCCTGCGAGCCCACAGCGAACGGCCGTGCCTCTGAAAAAGGCAATCTGTGTCAACGCCAGCCGCGAGCCCGCCTGACGCGATCAACAACTCAACGGCGTCAGCACGCCACGGCGCCTTTCTGTCGGCGCCTTTCTGTCGCCCACGTGCACTGAGTCAGCGCACGTGCAAGCGAGCCCGTCGAGTAAACAACTGGCGTCTTCATGTCTGGGGGTCTGACGCATTGCGCGGCGACCCCATTGGAGGAGTCTGCCCTGACGACCAGCGGTGCTTCTGGTTGGACATTTGAGTTGGACCCGGTGCATATAAAAAAGCCCTGCGGCGCGTCGCGATCGGCGGTCGTAGGTGAGAGGAGACCTGTCGGAGAGCTGACATGTGTGTCAGAGAGGACCCGTTTGAGAGCAGACCTTTGTGTTAGAGAGGAGAGCTCGGCTCTTCGAGTCTCTGTCGGCCCCAGTGCCGAATTTGTAACGCCTCTGTATATATGCTGTACATAAACCTTGTTTAACTCACCGTCGTCTCGTCCACTCGTCTATCAGCTCTGCGCAGAAGCAGTCGCGAGCTGAGAAACCTACGCTACCAAACGGCTGGTGACCTTCCCTGCGGAGTTCGAAGCAGGGGCGCCTTCGGGACCGTGTTGGCGTCGCCGTCTTTCGAAACAGTGGTTGCAGCGGTGAGATTTCGAAGCGTCCTTCGTAACGTCGTCGGAGGCGCGCTTCGCAACAGTGGTTGGCAGCTGCGGGATCGGCCGGCGTCAGCGACATCGATGCGGTGAGTGCCTGATGTTTTCCCCTCAGTTCACCAGACTACTCTAGCTCAGGTTGTAGTAGTTTAGAGTAGGGCTGTGTGAAGCATTGAAGTGAGCTTTGATCGTTTCAAGCCAAGTCGAAGCGCTTTGAAACCAAAGTTAATGCGGAGGAGGTAAACACGGGAGTGTGAAAAATTGCTTGCGCGTCTTGCTAGTAGGCTGATAGTGGGTACGGCAAGCAGATTCTTAACAGGGGCAAACAGCAAGAGGCTAGTGTGAACGATGTAGAACCTTAAAGTGAAGGAACTCATCGAAATTTGTGAGGAACTCGGCATTACTTTGGGCCGTGCGAAATGAAAGCAAGTGATCCTTGAGATCATGAAGCATGAGGGACTGTCGGCTGAGGAAGTGGATGAGGCCTGGGTGGATATCAAAGCACGCCGCGAGGAGGCTGAAAGGCGCGAAGCTCGCGAACGTGAGGAGGCTGAAAGGCGAGAAGCTCGTGAAGAAGCTGAAAGGCGCGAAGCTCGCGAACGTAAAGAAGCTGAAAGGCGCGAACGTCGCGAGCGTGAGGAGGCCGAGAGACAGGAGCGCCTCGAGTTGAAACAAATAGAATTGGCAATCCTACAGTGTTCGCAGGCGCCTAGCGTAGCTTCTTCGACGACTCAGGTCAGCAGTTTTAGAATCCGGGACCAACTGCCACCGTTCGTAGTAGGCGAGGACAGGGCGAAGTATCTCGTCAAGTTTGAACACGTCTGTGAGCGAAACGCTTTGGAGCGGTCTATTTGGGCGCGGAACCTGTTAGCTCTTCTTCCCGGCGAAGTGTCCGACGCGATAACTTGCTTGTCGAGGGAAGCGTTTGAGAGCTGTGACGAGGTTAAGGAAGTGCTCTTAAGACGTTATAAGTTGTCACCCGAGGCTTTCAGGCAAAGGTTCCGGTATGCTAAAAAGGGGAATGAGTCACACGTTGACTTCGCAATTCGTCTTAAAGCCGATTTAATTGAATGGCTCAAGGGCGAAGGTGTTTATGACGACCGTGATAAAGTGGTGGAATGCGTTGCATTGGAGCAATTCTACCACTTCATCGAGGAGGATGTCAAACTTTGGCTGCAGGACAGACTTGGTAAAGTACAGCTAAACAAGGCAGCAGAGTTAGCCGAGGAGTATTATACTCGCCGAAAGTTGCATAGCAGGGCAGTGCGCGTTGAAAAGGATGAAAGGAAAGAGGGCTTTTCAAGGAAACCTGATCAACGGAAACCCGCTCCGCACCGTAATTTCAAGAAGGACCCGTCTCTTACGAATGACACTGTAGGGGAAGGGCAAACGGAAGCGGAGAAATCGAGTGAGGTTTCTACCACACGGGCATTTGAATCACGGAAGCCGCTAATCTGCTTCAACTGCAAAAAGGAAGGGCACATCGCGAGAAACTGTCAGGAAAAGTTTGCCTTCGCAACAATCCGAGAATCAGAAAAAAACATGCGGTTGTTGGAGCCGTATCTCCAAGAAATTAGGGTGAATGAGAAAACGTGCCGAGCGCTTAGAGACTCAGCGGCAACCATGGACGTTGTCCATCCTTCATTGGTGTCTCCGGATTACTTTACAGGAGAATGCGCGTGAATCAGGCAAGTCGCCGAGGAGCAGAGTGTTTCCTTACCAATCGCCACGGTTGTCATTGAAGGCCCGTTCGGTAAGCTTCGCACCGAAGCGGCTGTGTCTGCCGCGCTAAATGATCGTTTTCCTTATCTTTTCTCCAACAACTCAGAGCAGCTTCTCAAAAAGCAGGGCAAATCGTTTTTCCCCAACTTAGCGTGCATGGCCCTCACGCGATCGCAAGCGCGGAAGCTTTCGCGGAAGCTTGACCTTGTTCAATGCGGTGAACTCTCAAGTGACCTTGTCGGCGGGTCGACGGAACCTCAGAGAGGAAATTTTTCGCGTGAGTCATGTGAGCAGTCACGCGAGCGGCCCGTCGCCGAAGCGACCGGAGCGGTATGCGTAGGAGGAGACGACATGGCGCCACTGAGTCAGAGCGAGAGGGTTGCAACGCTCTCGCCTGTAGCGGAAAGTTGGAGTGAGCTGTCGAGGGATGATCGAGAGACGCCCATTCAAGAGCAGCGCGAGGACCTCTCGATGAAAGCGCCAGTGGAAAGCCACATGAAAGCTGCACAAGTGTTGTCGAAAGAGTACAACGACAAATCGGTGAAGAAGCGCGCTTTTGAAGTAGGAAGTCAGGTATTGCTGCTGAAGCGGTCCAAAAGGAACAAGCTTGAGGTTGATAGGGAAGGGCCTGCCAATGTAATATCGAAGCTTCCCGATACGAATTATGAAGTGAAATTAGGAAGGCGGCCGAACAAAATTTATCACAGTAACTTGAAAGCAGTCGGTAATTTACTTTTAAGTGCTTCAGAGGAAGAGGGAGCGGAAGTTTTGAGTTCTAGTGAGGTAATCGAAGGGGGATCGAAAGTAATCTGGGAGCAGATAAACCTAAAGGGTAGGTTAAGTGAGGTCCGGAAGGAGGACCTGAGAAAGATTGTTTCCGAGTTTGGAGACGTGTTTTCGGACCACCCCGGAAACACGAGGGTGATCGAACACGATATCGAGCTAAGCGGTGAGGGGTCAATCCGTAGCAAGCCGTATCGTTGTTCCCCTGTGCAACGTCGCAAGCGTGAGCCGCTCTTGGTGCCGCATAGGTATCGTCGCCTAAGAGTGGCCGGTTACTGAGATGGAGCATGTTGCTTCACAGCGCAACTTTGACGTTCGCTACAAAAAAAAGGGGGAAAGCCTAACGCTAATGCAGGTGCATTGAGCAGTGCGTTCTAGCTAGTACCTTCTGAACCTTTCGGTTTCTCGCTGGCGATTCGGGGCAAAATTCTGACCTCATCACGACCTTAGCTGAGTGCTCTCGTCCAGAGTGAGCTCAAGGAGCCAACCTTATGTTTTATTCTAATTCGTTACGTTGTTGACGTGGGAAAAAATTTGAGTTGTCATTTAAGAGTCTTGTGTCCCACATGTGCCTCTTGATGTAGAGGGAACTAAATTCAGATAGACACGTAGCTAGGTATATGTTGAACTATACTTTGTCTGGTGTTCTGTCGGGTGACCGAGGGCACTTGCTCGTGTCGTGTGTTGTCTGTTGTCGATCCGTTCTTGACAAGTTGCAGAACTTTCGACAAGTGCTGAAACCGAAGATGGTCAGAAGAGACGAGTGAAGCTGGTCGACAAGTTGTGGCGACAAGCCAGTGGAGCTGGGATCCGTCGTCAAGAATGGGATGTGTTCCCGGAACAGAGTCTGGAGCTGCATTCTCCCCACGGCCCTGGAGGCGAACCTGGAGGGACCTGGTGAACGAGCGCGCCTGTCATCCGAGCCCCGTGGAAGCAGCTCGTCTTTTCGGCGCATTGTCTGGCGGCGGGGGTGCTGTTATGCCTGCGAGCCCACAGCGAACGGCCATGCCTCTGAAAAAGGCAATCTGTGTCAAGGCCAGCCGCGAGCCCGCCTGACGCGATCAACAACTCAACGGCGTCAGCGCGCCACGGCGCCTTTCTGTCGCCCACGTGCAGTGAGTTAGCGCACGTGCAAGCGAGCCCGTCGAGTAAACAACGGGCGTCTTCATGTCTGGGGGTCTGACGCATTGCGCGGCGACCCCATTGGAGGAGTCTGCCCTGACGACCAGCGGCGCTTCTGGTTGGACATTTGAGTTGGACCCGGTGCATATAAAAAAAGCCCTGCGGCGCGTCGCGATCGGCGGTCGTAGGTGAGAGGAGACCTGTCGGAGAGCTGACATGTGTGTCAGAGAGGACCCGTTTGAGAGCAGACCTTTGTGTTAGAGAGGAGAGCTCGGCTCTTCGAGTCTCTGTCGGCCCCAGTGCCGAATTTGTAACGCCTCTGTATATATGCTGTACATAAACCTTGTTTAACTCACCGTCGTCTCGTCCACTCGTCTATCAGCTCTGCGCAGAAGCAGTCGCGAGCTGAGAAACCTACGCTACCAAACGGCTGGTGACCTTCCCTGCGGAGTTCGAAGCAGTGGCGCCTTCGGGACCGTGTTGGCGTCGCCGTCTTTCGAAACAGTGGTTGCAGCGGTGAGATTTCGAAGCGTCCTTCGTAACGTCGTCGGAGGCGTGCTTCGCAACAGTGTGCACGTACACTTGCACACCGCTATGCAGAGGAATTGAGCTGAGTAATATATAAATAAAATGGGTGAGAGAACTGACCCTTGATAAACTACCCTTGCTTGATGGTATTAAGAAACTGCGTCATTCTGCGAGAAATGAAATGTTCACCCGATTTGAAAAATTTGTACCCTTACATTTATATACTCGAGAGCCTTGACGCTTCGAAGTCTACTAATCTTTATGGTGTGTTTTACGCTGTCATACGCCTTATAAATATCAAAGCCCATTAAGGCGGCGTATTTGTTTTTGTGACGAGCAAGTATAATTCCACTTTCTAAGCCAACACGAGCGCACCATATCGAACAGCCCGGCCTGAATCCTACTAAAATTTGCTTCTAATATAATTTACTTCAATTCATTCTTCAAGATGTCTATACAACAATTGCTCTATTAGGTTTACGAGATTCGAAATGAAAGTATTAGGCCGAATGTTATATATGGCATAACCAGCGCTCTGCTTTTTAAACAGCGATACTATTTTGGCAACTTCACAATCTGGGTGGACCCATGCATATCTAACAGAAAAAGTTAGAAGGTAGTGGCGTCATTGGGTAGTAAATCAAACATAATTTTTATAATTGCTGTAAAGATATTTTTAGGTCCCGGGAATGAATATGTGACTGACTTTACTGCTTCCATGACTTCTATTGTAGTTGACCTATATTCATTATCTTTTTTATAAGAGGTAGGGTAACACTTATGTGAAGCGACACTCGAGCCCTTTCGCAACTGTATCAAGTGACTGTACCAATTCTGTGGACGACAAAAAAAGTTGATTCTAAATGTTTCAGTTGCGGGACCATCTCTTTATGTCGGAGGAACTGAAACAGGGTGGTTTTTGATTTTTTATTTCTGACATATACCTGTACTGTTTGAACTATAAAATTGCTTTGTTCTCTCCATAATCTGTTTCAATATAGCAAAACCGTATTTATAGTCCTTAAAGTAACACGGTCACTGGTTGTAGAGTAAATTCTTCTGAATGGTTTAACTGAGTTAATTGGAATTATGCCATAAGAATTTGACGCATATCTGAGAGCGCATCGTAATTCGTGACTGAAGGGGGTATAGTATAATAGATTATAGTATAGTGTGGTTTGTTATAGTACAGTACTGCGAGGCAAAATGGTAGGTGTAACCTTTTAGAGACAGCAAGAGAGCAGAGTGGATCAGGGAACAAACCGGGGTTAAGGATGTCATAGTTGAGATCAAGAAGAGGAAATGGACATGGGCCGGGAATGTAGCGCGTATGCAGGATAACCGTAAGTCATTAATTGTAACTAACTTAATTCCCAGAGAAGGCAAGCGGGTTAGGGGGAGACAGAAAGTTAGGTGCGCAGACGACATTAAGAAGTTTGCGGGTATAAAATGGCAGCAGTGAACACAGGACCCAGTTTACTGGCGGAACATGGGAGAGGTCTTTGTCCTGCAGTGGACGTAGTCAGACTTATGATGATGATGACTGTGAGGGTGTGGGAAAGGAAAGGGAGAGGAAGGATGCAAAAGAGGAGAGGAACGAACGCTACCTGCTCTGTCGCTACCTAGGGTCGACGGCAAGCCAAGTTATAGCATATCACACACTCGAGCATTTTCTTCATCATTTAGTAACAGTATTGTTGATCACTTTCTCATTTTTCGATGTGCAATACTTCGAGGGTTTGCTTCTATTTCATATCAGGCTTCTTTCTGCATCATTTGTGTACATAATTATCTTTATATTTATTAATTACAGTACTATTATTTACATTTTTATTATTGCCGAAGTGCCTGACGCCTGCTTTACCTCTGCCACGAGACGACGCTTAGTCGCTTCATGCCTAGGATCGGCCTAAACTGACACTTTGTTTTTATTGTTGCGAAAAATACGTGGAGCCATATTCACGTAGAACTTGGGTTGTAGAACGGAGCTTTTGTGGTTTCCCATGCTAATACCACAATTACCATTGGCCCTATAAAATTGGTGTGGGGGTGGAATGATATATACATACCTGCCCATTCGCGTGGGCGAGACTGAACCCGAGCCGCAAACTGTGTCTTAGTGACAAGCTAGACAATGCCTGAAACAGAAACCTCAAACCGACCGTCGACACATATCGCGGCCAGTCTTAAACTGAGATGCGCATGAAAGGAGCCCTAGGCGTTCAAAACTGATATTTGCAGTCAGTCACATAGTGCATGCCTTATGATGTGATTGTCATTCTATGTGTGTGTGTGTGTGTGTGTGTGTGTGTGTGTGTGTGTGTGTGTGTGTGTGTGTGTGTGTGTGTGTGTGTGTGTGTGTGTGTGTGACAATCACGGCGTCGATGACCTTCTTTCATGGATGCCTCATTTTAAGCAACAAGGTCGTTTCTTTTTATACTCTCCTATCCAGAGAATCCGACTGCTGTGACGATCATCTAACACACCACCATTACGATACCGTTCGTGCACGTTAAAGCAGCCCCATCCATCTATGCTGGACGCGTCAGATTGATCGATCGGTTCCTTACGTCAGCCAGCGAAATCCTTACGACACTCTGTTCGGACATACCAGGGTTGCTCACAGAACGCCAAGCCACGGACGCTGATGTATCCAGGGCGTGAAAATAGATGTTCTTTCTCAGAACGTTTCCCCATAGGCAATAGCTTTCTCTCACAATTTTGGTACACGTGCCATCTCTCCTGAGCATTAAATGAACCCATTTACTTCTAATCTCGACCTTACTGGTCGCGCTAGTCCGATTCGCAATCCATACTGTCGTCATTTCATTCCCCATAACGTTACACTTATCCCTTGGTCCTTGCAATATCGGCTGACGCAAGACAGGGATAACTTGAGATCGCTTGGGCAAGGTCGTAAGCCTGCACTAGACCTCGGAAAGCGGATTATGCCCGTGATGGCGAAATCTCTGCACCGACGAAACGATTCGTATACACGGCAAACTGGCGCATGCCTTTATCGCTTTATTTAGTTTTCAATCGAGGCTTGTTAGGGGTCACACATTTCGATGGCGGCGGCGGCGGCGGCGGTATCGTACGCGTGAAGCCTGACGCTGACGAGCGTACAGTAATTCAGCCCTCGAAGGTGCATCGGACATGTGATCATCATCATAATCATCATCGTCATCGTCGTCATCATCATCATCATCATCATTATCGTCATTATCGTCATCATCATCATCATTATCATCATCATCATACTGACTACGTCCACTGCAGGACAAAGGTTTCTCCCATGTTCCGCCAGTCAACTCGGTCCTGTGCTTGCTGCTGCCATTTTATACCCGCAAACTTCTTAATCTCATCTGCCCACCTAACCTTCTGTCTCCCCCTAAACCACTTGCCTTCCCTGGGAATCCAGTTAGTTACCCTTAATGACCTGTGGTTATCCTGTCTACGCCCTACATGCTCGGCACATGTCCATTTACTCTTCTTCAACTATGATATCCTTAACCAAGGTTTTTTTCCGGATCCACTCTGCCCTCTTCATGTCTTTTAAAGTTTCACCTACCATTTTTTTCCAATGCTACTCGCTGCGTCGTCCTCAATTTAAGCTGAACCACCTTTGTAAGTCTCCAAGTCTCTGCTCCGTAGCTAAGTAACACGAAGTGCAGCTGTTATATACCTTCCTATTGAGGGATGGTGGCAATTTATGCCTGTCATGATTTGAGAGTACTTTCCAAATGTGTTCCACCCCATTCCCATTCTTCTAGTTAACGTGCAAGTATATATATATATATATATATATATATATATATATATATATATATATATATATATACGTGGGCCCTGAGAATTCGCACCTTCAACGAGAATGTAATGTGACGGGGATTCAATCCCGCGACATGCAGGTCAGCAATCGAGCGCCTTAACCACTAGACCACCATGGCGGGTGACGCCTTGGCAACATGGGTACTTCTTTAGGGTGCACATTTACGCGCAAACCAATGCAGAACTACAGCGTTCTGATAAACAGCGAAAGGATACGTCACCTCCGATCATACAAGTTCCTAGGTGTTATAATTGGCAGAGACCTCTCATGGAGCTCACATGCATCATACATGAAAAGGCGATTGACAGGCATCTGTCATTTGCTCAGGTTCTTCGCTGGAAAGAACTGGGGAATGTCCACAACTGCTACGTTGCGACTAAACAGGATTCTTTTCCTTGGATTCCTTCGGTACAGCCTACCTGCGTTAACCAACGCTAGTAAAACAAGCATACGAATGCTTCAAAGTGTCCAGGCTCAAGCACTCCGGATTTGTTTAGGCTTGCCCCAAAGTGCATCAACAGCGGCAACTATCGCCATCACGAGGGACAACCTCATCAAGACCCACATTAATGTTGAAATGCTGAGGACACATATACGACACCTTGCTCGAACTCCTCGACATCACCTAGCCTCTCTACCAGTGGACCGACCATGCACATCTTACTGCAAAACAGTGACCGCACATGGCGAGTCGATCCCAACTTCGTCCTCTCCTGCCACTAGACCTGCGACTCCGCCATGGTGCCTCGCTCAACCAATGATTAATATTAACCTACCTGGCGTCCAGAAAAAGGCCCATTTGTCGTCACCGGCTCTTGAACAGCTCACACGGCTTCTCTTGTATGAGGAATGCCAAGACCACACATATATACACTGACGGATCAGTTCAGCCGGACAGCTCTACAACAGCAGTAGTGATACCAAGGTTGGCCACGACAATTAAATTCATCTCGCGCAACAACATCAAGAGCAGCAGAATTGGCAGCACTTCGTGCCGCGTTGAAATTTGTCGTTGATCAACCTACACGCAAGTGGACCATTTTCTGCGACTCGAAGGTTGCACTGCAGCCTCTACTATCAGTCTTACGCCGTGGACCACACGAGCAGCTGGTACAAGAGATAGCAGAGGTTATACACCACCTGACTGAGAAAGGGCACCAAATTTTATTTCAGTGGTTACCCAGTCACTGTGGAATCATCGGCAACGAACAGGCCGATCAAGCTGGCCGCTCAGCACACACCGGAGACCATAAACTACGACTACCACTTTCTAGGACAGATGCTGCACGAAGGCTCCGCAGGCTTGCTCGCCAGCAAACCACATCACAATGGAATCAGCCGCACTTCAAGCATGCCCGACTGTACTCGCTTGACACTACGCTAAGTCTTCAAGTCCCGTCGAGGCTTTGCCGAGCAGACCAGACCCTGTTATGTAGGCTGTAATTGGGCGTTGCGTTTACCAACGCCTACGCTTTCCGCATAGGGATGGCCGACACCGCTGCCTGTGGCCACTGTGACAAAGAAGAAACGATCCAACATATTCTTTGTGACTGCCTAGAGTATAGTAAACAACGACTATGCCTTCGCAAGGAACTCAGCAAAAGATAATGAACATCTGTCGGAGCAAGAAATTCTACAATATCGTCAAGATGCAACTTCACAGAAGAGGGCCCTGAAAGCGCTACTACACTTTTTGCGATCGACCGGCCTTACTGAAGGGTTGTAGCTAGGACGACTTTCCTGTGTGTGTTTTCGTTTTCATATGAGTGCGCGTGCATTTTTTTCTATCTACCCCCTCTTTCTAGCCCCTATTTCCCCGCCCCCAGCGCTGGGTAGCAAACCAGACGCCAATATCTGGTTAACCTCCCGGCCTTTCCTCTCTCTCTCTCTCTCTCTCTCTTTAGGGTGGCTTGTTGGGCAAGTCGGTACATAGCCTTGGTAAGAGTACCGGCAGCAACAAAAAAGAAACGAGACCGGGACGGGAAGAATGCTGGACTAGCAACTGATTTCAGTTCGAAGAAAACACGAACAATAACGCGGTATCAGCGTGCACGCAAACGGCAATCACAAGGAAAAGTCCCCTATCACTGTCCAGATACCAAAGCTCGTTGTTATTAAAAAAAACAAACCTACAAACTTGTTGATAAGTGTGTGAGCGCGTCATCTGTGTCTCTATATGACAGAGAGCTCCAGTATCCATCTAGATAAATTAATTACATATATGTACAGAGAATTTTTCATGGTTGCATATGATTGTTCAGAGACATATTTACAAACCGCAAAAGCTAACATTTTCACATAGAGTGAACATCAGAAATCAGGTCAGCATAACAACAAATGCATATAACTCAAACCGACACAATAGAGAATAAATCAAATGGGTAGGTGGGCAGGTGCAGCACCTACTCTTTCATCGTGTACTTAGTGGTAGAGTCACTAGTACACGATGCCCCAAAGTGGCGAACACTGTTCAAAAGGGCAAAGAGACAAGACTTGATGGTGTGGCTTAGCATCATGCCGGCCGAAAAGTAAGTTGAACCTGTTCATGCTCAACGTTGACAAAAGGGCATGAATAATGCCGCAGAAGCTAAACCTCCCCCCCCCCCAAAAAAAATACACGTTTCATACGCCCAAGATTGGCCAGAAGGCACGTCGACGGCCACTCCCAGGGACGGCTTCACAATGGTTACGCCAAAGGGGCTGAACGGGTCGGCAAATACTAGGAGTGCCACGAAACGCCCCCGTGGGAACCAGCCACCAAACGCGACCTCTTGAACACGTTGTCCCCGAAAACCAGCGTGGACTACAAGTCGATCATCGTATGTCGGTTGGTCTCAAGAGATGCGCAGCACCTGCTATCGTTGTAGCCGATCTCGAGTGGGGAGCAAGCTCCACCTCTATCACCAAACTAAGTCTCGAAGATGATCTGGCAACGCCGCTTAGGCCATGCATTTGCTTCCATGGGCGACGCATGAGAGCGTGCTAGTGTCTAGGTTTCAAAGGCTTCACAAAGGCTTCCATTGTGTATACACTTTCTTTTCGGCTACGTGGATTTTACGGCATGCCTCTAGGTGGCGATGGAAGGCCAGGAGGGCAAGATACACAGTCGGTAGATGGGAGGACCACAATTTACAGGATGATCTGGCACTAGCACACGTATGGATGGATCTAGGTGATAACGTGCGAAGTGTGTGTGTGTGTGTGTGTGTGAATTTATTAGAAGGCAGAGAGGTCGGCCTGAGCTAGTTCGCTCTAACCTGCTACTCTACACAGGGGATAAGGGAAAGGGGAAGGAAAGAGGGATGAAGGGTGATGATGGAGACAAGAAGAGGTGGTGTGTATGTACAGTAGCCACTTAGCATAGTACCCTACAGTCTAGTTTCTAGTCCAGTGCTTTTTATAAAGTCTAGAACAGCCTTTGTAGCAGTTTTTGACACTGTTTGGTCGTTCATTGCTGACAATATGTGGCTTTCACTTAATAATGTTCGTCCAATGCTTGCCAACGTTGCAGTTAGCATTTTTCTTTGCGCCACGTATAATGCACAGTCACAAAATATGTGAGCTATCGTTTCGCGCACTTGGCAGCGTTCACAATTCGGGCTGTCCGCACGGCCGATTAGGTGGGTGTAGTGGCGAGTGAAGGCGACGCCCAGGCGAATTCGGTGCAGTATATTAGCATGTATTAGGCTGATTTTATTTGGAAGAAGAAAAGTCATTCCGGGGTCTGTTTCCCGCAGGCGCTTGTTCCGGTGATCTGGTAGCGACCAGTAAGTGGCAGCGCATTCGCGCATGAGTGATCTCAACAATGTGTTGACGTCACTTCGCGAATACGGTACTTTGACGTACGTAGGAGCGTTGTATATTGCCGCTCTTGCTTCGCTATCGGCTGTTTCGTTGCCAACCAGGCCGCAGTGTCCAGGAATCCATTGGAGTGTAATCAAGTGACCGCTCCTGTGTGTTAGGTCAAATGCTTGGACGATTCCTAACGCTAACTCGTAAACTTGGCCTCTTCTTGAGCAAGAATGGATAGCTTGAAGCGCTGATTTTGAATCAGACAGAATCGTCCATTTACGCGGTACTTGGTCGTTCACAAATTTTATGGCTTCTTGAATAGCAAGAAGTGCTGCGTTTTCTGCTATAGTTTGCATACCAGATGCCCAAATACTTTCCTGTATACACTAAAGCATTCTAAGTGGCTCCTAATATCTCCATGGTGGGGGACAAGGTGGGGGCAAAGCCAGAGTGATGCTAAGACGTCGGATAAGGTTTTCAGTGAGGAAATACTGACTTTCTGACAAGTTCAAACTAGCACCGAAAATACAACTGAAATGGAAAAAGGTATTCAGGACGTGCTGCAGTGACTGCTCTTTGTGTATATGCAGAGTAATATCATCTGTACAATCAGTTACTTCAGAGCAACTGGGGAGGCGAATAGGCTACAAATGTGTGAATATCGTTCATCAGCCTTTAAAAAAATTTTGAGGATACGACGAATAGCACGGGGGGAGAGGACAACCTTTACGTACTCCTCGTGTTAGCCGTGATGGGCGGCTCTCACGCGAATCAAGGAAAATGGTACTCTCAGACTTAGCATACATATCATGAATAAGGTGCATTGATTTGTCACGCAAACTAAATCCTTGTAACACGTTGAATAAATAGGCATGTTCAACGAAGTTGAACAATTTTTTCCTGATCTAAGAAAATGCCTATTTCCTGTTATAAAAAAAAACCATAACCCATGGGTGTATCGTCCAGTGGTATACTGCTTTATGTTACGCGTGAGCCAGGTGTTACTATGAAAGTCCCTACCCGGAATGGAACAGACTTGGTGGAGAGCTATGAGCGACGAAAGAGGACTGATGCGGCGTACCAGAATGTTAGCAAGGAGTTTTCAATCAACATGGATAAGTCTGACGGGGTACCAGTCTTAGGGGCACGTGAATTCGAATTCTTTCTTGTGTTAGTGCACCCTCTACGGGAAAAATGCAGGAGGGAAAGATCGCAAAAACAGCACCCGATGACACGCGATGCAAGGGGAAAATAATGGGTGAGAAATTTATATAGAACCCGAGAGGAAGGTCATCGGGTCCAGGAGCCGAATCCTTTGTCATTGCATCTAAGGCGTCTTTCATGTCAGAATCTGGTGGTGGTGATCGGAGAATGTCAGAATAAGAGTTGCAGTGACGGGGTAAATCTTGTAGGAGGGGGCGCAAAGATTCTCCTGAGGCAGTACTTACGCCAGTAGGTGATTGGGCCATAAATACAAAGTGGCGTGTAAAAGCCTGGGAGTCGCGTGAACCAGAAGCGGCCGGAGTTACAGGGCGCAGCGTGTGTGCAAGCGAGTCTGCGGAACAGATGAGCGCCCGGCGTGCATTCCTGAGTACCTCAGGGTGTGCACACTACGCACGTCTACCGCGCCAAGCTGACGTGAGAGCGAAGAGTCGCACATTACACGTTAGTACCTGTCCACTAGGTCTCCTTGTCATGCACGAATGATGGGAGAAAGACAAAGGTTTCGCTGGGACATGCGTATTTTCGCAATAAAACGTGAGCGTCTTGCGTCCCACAAGCGTGAAGACGCCATGTTCTTTCAGATGATCCCACTCATTGAGATCTGCGCCAACAAGCGATGCCTCTAGTGCTCGGGACAAAGACTTGGCCGTCTGAAAGTCCTGAAGGACGCGTCCAGCCAGGTGCCACGGATTCTGAACTATAGGCGACCCTGGAGGGAGGCAGGTGTACAGTCAGCTCAACTGAGTGATGGTTGCTTATGTATACACGGGCATGGGTGGCAGCAACATCACCTCGACATTGCATATGAAGGCCATCAGACCTGGGGTTACATATGCTCGATCGCATTAACTGCTTGATGCCGCGTGACATATTTCCCACCATATACATCATATACATCATATACATCAGTCAATGATAACTGGTGCACAAGACGCTGAAGTTCTTTAGCATTCCAGTCACACCAGCCCCGACCTGGACCTCGGACGTCGGAGCGCGAGTCTAACCCACGTATTCAGAAACGCAACTTGGCTTCATCTTGACTTGCCACCGACTTCGATTGATATGTGGGGTTTAACGTCCCAAAACCACTATATGATTATGACATGACATGACATGACAAACAACTTTATTTGGTCCTGAGAGGCAAGGCAGCGGGCCAACTATGTAGGTCCCCACCCAGCCGTTGGCTAGTCCTATGTCGGAACAGAGAGGCCATGCCTCTCCGCTCGTTCACGGGCCCTCTGGACAGCCTGAAGCTGGACGCCTTTTCTGGGGTCTGTGATTGCCGTCGTCCAGTCTTCTTCTGTTTTAAAATCCTGTAACGCAGGGCACTGCCAGAGCATGTGACTCAAAGAGCAAAATTCACCACAATCTGCGCAAAGTGGATCAATATCCGGATGAAGCACGCTCAGAAAGCCCCTAGAGGGGTAAGACCCCGTCTGGAGCATGCGGAGCGTGCTTGCTTGTGATCTGTGGAGCTTATGATGGGGAAAGGGAAAAGTCTGTCGCTCTCCTCTGTAATGAGATGTTATCTCGTGAAAAGTAACGAGAGGATCACTGTGGACGAGCTCTCCCGAACTCACCCGAGAGACCACCCCGTCGCGGCTTGTGAAACCTCGCGCACAGTCGTGGGCTATCTCGTTTGGGTTCAGGTGACCCGGCAGCACGTCTGGTCCCATGTGAGCGGGAAACCAGACTATGTGATGAATGACGTCTGAGGGGGGTTTGCTGTGGAGAATTCTGGCTGCCTCTGTGGCTATCAATCCCGATGCGAACGCCCTAACGGCCGCTCGGGAATCGGTGTACACCGTGGTGCGTTTCGTGTCCAGTAATGCCAGCGCTACAGCAGCCTGTTCTGCTACGTCGACCAAGGAGGTCTTCACTGAAGCTGCCGAGACAAGTTCTCCCCTGTCATTGACGACTGCCACGGAAAACTTGCTGCCGCCGGCGTGGCGCGCCGCGTCCACAAATGTCTCTGTTCCGGAGAGGTTCTTTATGAAAGCCCTAGCCCTCGCCAACCTACGACCTTTATTGTGTTGGGGATGGATGTTTCGTGGAAGAGGGTCAACAATAAAGGAATTCCTTGTTTGATAATCAAGCTGCGTAGTTTCTCCCTGATTGAAGATAGGACGGAGGCCTGCCGCATCGAGCAGTTTTCTTCCTGTTTTGAAACTCGATAACCGAATTATTTGTGCTGACCTTTGCGCTTCAATTAATTCCGAAGTGGTGTTGTGCACTCCCAACTTCATGAGTTTTTCTGTGCTAGTCGTGATTGGGACGCCGAGCACCTTTTTGACACTTTTGCGCATGAGCGTGTCCAATTTATCCCTTTCCGTTTTGGTCCAATTGAGAGCCGCCACTATGTATATGATATGGCTCATGAGGAAAGCGTGGTGGGCCCTAAGGAGGATATCCTCGCCTATGCCGCCCTTCTTGTTGGACACCCGCATAATTAATCTCAGAATGTTCTCTGTTTTTGTGGTGAGATGGGCTATAGTCTTTGCGTTGCATCCCTTAGAGTCTAATAAAAGCCCCAGAATTTTCATAGAATTGACTCTAGGAATTGTGCGACCATCCTTGGTGCAAACGCTGAGGGGCACCTGATCGAGAGGGGTGAGTCCCCTAACACCTCGTCTAGCCTGTCTGTACAGCAGGAGTTCCGACTTTTCCGGCGAAAGCGCCAGTCCCGTACCTTCCAGGAAAGACTCTGTAACGTCCAGAGCCTCCTGTAGAGCTTGTTCAACCGCCGCCTCCGATCCTCCGGGACACCAGATTGTAATGTCGTCAGCATATAAAGCGTGTCCGACATTAGGAACTTTAGAAAGGCTTGCCGACAGCTTGCGCATGGCTATGTTGAATAGAAGGGGGGAGATAACTGCCCCTTGGGGAGTACCCCTTCGTCCGAGTTTGAAAGGCTCCGAGACTGATTGTCCCAATTTTATTGCCGCCGTCCGACTCTCGAGGAAAGATTCAACGAAGGAGAAGAATTTAACTCCCAGGTTCAAAGCCGATATCTCCTTAAGAATATAGTCGTGTTTGACAGTATCGAATGCTTTAGTGAGGTCCAGTGCGAAGACCCCTTTTACATCTTTGCTTGGAAAGTCAATTATGTGTGTTTTGAGGAGGAGCATGACATCTTGCGTGGAAAGTGAGGGCCTGAAACCTACCATATTATATGGAAATAGGTCATTCCTCTCGATGTAGCGCGATATCCTGTTGTGTACTGCATGTTCTGCTACTTTGCTAAGGCAAGAAGTAAGGGAGATCGGGCGGAGGTGATCTAAGCTGGGTGATTTACCTGGCTTGGGGATTAAGACCACTGTGGCCCTCTTCCAAGTTTCTGGTACGACGCCCTCCTCCCATACCCTGTTTATCTCCTTCACTAAGGCCTGAATGGCTTTATCATCCAAATTTCTTAAGAGCCGATTCGTAACTCCATCGGGACCTGGGGCAGACCTTCCGTTTAGGCTATGGAGCACTTCCCTGATCTCAGCTTCTGAGAAGGGAGCGTCCAACTCTGGGGAAGGCACACCCTCATACCGGTGGGGGACAGAAGTTGAGCTCTGGCTAAGCGGGAGGTACTTGTTGGCAAGTATCTGAAATTGGGAAGCTTCTGAGATGCCTGCCATTTTCTCCTTATTAATAAGTCGGTCTATGGCTACTTTCTGATTGCCTTTGGATTGTCCATCATCTAGGAAGTGTTTGAAGAGGGTCCATTTGCCTCCTTTGCGCATGTTCTCGTCCGCAGCCGAGCAGGCGTCCCTCCATTGTTGTTTATGGAGTTCGGAGCAGTGCTCCTCAATATGCCGATTGAGCTCCGCAATCTTTTTCCGTAGCCTGCGATTTAGCCTTTGTTTTTTCCATCTCGCGATGAGAGAGCGTTTGGCGTCCAGGAGGTGCGCTAACCTTGCATCCATCCCCGGAGCATCAAATTCTGTTACTATTTCTTTGGTGGCCTTCTCGACATCCTTCTGGATTTGTACAAGAAGTTCACTGAAGGTGTCATGTACTGACTCATCTTCACCTCTGATTTGCCTAAAAAGGTCCCAGTCTGTATATTTATAGGTTCTTGGGGGTGGTGCTCTTATTTCCATCCGGAGTTCTATGATGCTGTGGTCGCTTCCCAAGTTCTCCTGTAAGTTGGACCACTCGACCACCGCATTTCTAGTGAAGCTGAGATCAGGCATCGTGTCTCTGGCGACCGAGTTTCCCAGCCTCGTGGGAAAACGCGGGTCGGAGATAAGCGTTAGGTTTAAGTCTATACTGGCTGCAACTAGATTGGCCCCTTTCTTTGTCCTCGTAACATAGCCCCAAGACGGATGGGGAGCGTTGAAATCCCCAGCTACCATTAAAGGGTGCGATCTGGCGGCAGTTGCGACCCTATGAAGGAGTGAGCGGATATTATGTTTATAAGCCGAAGGAGGGCTATACAGGTTAAAAACGAATATGTTGCTTCGGAGTTTGCCGTTGAGAATGATTTCAATTAATTGTGCCTCGAGACCGGATCTCTTATCCGAGTCGCAAATTTTGACTTCGTGCTGCTCAAAGGAGGTATCTTTCCTGACCAACGTGGCGATACCTCTGCCATTTGCGCCTTTTTGGCTAATCGAACGGTAGCCCGAGAGAACTACCTTCTCGCTAAGGGTTTCCTGCAAGAGCAGGACGTGCGGCATTGACGCCTGTGCTTTGATGAGCTGCAGTAGAGCAGCTTTACGCCTTAAGAAACTTGCGCAATTCCACTGCCAGATAATTATGTTTCCGGTTTGGCCCGCCATTTTGAATATTATTGAAGGAACATAGCCTGCGGCGAACTCGTAGCGTCCGAATCCTGCTGCACTATCTTGGCTTTTGCAATCGTACCAGTGTTGGTCGTCTTGAGTTTGCTAGAGTCAATCATTTTCATTTTAGATTCGAGGATTCCTACTCGACATGTCAGGTGGGAGACGCTCCCGTCCCTACGTTCGATTGTGCTAGATTGAATGGCTAAGGCCTCTCTCACCTGCTTGAGCGATTCCTCAATCGCCGTTAAAGACGCGAGTACATTTTTCTCAGGGACCTGAGCGGGGGACTCGTCACTTTGCATTGCCACGCTTTCCGCGATCGCGGGGGGCGAAACGGCCTTGCGCTTATACGACCCTCCTGCTTGAACCGGTATGGGTGTGGCTACTTCACGGGGCACGGGGTTCACGCGAGTTGCGGAAGAGCTCGAACTAGGCCCTCAGCGTTCGTAGTGCTTCTTTAAGTTCTGCATTTTCTTTTTTAAGCATTAAAATCTCTGATTGTTCTCTTTTTTGCTCTGGTAAAATGCCCTGCGTTACCTCTTGGCCGCTTGGGATGTTCATCCTGGCCTTGTCCGCCCAAGACATTTGCTTCTGAACGCGGCCCTTGGAACCCGATCGTCCTCTCGAACGGGAGCGACTGCTGCCCTTGTCACGCCCTCTGGAGCGAGAGCGCGATTTGCTGCCGGAGCGTCCTCTGGAGCGGGAGCGTCCTCTAGATGCCGATCTGTTGCGATGAGCGCTGGAGAATGATTCTTCTTCCGCCAGTCCTTCTTCGCCTCCAGCTGTGTCGGAGCCACGCCGCGCGCGCCTGCGGCGGCGCCGCCGTCTTTGGCGCACGATGTAGGGCACCTGGAAGCGCTTTCTGCACTTGCGGTCCACCGTTGGGTGCGCTCCGCCACAGATGGCACACGTGGGATCACACTGATGATCCGGTGATGGTGACTGCATGCCGCATCCGCGGCATTTCTTCTGTTCATCGCCCTTGGGGCAAACATCGGACCTGTGGCCCAAATCACCACATGCATAGCACACGTCCACTTGCCTGCGATACAAGGAACAAGGGTATCGAACACCATCACACACGACGTGCTGG
The DNA here is from genome assembly GCA_013436015.1 of Rhipicephalus annulatus. Lineage (NCBI taxonomy): Eukaryota > Metazoa > Arthropoda > Arachnida > Ixodida > Ixodidae > Rhipicephalus > Rhipicephalus annulatus. The sequence continues at coordinate 157,146 of WOVY01012392.1, forward strand.
GGGACCTTTTGTCCGTCAAACAACACGGTCACAGTTGGTGTCTTCTTGATTCTTCGAACCCCCAGAGCGTCAGGGTTCCTCCGGTTGACGATTATCTCCGTCAGTTCTGCGTCACTGAGATCCACATTGATTCCACGGATCACTCCTTTACATGTGTCGTCAGACGCAGCCACGTAAGCCGCCAAGCCTATGACAGTCGAGCCCATACTTATCTCTTGGACCCTGGCGTAGGCGCGCGCATTCGCCTCGAACGGCGTGGCAACGACGAAAATGTTCTGGAAGGGGTTCGTGCACAGCGTGTCGTCGAACACCTGCTCTGCTGTTAGGGAAGCCGCCTTTGCGAGCGAGCGCTTGAAGATAAGAAGGTCTGTCTTCTTGACATCCATCCCTCCACATTGCCGTATAATGGTCTTAAAGTGATCCCTGGGAAGGTTTGGGATCCTGGAAGCTTTCACAACACGCCTCAACACGTTCTGTGAGGCGACAGTGCGGGAGCCGCCTTTACCGTTTCCTGTCGCTGACGTGGGCGCATTACCAGCGTTACAATCCGTCCGCTCGGCAAGTTTCTTCTTCTTGCTGGCTACTTCAATCCATCCCGCGCACTCCGCTTCTTGCGGATTGATGTCCATGCCTTCTACAACCGACACATTGGGGTTGGAGGCCATTCTTCAGCTCGACGACGCGTTAGGCGTCGTCGCGACGCTGTTGCAGCGCCCGAGAAACGCGTCGACGCGCGAGGCGTCTGCGTGGCGTGGGTAAAAGTCCTGGGGATGTCCAAAAATTTCACTCACCGGTAAGATGTTGGTATCTGCTGGTTCACTACAACAAACGGCGTCGAATGATGCACAGTTCTTGCTAGTTGAGGCAAAAAATCCGTGCCAGAACGCTTGAACAAACGGGAGCCGACGTGTTCGCACATCCGCACTGGACGAGCGCCCCCTGGCTTTTTCTATATGATTATGAGAGACGCCGTAGTGGAGGGCTCCGGAAATTTCGACCACCTGGGGTTCCTTAGCGTGCACCCAGATCTGAGCACACGGGCCTACAACATTTCCGCCTCCATCGGAAATGCAGCCGCCGCAGCCGGGATTTGAACCCGCGACCTGCGGGTCAGCAGCCGAGTACCTTAGCCACTAGACCACCGCGGCGGGGCTTGCCACCGACTTCAATGCAGCACAAATGCGTTTCGAACGCTCTGTCTTTAGGTCGTGCCAAGGCAGCACAAACAGACACGTTGCGTACACGCTGCATTGAAGGTGGTTTCAAGTAAAGTTCAAGTCAAGTAGCGTTTCTGAATACGGGGGTAAGACACAGCTGAAATCCCCTAAAAGTAACAAATGTTGAGAATTTGGAAGATAGGTGTCCAGGGAGCAAAAACAAAAAAAGGTATGCAGATTCCACGTACAGTGCGAATCGATTATATGCGAAGCACGAATGATGAAGGTTGATGTGTTACTTTAAAATCACCAAAAACGTTACGAGGTGGAAGCACACTATGCCGTACACAACTTCCGTGTCATGATTATTATGTTTAGATGTTTCGTTTACCTTCATCATCTATTCACGCCACGTGATGCGAAATTTACTGTATCTGAAGCTAGCGAAACGGCCGCGAGCACTTTCTGGACGTGGTATGTTGTCATGTTCTAAATTGAGACGCGTCTCATGATCATCATGTTTCAATAAGTCATATTCCTTCGTCATCCATCGACGTCACGTAACACCGAATTTGGTATATGTGAAGCTAGCGAAACGGCTGTCAGTGCATCATCAAGGGCTCAATATACTCAAACGTAACGTTGACGCGCGCGCACGCTGGGCACAGCGTTAGCAAAACGTGAGAACTCTATATAACGCCAGACATGACCGGCGCGACCAGCGTCCGTCGGCGCGGCCCATCGCCAACCTGCGCGAAACGCGACACGCTGAATTTCACACCCACTACGCTACCCAGACAGCACTGTGTCTGCCTCTTTTCGTGACGGAGAGACGCCGGACGCGCTGAAACTCGCATGCGTCAAAGCAACGCACCGCGATGCACCTGCGAATATATGGCCGGACCGGCGACTGGCTTGGCAACGCCGGCGCACACGCGCGCCGTGTCACGTCGAAGTGTATTGGCACCTTGACTGCGGCATTTAGTCATGTTGTCACATGACACGCATCTCATGATTATTATGTTTGCACCAGTCACATACCTTCGTCATCCATTGACGTCGCGTAACACCAAATTTGGCATAGGTGAAGCTAGCAAAACTGCCGCGATCGCCTCATGAGTGTGGCCTGTAGCCGTGTTGTTACATGACACGCATGTCGTAATTATCATGTTTGAATGTGTCATTTACCTATGTCGTCCATTCACGTACCGTAATACGAAATTTCGTATATGTGACGCCAACAAAATGGCCACGAGTGCATCAAGAACGTGGCATGTACTCATGTTGTTACATGACATACATGTCATGTTAATCATCTTTGCACCAGTCTCATACATTCGTCATCCATTGACGTCCCGTTATACCAAATTTGGTATAAGTGAAATAATCTAAACGGCTGCCAGTGCATCATGAGCGTGGCATGTAGTCGTGTTGTTACAAGACACGAATTTCATGATTGTCATGTTTGCACCAGTCGCATGCCTTCGTCATCTATTTACCTACCGTAATACAGAATTTCGTATATGTGACGCTAACGAAATGGTCGCGAGTGCATCATGAGCGCGGTCTGTAGTCATTTTACGTGACGCGCATATCATGATCTTCATGTTAAGGTCTGTAACTAGTGTTCACCAAGCAATTATGTCATACCATACCAGTTTTGCAATATTCCATGTGAACGAAACCTCCGCAAGAGCAGCAAGACTATGAAATGTAAATCATGGCATTGATGGCAAACATGTCATGATTTTTACGTTATGACTGGTTAAATATGTTTGTAATAGAGTCATGTTATGCCATGCCGAATTTGGTATTGATACCATTATCCAAACAGCCAGGAGAACTAAATGTCGTAGGCGGCTAGATAGATAGATAGATAGATAGATAGATAGATAGATAGATAGATAGATAGATAGATACGCTTAAAGTCACCGAAGTTTGCCAGGAAATGCTTCGCATTTAAAAGTGGCAAAGCTTGGGGACACTGCCGGACAATAGACGTCAACAAATCTGTTACGCAATGAAATGAAAATGCAGTGAAACGCCAGCACTCGTCCGAATGCGTCATATGACGGTAACGCAGATGGCGGTGGTTATTACCAGTTCAATACAGCTGCAGTTTAAAACAATAGACCCTTTCACTGTTTACAAATGCAAGCCCTTGTTCATATACGGTTTCGTCGACCGATGTGCCTTAATAGTATCGGAGGACAAGAAGAGCTTTAGAAAATAGGTCGCTCATTTTCTACAGTTTCTTTCCCATATTTGGCAAAATATGTTCAAATAATTGTTCTTATGAGCTACATAAAGATTATGAATGATTGCCTTGTACTTTACGCACATTCCTTTTATGTAAAAAACGAAAGAGAGACTTTCCTTACTCTTGAAAAAAAAAAAACTGTGAAACGTGCTTTCTATTTCGATGTGAGGAGCTGGTAAATGAGGTGACCGGAAGTTTTTTTTGGGGTACAACGCTAGCAAACTTGAAACCATCTATTGATGTCGTCCACTGGCAGATTCGGAGCACTTCCGGTAATACTTTCTTCTGCACAATGCGGAGCAGGTATATTCTATTGGCGGATAGAGAGTACTCCCTGTATGTTCCTTTGGCAAATTCGGAGCAGCTCCATCACGAGATCCACTCCACGGAGCAACTTCTACTCCGCGAAAATCGGCGGATTTCGCAAACGCCCCGTGCCTTTAAACGGTGCCAACTTTGGGCGTCGCGTCAGTTGCGCCTCACGTCGGAGCTCACGTTTTTCTAGCGTAGCGTCGCTGTCCTGTGCCCAGCGTGCCCCCTCATGAAACGAGAGAGACGCACGCATAGAGTTCTATTCTGACCCTGCCATTTGCTTCAGAACGAGTGCGTGTGTTCCATTGGTGTATTCCCTTCTGTTGCCATCCGCCAAAGTGGAGTGCTCTGGCGCAGAGTTCATGGGTCACTCTGAATCCGCCAATGGATGTCACCATATTACTCCAAGGCCAGTCGAACATGTGCCAACGAACGAAAAGTATACAATGAAATGGGTGCGTGTTTAGAGAAGAGTGGTTAACGACTTAGAATATTCGGTACCGTGATTCTACCATGTAGTGACAGAAGCCCTTTCTGCGTGATTGTTGTTTGCTTTTCTTGTCACTTTTGGTGCTGCTGGTATTCCCACCAAGACGGGCACGTATATGCGCCATTTTTCCATAACTGATTTCCTCTCGATCAAAGACTCGTCGGCGATCACATGTTTGTCATATACCAATCGGAACTTTTATGAGGACGCTTCTCATTGTAGCTGGCAACACTTCACTACTGCCAGGACATGAACGCATGACCTTCGGTGTTGCCTGCAGCAGCAAAAGTGTGGCGCTCGATGAAGGTTAAGTTCCCGACATGGTCCAAGGAAAAAGTTATGAGGAAGGAGCATTCTGTGATGCGATAAACAAGAAAGAAGGGAAGTAAGTAGTAGGCCTGGCACGCACACGCCAAGCTTCTTTTGATCCTATTTGGCCGTAGGGTAAAGGCTCCTGCATTTTTCAAAGGTAATCCTCACAGAACCCAACCGGGTCGTAGAGTAAGGGGGAGTGATGCATGAAGAGGGACACATCTAAACAGATTATTTTGTTAGCACCATGACATACATCAATGAAGGAGTTATGACTCAAAATAGAAAAGCAGGAATACAGTAAGAAACACAATTAACATTGCGAGTGGCAGCACACCGCGAAGTTTACTTCCACGTCGTACACAAGCTCGTGATCCACGCGTCTATTTACATATACTATATTAAAAGAAAAAAAGGGTCAATAACTCGGTGTCCGAAACCATAACCACGAAAGGACTTCTGTAACACTACACGTGAAAAAAATATTTGACCGTATACCGAATATTACAATGACGATGATGAAGAGGAAGCTTTCTATTATCATCGCCATCAAAACATGCTTCCTAATGCTTGCGCTAGCTAAGTTTTGCTACGCATAGAAACAAGGGATATTTTTTTTATGTGTCTGTCGATGATGTCTTTTCTTTTAGTATCTACATGTACTTTGGTTATGTTATTCGTACTTCTAGTGACCCGGGTCTACGCATTCATTGTTTGTTAGTTCAGTCAATGCTACAAGCATCGATGCTATAAGCATGACAAGTTATTATTTCAATCCAATTCTGCCCTACTAGATGATTAAGGAAGGAGGGAAACAAGCATGGTGGTCAACAAGACAGGCATTTGGTTTGCTACCCTACGATGGGGCGACAGAATGAAGGGATTAAAAAAGGGAACGGGAGGGAGAGTTGAAGGCGTTATAAGGGTGGAAAGTGCGTCGATGTTCATTGCACGCCTAAAAACGGTCATTAAGCTCGGTCTATTCTTGGAACAGCAGCAATGCCCACTTCGCTCAGATGGACCTTCGGCACGGCTCTTTCGGGGTGAATATCTCGACATTATTCCATTACGTTGTGACAATCTTGGTCTGCTGCTGCTTATCATTTAGCAGAGAAACACAAGAATGGTGAAAGCTCCATTTGCAGGAACAGCTGTTAAAAGGTCCGGCCTTAAGGACACTTGGGGCACTCGTATGGTCCTTCGTGTTCGGGGCTATATCCATCGTGCTATACTTGAGCTCGAATAATGGTGATGACTTGCGCAAGAGAATCGACGAACCATGGCCGCAAACAAATGGCAAAGCAATGAAGGTGCTGCAATACCTCTTCGAATAAACGAAGATTTGTGACCACTACTCAGCGGACTACAGATAAAAGTGAGCGTGGCGACTACATGTTTGCTCTCACTTATGTGAGAGCAAACACGTAGTTTGCTCTCTCTTATGTAAGACTGTATATATGTATATGTGCTAACTTGCTTTTTTCTTTATTTATAACATTCAAGTTTAATTGGGTAGCCGTCGCCAAGAAACGGTGACAAAAACTCCTTTGTTTATTTTCTATTTCAATAATAAAAAATTGGCCGTTGGCGTACGCTTGTAGCACACGTTTCTTGCATAAAAAAAGACACAAAACGTAGATAAAAAACTCGCCAGCGTCCCTTCCATATTCTGAGAATCATTTCACAACTTCGTAAAGTGGCCTTTCCAAGACCCCCCCCCCCCCCTCTCTTCAATGATATACCGCCGCCCTGGCGCTGTAACGTCGTGAGCAAGCGAAAATCCACGCGAAGACGGGCGTGGGCCCACCTAGGTTAATCAAGGCACGCTGGCGGCTAATGAGATGCTATCGTTAACCCCGATTGGGTTCCTCTACGGAGGTCCGTGCCCCGCACTGCTACTCGGTCTCTGACACATGCCGATGGTCAAGTGTATGCACCAAGGGTAGGCTAGCTTTTTCCAAAATCCCACCACGTGGCGTTGGTTCTAGAAAAGGGAGATCCTGATGGGTTCATTAACACAGTTCCTCGCTTGTTGGAAGAAGGGTTAACTAATGAGCAACCGCGGTGATTTTGCCAGAGGGCGAAAGACAGAGTTGTCACGCTATTAGGATTCCTGTGCTGCACATACGGATGTATAATAGTGTCGCTCAATAGGAGTTACAACCCGGTGGCGGCCACGATTGAGGGGGCCCGAAGATTACACTGTAACCCTCGTGTAAAGCTTATTCACTTCCTCTTTTTTTTTCGAACGCTGTAAACTTGCATAAAAGTGTATTACCGACTACTATATATATAAACGATCTAAATTGCTTAAGCACTCCGGGTCAAAGTGTGCCTGGCTTTATTGTTAAACAATTCTACGTTGCGTAGAAGCTCCAAAGGTGCAAAAAATACTTCAGATAACAAGAGTATGGAAAAGCGGCGGTATCTTTCGGCAAAGTTGTGAGAAGTGCGCCCACGCGAGTCCAAGCAAGTCACTATGGTAACACAAATGTTACGTTGGAATCTCGGGGAGTCAGTGGTGGTGCGCATGTGAGAGAGCTGCTGCTTGTACTCTTAAATCCAACACGAAAACCAGCCCGCCTCCCGTATCTTTGCATTTCAGACAAACGTTTACTCGAGTAAACGCTATACAGAGTTTCGCTTCAAACCATTTTTCTAGCACCCGCGTCAACGCCCGTTTGAAGCGAATCTACGTCTTGCGCACCGCTGCTGTTTCGCATCCCATCAGGGTTCCCATTTTGGTGAGGCCCAACATTAATGAGAACTAACAGGCAGTCTAGCCAAGGAAAGTGTAAATGATGTTGCTATGATAAATTGATGAAATGATAGGAAGGCGAAAATATGAAAGTGGACGAAAATAGAGAGAGGTTCAGGAAAGGAAGAGACACAACTTCTGCAGCCCTAATTGGGAGCACGGCTTAGCACCTGTAGGAGGGAGGGGGGGAGAAGGCTTTAAAGTTGTGTAGGAGAGAGAAGAAAAGAAATGGCGCCTATGACCAAGGACGTGGCGGGCGGCTTTTAAAACCGACTGTCTAGTCCAGTGTCTTCAAGGAAGCGAAAACCGCCTAGTAGACCTGGGTGTGGTGTCGTGCAGGAAAGAGAAGGTCCCCCTGTGTAGCCGCGGGCAGACCATTGCGACGCAGTGCGGCGAGCAAGACGCCACGTGGATATGCCTTGCCGCTGCAGGGGCCGAAATTCCTTTTCCATCATTATTACAGAGCAAGGGACTCGTTCAGGCAAATTTGATGCTTTAAGGTAGTATGCAGAACATTGATGACCGATAGAAGCTCGCAATAAGGTTACAATGTTGCGTGACTCTAACAGGCGGAAAAAGAGTGTTCACAACTCGCAGTCCCGCTAACGCTAACGGCGCTTACTAACACTCCTACAGGATTGAATGCACAAGTCTGTAGCGGAGAAAGAGGATGGGAGAATGGCTGCCGCCGAATCTCAGTCGGTAGAGCACCGGAAGCGTCATTCCAATATCGCAGGTTTCGTCTCTGCCGGTTGCAGGTTATCTTTTCATCTACATTATTTATTCTGATTTGTATCATTATTAATACAAGCAACATATCATCAACTTTCTTCGGTTAGGTTGTGATACGATTCTTATTTAAAAGTAATATGAGATGCAAACATAAACTCTCTTCACAAAAAATAACGTGGCTGAACTTCCAACAAATTTATTGTACCCCTGACGGTGTGCTTCGACTAATGAAACAGGTGTTGGAATATCGTAATATTTAGGGCATGCTTATACGGTTTAGTTCCGAGAAAGAATATTCAGACATATATATAACTTTCATCTTTCAACCTGTATTAGTGCTACAAAAATTACCAATAAGTAAATAATAATAATAATAATATAATAATAATAATAATAATAATAATAATAATAATAATAATAATAATAATAATAATAATAATAATAATAATAATAATAATAATAATAATAATAACTGGAGTTTTACGTCGCAAGCAGTGGAGGGCTGTGGAAATTTCGACCGTCTGGGGTGTTCGTTATGCCGAGCACTGATATCGTACAACACACGAACCTCTGTCATTCTGCCTCCATCGAAACACGGCCGCTGGGGGCCGGGAGGCAACCGGCGACCGAACGAGCAGCCAAGCATTAGAACCAGTACACCACCGCGAAGGACATGCAAAGATTACCAGCGCTTACGTTTGAGATAAGCCTTATGGGATAAAAAAAAATCAGTAACTACAGTATACCCACAGTCGGATAGCAAGAAGCAAATTTCATTTTGGAAACAGAGTTGCTACTCCATATAGAGTACTGAATGGAGAAGTCTCTAATAACCACCACTTAAAATAGAGTTTAGGGTCAACATCTGTATTTCAGAGGGGCAAATTAGGCCTTATTGGTAAGAAATTAGGCAATATTTACCGTAATATAACTCAATGATGACAAGAGATGGCATGCGCTAACTTTCAACAAGATGCTTTGTTGCAACTGACGCGCGAGTATACGCAACTGTGATGTTGACGCGCTATAAACAGATGTCTGTGTCGTGTATCTTGTTAAAAAGAGTAGTATAAAAAATACAACCTTTGCGCATACTTCTTTAACATAACGAATGTTCTAATAACATGCCCTTTACATTGCTTCGTACAATTGTCGGTAAGTTTTCTTGATATTGTGTCCAACAAAGCAAACGAGCCCCTACATAAACCCTTACTTGCTTCTTAAAAACAGTATGATAAAAATTGAATTCTTTGATTGATTGATATTAGGGGTTTAACGTCCAAAAACCACCATATTATTATGAGAGGCACCGTAGTGAAGGCCTCCGGAAATTTCGACCACCTGGGGTTCTTTAACGTTCACCCAAATCTGAGCACACCGGCCTCAGCATTTTCGCTTCCATCGGAAATTCAGCCGCCGCAGCCGGGATTCGATACCACGACCAGCGAGTCAGCAGCTGAGTATACCCTAGCCACTATACCACCGCGGCGGGGCAAAATTCAATCCTTTGCACACAAAATCTGTCTGTAGCATGATAGCACCCAAGCTGTTTATTGCCAGGCGTGTTTTTCTTGTTTTTTTTATGCGCGTGGTTTAAACCCACGAAGACCGTCACAAATGGTAAGCGCAGATTGCGCCTCTGTGTTAGAGAATCTCCACGATAGTCGTAGTTCATTTTTTTTAAACATTGCCCGGGGGTGCGAACAGTCAAGCTTATTCCAGAGCTGGTGCAACCTTCAGTGATACTTCGATTCGAGGTGTGTTAAAAAAAAAGACCTGAGCCAGCGATGATAAATTTAACGACGACCGACGATCTGTGCGCCGATATCAGTGTACAGCGTGCATTGCTTGCTGTGATTCGTGTTTCCGTGCAAGTTCGGCCAAACAAAAAGTTTCACCTTAAATAAGCCGACTGCTGTCTTCGACGAAGTCAGGACTCCGTGACGCCATATAGGCTCTTCGGTTGCTATAAGCAATTTTTGTTTATATTTTGGAAAGCCAGTGCATGCGTTGCATCCTCCCTTGTCCTCCTTGTGTTAATGAGCGCTCTATACGAATTAAAGCCTTTAAAAATTGTCAGCGGAGAGCTTACTTCACTTCTCAATAAATACATCGGTACCTATACGCCAAATAGTCAAGCTACGTACACTCAATCCTTATTGGGCCAGCATCATTGGCGCCGGCCCACTGCTGCTCTCCCATCTCTCTCTATCTCCGTCTTTAAAACTCCCTAATCCCTTTCCCCAATGTAGGAAGCATGTCAGTCCTTATAGACTGGTTAACATCCCTGTCTTTACATTTACACTTGCTGCAACCTTCTCTTATCCAATAGGAATAAAAAAACGTTAGGGGCAGAATTCTGGCTTTTAGAATGAATGATTGATTGCAAAACTATATTTCAAATATTTTTTTCGTCGAAGGTGGGGCCCTCGGTCCAGGGCCCCTGTGGCCTTTGCCATCTTGCAAGCTCTTTCGATCAGCTTGAGCTGTTCTTCAGGCTTAGAGCAGGACAGCGCAGCCTCTCACTGCTCCGGTGTTGGTGTACAGTTTCTTGGCACTACCTGTGTGTGTTGGCAGGCCCATGTCGCGTAAAAGTGTGGGGTGTTCTCTCCATAGATGGAATTCCTTGACGTATATTCCCCGATAGATTTTACTCAGAAGACTGAGATTGCGGTACGTATTAGTCTGCAACTGTCTCCAGGTAACCGACTTCTCTCTGCGGGGGTCTTTGCGGGGAGGGGGGTATATCCTCCCGAGGGCTCTCTGGTGTTCGAAATTGCCCCATAGCGTCTAGTAACTGTGGCTGGTTCCTCGTAGTTCTGCGCCCCCCGGTCGGCGTATGCTCGCGCAAAGGCGTCGGAACGCTGGTTCCCTGTCACAGTTTGAGCGCCTGGTGTCCACGTAACGGAGCAGCTCGAGAAGCTGATTTTAAAGCGAAGCTCCTTATAGCGGCACTCGTCCGTCCCTCGTAGCTGTTGTAGTATGTAACAAGTATAACATTTTGACCTCCAAGGTAGTGCTGGTGAGACTTTTCTTCTGTGCGTTGTTGAACAATAAAAATAGTGCTGAATGTACATGCTAATTGCTGCTGATGGGCAATGAGAGACAGGAGCATTCGGCTTTTAGTTACCGCGCAGGCCGCGATCACCATTAGCAGCCATTAGCATGTACATTGAGCACTATCTGACAAGAAAGGGTTGCTACGTTATACTCGCTGGGTGTAACCTCCTTAGCTTTAGAAAGGTTTAGCGAGCGTTGAGCCGCAGTGCCATGAATACAATGAACTTGTATACACCATGAATGAACTCGAGGTGCTTAAAAATGGGAAGTAGATGCGAAGCACAAGCCGTAGAAAGTGTGCGTGTGCCTCTCGTTTAGTCCTTGAAATGTCCGCTGGATGGCGGTGCTTCTATATGGGGAATATATGATGAAAAGATGCGAGATGGTGGTGCTTGGAGTGTTGACTATAGATAGACGAACGGACACACAAACTGATGCATGGGCGGACGCACGGATGGCTGTACGGACGAATGGACGCATGGACTGACGCAGGGCGGATGCATGGATGAACGCAGGGATGGAGGCACGGATGGCCGCACGGACGGTCACACAGACGGACGCATGGATGGACGGAAGCAAGAATGAATGGATGGACGGATGCTTCGCCCCACTCTCCATCATTCATCCCGTGGACATGCTGCCATTTTCTTGCTACTTAAATATGAACCTCCAGTGAAAACACGAAGTTCTATTTCTCCTTCCACGACGCTACGAAAAGTCCACCCTATGCATGGTAACCCCGCATTGCAATCGTAATCGCATTAAAATGTAGTGAATACGGTACTTCAACCGACATGATGATTGCGTTCGCCTTCGAGTCGTGATTGGCGAACGTGAAAAAGGTCCTGTGAGTTTTAAATGCGAAGCATTTCTTAGCGAACTTCTGCGACTTTGAGCACGTCCGTCCGTCCGTCCGTCCGTCCGTCCGTCCGTCCATCCATCCGTCCATCCGTCCGTCCGTCCGTCCGTCCGTCCGTCCGTCCGTCCGTCCGTCCGTCCGTCCGTCCGTCCGTCCGTCCGTCCGTCCGTCCGTCCATCCATCCATCCATCCATCCATCCATCCATCCTCCATCCATCCATCCATCATCCATCCATCCATCCATCCATCCATCCATCCATCCATCCATCCATCCATCCATCCATCCATCCATCCATCCATCCATCCATCCATCCATCCATCCATCCATCCATCCATCCATCCATCCATCCATCCATCCATCCATCCATCCATCCATCCATCCATCCATCCATCCATCCATCCAGCCATCCATCCATCCATCCATCCATCCATCCATCCAGCATCCAATCCATCCATCCATCCATCCATCATCCATCCATCCATCCTCCATCCATCCATCCATCCATCATCCATCATCCATCCATCCATCCAGTCCTCCATCCATCCATCCATCCATCCATCCATCCATCCATCCATCCCCATCCATCCATCCATCCATCCATCCCATCCATCCAGTCCATCATCCATCCATCCATCCATCCATCCATCCATCCATCCATCCATCCATCCATCCATGCCATCCATCCATCCATCCATCCTCCATCCAGCCATCCAGCCATCCATCCATCCATCCCATCCATCCATCCATCCAGCCATCATCCATCCATCCATCCATCCTCCATTCCATCCATCCACTCCATCCTCCATCCATCCATCCATCCATCCATCCATCCATCCACCTCCATCCATCCATCATCCATCCATCCATCCATCCATCCATCCATCCAGCCATCCATCCATCCTCCATCCATCCATCAGCCATCCATCCATCCATCCATCCACCAGCCATCCATCCATCATCCATCCATCCATCCATCCATCCATCCATCCATCCATCCATCCATCCATCCATCCATCCATCCATCCATCCATCCATCCATCCATCCATCCATCCATCCATCCATCCATCCATCCATCCATCCATCCATCCATCCATCCATCCATCCATCCATCCATCCATCCATCCATCCATCCATCCATCCATCCATCCATCCATCCATCCATCCATCCATCCATCCATCCATCCATCCATCCATCCATCCATCCATCTATCTATCTATCTATCTATCTATCTATCTATCTATCTATCTATCTATCTATCTATCTATCTATCTATCTATCTATCTATCTATCTATCTATCTATCTATCTATCTATCTATCTATCTATCTATGTAGCCGCCTACGACTTTTAGCTCTCCTGGCCGTTTCGGAGAACGACGACGAAGTGTCTATTTCACAGAACGCTTGTACTCTTGTCTCAAATTTTCTATTTGTTTTACCGCGAATTCTGGGAGCTGATGCTCCCTCCTTGCGAGAATCGATGAAAAAGCCTCTCAGGATTTTCGAGGTGGACAACCGCTACGTCTGGCAGCGGCTAGGAAACGTGGGACCACCTCAAGTGGCACAGACAGCGAGGCAAAGGAGCTCTATTTCGACGGTTTCGAGTCATCGGATGACGACTACACAGTCGTCATGAGCCGCAATGCAAAAAGAAGGCTGCTACGAACATCGTCGACGACGAGTATATCCACCGTGCAGGCTACCACGCAGCGTTGGCCACACACTATACTCTTCATGGCTGTGGACCCTTCAGCCAACCTACGGCGGCTTAACGGGCAAGTCCTCTCTGCATACCTCGAAGGACTCGCTCCAAATGATATTAAAGACGTCAGGATCAACTCATGGAAGAATGTTCTGGCAGTTGCTGTTCTACACCGTAGTGCGCTCCAAACCTACAGAACTTCTCGGAAATCGACAGAGTCACAGTTAAATCAGTGATCCCCACTGACTGCAAAGGCAGTGTTGGCGTCATTTATGACGTGGACATTTCCATACCCGCTGACGATTTTCCAATCTTGATAAAGCCAACTACAGACGACATCCTAATCAAGCACATCGCAAGGCTTGGTCAGTCACGATGCCTGAAGATTGTTTTTGAGGGAGACAGTCTTCCCGCACACGTCAAAGTTGGCCACGTTCGCCACCAGGTCCGTCCATACATACCAAAGCCCCTACAATGCTTCAGATGTTTCAAGATGGGACATGTCAAAGGAGTATGTACCAGCAATGTCGTGTGCCCGCGGTGTGCCGAACCTTATTCAGAAGACACCTGCCACGCAACTGCGTTCAAATGCTCGCTCCAATTGCCATGGCGCTCATAAAGCGTCGTCTAAAGATTGCCCACGAGTGCGAAATGAACGCGCGGTGCTGAAACGCATGGTGCGCGACAACTCAACGCACAGAGAAGCCGCTGCTACTGTCAGGCGTCGTCGGCGTCACCACAGAAGATCATCACGCAACGTGACGTCTGCCGATAGAGACACGTCATCTCAAGCAAGAAGAACTGGCCCCCATCGTCAAGCTCTTCGAAGACGGATACACCGAAAACGGAATCAGGGTCACGACTCCCACCTCGTGAAGAGTGGCCATCACTTCCACGAATACAGCCTGTTTCAGAGGTGCATCGAATCCCGCCAACCTCGGTGCCATAATGAACCACTGATAAAAAGACAACTGAGGATTGCCAGGTAATCAACATGTTGCAGACCCTTAGGAGCACAATGCGCACTAATCAACATGAACACCCCATCAGCGCAGAGCGCAATCCAAGTGCTGGTCACTTTGAGTCCGGTGCTTGCAGAAGGTAAAACGATGTCCCGCAACATGTTATCCTTTCGAGAAAAGCTCAAGAACGCATCTGTCCTTCAGTGGAATGCCAGAGGACTTGGGGCGCGTATGTCCGAGTTCCGGCAATATGTATTCACGAACCAGTTCTCCATAATTGTGATTTGTGAACCGAACCTGTCAGCTCAGATGAGACTGTCTGGATATGAGTGCTTTATGTCTTCTACCCACGGAGAGCGCAGCAAGGTCGTTGTGTTCATACGGCGTGACTCAACTTATGTTCATCATCCTGTACCCCCTGATAAAGAAAACCAGTACGTTTGCCTAACAGTTAAAAAAAAGAAGACCACATTAACCATCATCGGAGCCTACTTACCCCCATCAAGTCGTCTAGACCGTGAGCGCTTGCGCGGAATTTTGAATTTAACTCTCCAGCCATGGGTGATAACTGGCGACTTCAATACCCACCACTACTTATGGGGAAGCTCCAGGGTCAACACTAGAGGTAGACAGTTAGTGTCTTTCGCTTCTGAATGTGAACTTATCCTCGTGAATGACGGCAGCCCTACTTATCTGCGCGGATCGGCCTATAGCAGTTGCTTGGACCTCACTTTCATCTCACGCTCGTTCGCCAGCAGAGTGCACTGATTTTCGGATTTGGAAACAAGGGGTAGTGACCACATCCCAACATACGTGAAGATTGACGGCTTTCCGAGTCTCAAGTCCTCCAGAGCCGTCCAGTGCACCGATTGGCAAAAATACAAGTTAATCATGGAGGACTATGTTGGCGCCTCACCTTTCAACTTAGAGGGCGTAATAAAGAGTGCCCTACAGTCAAGGACGCGTTCGCTTCCGGTGAGCTCATCTCGCACTGATATGGACATTGATCTCGAGAAACTCCGAGCGATTCGTCGTCGTGCAGACGACGTTATAGACGCACGAGGTCACTTGATGATCTGAGAGTGGCCAGACGCACACAAAAGAAAATACAGCGTCACATGGACAAGTTGGACAAGCAACAATGGGTATCTTTTAGATGCGGAAGCATCTTATACTCGCGCCTTGTAGTGCACCGTCCGCGCCGTCCGCACCGCTTCTCGAACATTCGACAGCTGACGCGCGCGCATGCGCCGTCGCGCCGTCGCCCACCATCTGTGCCGCGCGCGCTTCTCCTTCGAGAACATTCGACAGCTGACAGCGCATGCGCCGTCGCGCCGTCATCATCTGTGCCGCGCGCGCGCTTCTCCTTCGAGAACATTCAACAGCTGACAGTGCATGCGCCGTCGCGCTGTATATATACTCAAGGTCGGCGCTCGCTCGCTCAGTTGCCGCTCGTCGGTTGGTTTGTACGGCGCGTCGACGTCCAAGGTCGCGGTGAAATGAATTCCAACGAATCCACAAACACAATGATCGACGTCCCTTCGACCAGCGCCGTCCTTTCGCACACGTGTGTACGTGCTCACTCATTTAACACCCCCTCCTACAACCACGTTAACCAATTTAGCCATCGACCCAAGTAAGTCGCAATTTAACACCCCATTTCACAACCACGTTAACCAATTTAGCCATCGACCCAAGTAAGTCGCACTTTAACACCCCGTTAACCAATTATATGCTCCGCATCCTCCTCAGTGTTCCCCCGAGGGAAGCTGCGGGCAATTTTTTTGCGAGTCGTTGGATCCCAGAAAGCCTCTGTCACTAATCTAAAGCACTGTCTAGGGTCTTCGTACAACCATTACTCAGCGCTACCCATTAAAATTTCTGGCACTTCATTTATGCTGCGAAGAGATTGATGTCGCAGATTCTTTCTGTCAAAGGATTGCCTGCAGGTCAAATTAAACTGGGACGAAGACGCCCGACTTTTCTGTATCCTCACGTGATCCCCGAATGGAGATTTCGTTTTCAATGGACGAACTAAAGGCTGCGCTTGCTTTGTGTAGACGTTGTTCAGCGCCAGTACCTGACAGCATCACTTACCGCGCTCTGTGTCACCTAGGAGATCAAGCTCGGAAGGCACTCTTGCAGCTGTACAATGACTCCTGGCAAACTGACATGGTTCCACAGGAATGGAAGTCAAGTCGCCTGATTCCACTTCTCAAAGCCAGCAAGTCAACCTTGGAGATTTCCTCTTACCACCCGATTGCCCTCACGAGCTGTGGGGGAAAAGTTATGAAAAGGATGATTTTAACGCGTCTGGAGTGGTACTTAGAGTTCTACGAAATATATCCAGATGCCATGTCCGGGTTCTGACGAAGCCGCTCGTCAATTGACAATGTAGTTGACTTGGTGACATATGTAGAACACCAGAAGGCCTGCAAACGGTTATCTGCCGCTCTGTTTCTTGACGTTAAAAGAGCATACGACAATGTCACCCACGAAGCCATTCTCAGCGCACTAGAAGGAGTGGGTCTTGGCAGGATATATACGTGGGTTCAGAGCTACCTACAGAATAGATATTTTCACGTGCAGACCGAGAATGGCCCGACACCCGAATATTACTGCAGCCGAGGAGTCCCGCAAGGCGAAGTGCTAAGCCCGACGCTGTTCAACTTAACACTCATTGGACTGGTTGGCAAGCAACCAAGCAGTGTACGACTTTCCATTTATGCTGATGGCATCTATGTGTGGACATCAGGTGTGACTCGACTTCAACTTCGCGCTCGACTTCAGAAGGCAGCATCGGTGACATCGTACCACCTACGCAATTAGGGCTCGAAATCGCAAGTGGGAAGTGTGCAGTCGTGACTTTCACCAGAAAACCAATGTCCGCTTACGGCATATCAATTAACGGACACTTGGTGTCATGCAGCCGGAGTCACAGGTTCTTGGGAGTCGTAATCGAGTGAAACCTGTCTTGGACACCCCACGTAAACTACGTGAAAAAGTGGCTGAACGCCTTTTGTCACTTATTCAGGTTTCTTGCTGGAAAAAGTTGGGGAATGTGAATGTCTGTCGAGTCTATGTTACAGCTGTACGAGGTATTATTTACTGGATTCCTGTGGTATAGCCTACCTGTTATATCTAACACGTGCAAAACGAACCTGCGCACAATCCAAAATATTCTAGCCCAAGCGCTTAGGATATGCCTTGGTTTACCCCGCTGTGCATTGACAGCTGAAACAATTGCCATTGCACAGGACTACTCGATCATGACGCACATCACCATTGAAACGATGCGTACGTACCTCAGGCAACATGCTAGGAATGCTTCCCACCACTTGGCAACCCTCGCTACTGTGAGGCCCCGCACAAAATTTAGTGCAATTGTCTGTGCTCAGCGTGCGTCGTTTACGTCAGGTTTTACGCCTGCTGAGAAACTGGTATATCCTCCGTGGTGCCTGACACTTCCACAAGTACGTGTTTCAATTCCAGGAACACATAAAAAATCAAATTTGCCTTCATCAGCCCTAAAACAATTGAGCTTGAGCCTTCTGCACGAAATGTACAACAACCACGTGCACATGTGCACCGATGGTTCAACCACAGCGTCTGGTTCTGGCGGTGCGGTGGTGATTCCAGCTAGAGGAATCACTCAGCGAATCAAACTGTCACACGTCACTACGTCTACGGCGGCAGAACTTGCGGCTTTGCGTGGTGCCCTAGAGTACATCAAATCCCAAAGACCGAGTAAATGGGCTGTGTTTTCCGACTCGAAACCAGCCCTACAGAGCATGCAGTCAGTCCTTCGACGAGGTTGCCATGAACAATTAACTTACGAAATTGCCAAGCTTGTTCACCACGTCACAGAAACAGGCCACGAGGTCAAGTTTCAGTGGCTTCCTGGCCACTGTGGGATCAGTGGCAATGATTCCGCAGACAACGCGGCTCGCACGTCGCACCAAGAAGAACTCACCCTTCCGATTCCTTTGTCAAGGACTGACGCTGCAAAACAACTTCGTCACCTGGCACGTAGTCTGAGTCTGCAGGAGTGGAACCCCCGAAGCATAAGACATACGAGACTATACCAAATAAACCCTCGACTGGAACTTCGACCTCCATCCGGACTTCGTCGATGTGAAGCTTCACTTCTTTGTCGCCTTTGGTTGGGGGTTGCCTTCACAAAAGCATATAGAACCCTCATCGGATTGACCGACAATGCGGAATGCGACGTCTGCTGCACCAAAGAAGACATCGACCATCTGATATGCCATTACCCTCGATTTGCTTCTGAAAGACAGAAGCTTGCGGATGCATTGCGACAATTGGACGATCGGCCACTCTCTGTGCAGATGCTACTGGAACACCGTCATCGCCTTTCGTCGGCTCAAGAAGCAGTCAAAGCTGTCTTGTGCTTTTTGAGGACTACAGGCCTACGTGACCACCTTTAACTTTTGTGTAGTGCCACCGCTGCATACGCGGCAGCCGACTGACTGACAATCCTCTTTTTTTCTCTCTCTCTTTCTCTTCTTTCCTCTCTCTCTCTCATCTTTATGCCCCCTTCCTATTCCCCCAGCGTAGGGTAGCAAACCGGGCATGTGCCTGGTTAACCTCCCTGCCTTCCCTCTTGTTGTTTATCCCCCCCCCCTGGCCGTTTCGATTATGGTATCGATACCAAACTTGGTATGGGACAAATTGACTGTGTGAAGAACCAATACTTTTTTGCAGACTAGTTGGTTCATACTTGAAAAATTTGAATTGCTGCACAAACTTGAAGGAAAACAAGGGAGACAGGAAAGAGCGCAGACTACCAACTTTTAATTGTCGTTTCTTGAATCCAATATATACGCATGCTACGCTGCGCTTCCACGATGCGCACACAACCAAAGATGCCACAAACAAAGCCGTCCCAAAACAAATAAATTCAAATGAGACTGCCACTACAATGACAAACGCGAAAAATGGCAAAATTACAATAGCGATGCCCACCGCAATCTAAACTGCGTATTCCCAAGGTGCACACTCTTATTCAATCTAAACTTATCTTTTAGTATCTTTTGTATTTTTATTGCACCAAGCATCAACACAGGCGTGAAAATATGAAAAGTACTCTAGAGACTTTTGTTTAAAACATTTAAAAAGCGCTTAGCACCGAAAAAACAATACAATAACAATTTTATAGTCACTCCAAGCAGCCCCAAGTGAGCAAACCCGAAGAAGCAGTACGCCGAGAGAGTAAAAAATAACAAACATAAAACCTTACAAAACATTACGTAGCGTCACATGGGAAATAAAACAGGAACACTCATGAACAAAACAAAAGAAGAGAAATGGAACAGAACACAAGAACATGACAACATACCACTCTCATAGAGTGCTCGTGGTCATTTCGCTAGCTCCACATATACTAAATTTGGTATCACGTGACGTGAATAGATGACGAAGCTAAACGACACATCCTAACATGATAATCATGACACGGAAGTCATGTACCGCATCATTCGCCTCCACCGCGTAACATTGTGCTGATTTTAAAGTGACATACCAACATTTCTCATTCATGCTTCGCATATCATCGATTACCACTGTACGTGGTATCTGCCAATGTTTTTCGTTACGCAGAGGTGGCAAATATTTACTGCACAGGCCATGAAATTTAGAAATTTATATAAAGAACCTATATGCAGCTTCAAGATATACAGTTTCTTCATTTTCGTTTTCAGGTTTACATATACACTAACTTTACACAGAAACTAACTCTATTTCCGACCCAGGGCAAGTAAGCAGGCCTAGGAAGACCGTGTTTGTCAGCAGACCTACGCCCTACGGTGTTTTTTACGAAAGTTTTTTATAACTCGCCCCAAATGCCGCGGGACGGCTCTAAGCTCTCCCATAGTAAGTACCAAGTTCTCTAAATTGTTAACCACTTCTTCTAAACATACAGGCACCCGCTTCGTTAATGCTCTTGCGTTGCGGGTTGTAGTCGGGACGGCATTATGCCCTCCCATAGTAGAGTACTATGTACTCTAAGTAGTTGAACACTTCTCATCTCATCTCGGCGATGGAGATCCGCAAGGAATGTAAGGGACCGCTTTAGGCTCTCCCGTAGTCGAGTACTAAGTACTCGAAATCGTTAACCACTTCTAAACACGTTAACCATTTCTTCTACAACTTTTAGCCCTCCTGTCCGTTTCGATAGTGGTATTGATACCAAACTTGGTATGGTATAACATGACTGTATGAAGAACATATTTGACTAGTCATAACATGATCGAAAATCATAATATGCATGTCATGATTATCATGGTTTACATATCATGGTCCTGCAGCTCTAGCGGTTGTTTTGTTCACATGGGATGTTGCAAAACTTGCATGGTATGACATGATTGCATGGCGAACACAATACACAGACTCTAACATGAAAATTATGACATCCGTGTTATGTAAAAACAAGACAACATGCCACACTCCTGATACGCTGGCAGCCATTTAAATCGCTAGCTTCACTTATACCAAATTTGGTATTACGGAACGTGAATGGACGACCAATGTATGATACTGGTGCAAACATGATAATCACGACATGCGTGTCATGTAACAACATGACTACATGTCACACTCATGATGCGCTCCCAGCCGTTACACTAGCTTCACATATACCAAATTTGGTTTTACGTGACGCCAATGGATGGAATAGGTAAACGACACATCCAAACATGATAATCATGACATTCGTATCATGTAACAACATGACTCCCTCCGCACTCATGATGCGCTCGCGGCCGTTCCACTAGCTTCGCATATGCCAAGTTTGGTATTACGTGACGACAATGAATGACGACGGTATGTGACTGACATGATAATCATGAGATGCGTGTCATGTGAGAACATGACTAAATGCCACAGTCAACGCGCCAGTACATTCCGACGTGGCGCGGTGCGCGTGCTCGCAGGTGTTCATTTCGTCGTGTCACGCCGGCATGATCACGCCAGGTGCTGGTCCTGCCATATATTCGCAGGCGCGTGCCTCGCTGCGTTGCTTTGACGCATGCGCGTTTAAGCTCGTCCGGCGTCCCTCCGTCACGAAAAGAGGGAGACGCGGTGTTGTCTGGGCAACGTATCGGCACGAAATGCAGCATGTCGCATTTCGCGCCGGTTTCCGTCGGGCCGCGCCGACTGGTTGCGCCGGTCGCGCCTGGCGTTTCGCTAACGTAGCGTCGCTGTGCCCAGCTTGCGCGCGCGTCAACTCTACATTAGAGTATATTGAGCCCTTTATGATGCGCTTGCGGTCGTTTCGCTAGCTCCACATACACCGAATTTTGTGTTACGTGACGTGAATGGATGACGAAATATATGACTGGTGCAAACATGATAATCCTGACACGCGTGACATGCAAAAACATGACAACATACTACGCTCATAGCATGCTCGTGGCCGTTTCGCTAGCTCTACATACACTAAATTTGGTACCACGCGACGTGATTAGATAAGGTAAAGGACACTTCCAAACATGATAATCATGACACGGAAGTCATGTGCGGCATCATTTACCTCCACCTCGTAACGTTGTTCTGATTTTAAAGTGACATAACATTTCTCATTCATGCTTCGTATATCATCGATTCCCACTGTACGTGGGATCTGCGAAAATTTTTTCTAGACGGTCGTCACGTAATTCTAAATAAGACTAACTTTGTGCTAAATATGCGATGCGATGTACAAGGTCCTGGCTGGGGTCGGTCTGCTTGGAACTCACGTGAGCTGCGACGCCTTCTCAAGCATTTTTCATTGCTGGATGCGCCTGGTGTCATGCACGGAAATACTTTTGTTTGGGCATGGCGCCGCGGACCATCCTCCAGCAGACTCGACCGGCCCGGGCTTATATTCCACATGCTTTGTAGAGACGTTTGTTTCTGACTTTCGTATTCCGCCCATCCCACCTTCGCCTGTGTACGTCTCTGGTCATCGTTCTATTGTCCTAGAACTAAAAATTGCATTTTCTTTTTCGAAGAAACTATGGCGTCTTGATGTTCGCGCCCTCCACGATGCGTGCTCTCGGTCAAATTTGTCCCGTGCAATACAAGTGTCACTCGCTGCGTCTGATTCATTTGATTGGGATGCGCTTAAAACGAAGTGGCGCCTGCACTGCTCAGTTGAAGAGCGTTCACTTCGTCGTGACGTTTCTGAGGAGCTGGCCAATACTGCAGCGAAGTTACGCATCGCCTTGCGCGCCGAAACGCCGTCTCCCCTGATGCGAGCTTGGCAACGTGAACTACGTGAACGCTTCCAGCGTTTGATTGCCGCCTCGTCTCTGGCGGCGGCTGCTTGACGTTGTAGGCACAACCCTTGTGCCCACCCTGAGGTGCTATGCTATGTGAGGCAATCGTGTTTTGGGCAGTCACAATCGCCTGTTTTTACGACCACGCAGACACCCCCTACACAGCCGCTTTCTACACGTGATCGATCTCTTTTTCTGGGGCATTTTGAAGAGATGTCATGTTCGGCCATGCGGACAAAGTGTGATATAATACCGCCTATGCTTAGAGGTTTGCCTCCCGTTCCTCAACAAACTGCTGATTCTCTGAACGTCCCCTCCATCAGTCGAAGAGGGAAAGGCAGCACTACACTCTATGAAATGGCGGACAGCCCCTGGGCCAGACAGTTTTCCAGTTGAATGTTACTTGTCATTTTGGAATGAGCTTGGTACTGCCCGCGGTTATCGAGCGATGTTTCGAGAATGGGATCTTTTCATCAAGTTTCCGAGATAGACGTATTGTACCAATCCAAAAAGCTGACGCTTCCTCTGTTAGTCCTGAAGATTGGAGACCTATCACGCTTCTTAACGTTGACTATAAGATATCCTCGACGGTGTTGACTATAAGATATCCTCGACGGTGATTGTTCAGCGGTTGATGCCACTGTTGAACACTCTGGTGGGTCGTCACCAGGCTTCATGTATGTCTGGACGAGAAATACACAGCTTGTTCTTTACCACCGGGATATCGTAGCCTATACTTTGTCATGATCTGCGCGTAATCTCCTTGTGTCTTTGGACCAAGAGAAAGCATTTGACCAACTAGAGCACACGTATACCTTTAAAGTGCCCACAGCCTTTGGTTTTCCTGGTTCTTTTGTGGAATTAATTAGACATGCATACTCTGGTATAAAAAGCACACTAGTTCTAGATGGTTGGGAGAGTGCTGCCTTTGCTATTACACACGTGGTCCGCTAGGGATGCCTATTGTCTCCTGTTCTATTATTTCTCAGCCTTGAGCCATTTTTGTGGGCTCTAGAAGCGGATTCACGTGTCAGGGGCCTTGCGCTTCCGGGCAGCAGTGCCGTGAAAGTCCCAGCTTTTGCTGACGACAATACCCTGTACCTTTCGGATGAAGATAGCCTTTTACATAACCTGCGTTTATTCTTTCAGTATGGTGACATTTCAGGTCACCATACTTAAAGCCTCTCTAAATCCCGGTATTTGTTCATAGGCTGTCCTAACCCCAGATTTAGCGCCACATCTTTTCTTCGGCCGGCTGTGCCTCTTCGCATTTCTGGAATTCTATACAACCACTTTGTAACTCCGTTTGGTCAAACCCTCAACGAAGTAAAACAAAACATTGATGACGCACGGGATTTTGGCTTCCCGCTTCTCTAACAGAGGTACCTTGCGCAGATTTTGTTCTGCGGTCGCATTTGGTACCTTTCTCACTTGGAGCAGCCAACTTTACGCATCGTGAGGTCATTGTAGTCTGCCTTTTGTTCCTTCTTTCGGTCCGGTGGCACTGAGTTGGTTTCTCATGCGGGGTTAGGACAGCAGCGTTCCCAGGGAGGTTTCGCTTTTTCTTTGGTATCAATACGCTGCAGGCTACTGGCCCTGCGCTTCCTATGGTGCCTCGTACAAGGAGAAGAATCCCCCGCGCGAACTCTGGCATATTATTAGATGCGGAAGCATCTTATACTCGCGCCTTGTAGTGCGCCGTCCGCGCCGTCCGCACCGCTTCTCGAACATTCGACAGCTGACGCGCGCGCATGCGCCGTCGCGCCGTCGCCCACCATCTGTGCCGCGCGCGCTTCTCCTTCGAGAACATTCGACCTCCGACTACAGCCCGGCGTTCAACAACGCGCCAACGGCGAGCACTGCGTTGCTACCGTCTGTGGCGTCGACGTCATGACGATGTACCTCGCGCCAAACCTCTCTCGTGCCGCCGTAGAAAAGTACGTCGACGAGGCCGTGCAAGATTACAGAAAACAACAACCGCAACATCGACCGTTCATGCTAGTTGGCGACTTCAACGTCGACGTCATCAAGGACGATTGGATTGTCGAATACATGGCGTCGCGACACTCGCTGAAACGCGCAACGCACGACGACTGCAAACACCACCAGCCGACCACCATTCGCGGAACCTGCATCAATTGATATGTGGGGTTTAACGTCCCAAAACCACCATATGATTATGAGAGACGCCGTAGTGGAGGGCTCCGGAAATTTCGACCACCTGGGGTTCTTTAACGTGCACCCAAATCTGAGCACACGGGCCTACAACATTTCCGCCTCCATCGGAAATGCAGCCGCCGCAGCCGGGATTCGAACCCGCGCCCTGCGGGTCAGCAGCCGAGTACCTTAGCCACTAGACCACCGCGGCGGGGCGCGGAACCTGCATCGACCACGTCTTTGCAAATTTCGACCTACGACCGATGCAACCCGATCCACTCACTCTTTACTTTACCGACCACAAAGCCATCGTCCTCAAAGTTCGTCGCAATAAATAAAACACCGCCCTTTCGCATACGTGCCGTACGTGTTCACTCATTTAACACCCCATTTCACAACCACGTTAACCAATTTAGCCATCGACCCAAGTAAGTCGCAATTTAACACCCGTTAACCAATTACATGCTTCCGCATCCTCCTCAGTGTTCCCCCGAGGGAAGCTGCGGGCAATTTTTTTTCTAGGTACTCACCTTCGGTATTTAATGCCTAATGTGCACCTTAATCGGGGCCCACAATCAGTAACACTTCCTTCGTTTTATGCAACAGCTGTCGCATTTTTTTTGTCATATCCAGTCAACTTGCTCTACAGGGTAGATGTGTTAGACAATCCTATTGTTGACACAACAGCCGCTTTGTTGCTCCCGGTAGTTCCTCCGGCACGCCGCACCCGCTCTAGTCGTGTGTCTTGGAGCACGCTGACGGCATCATTTCTGTCTGGCCACCTCCGGGACTTCATGCGGCGGCTGGGGTGGGGCGTTCTCCCTACCTTTGACCGCCTCGAAAGATGGAGAATGGTCCAGCCAGCAACATGGCCGAACTGCTCCCTACGGGAAACAAATCAGCATGTTTTAAGACAATGCGTTGTTGCTCGTGCTTCCTGGAGGGCCGTGAATGCTGGGTTTCGCGTCCTGGGAGTAAACAGCTTTGTTTCTTCTGCACGTTGTTCTCGAGGCCGCTTCGCCTGCCTTCTCATTGTTGCTGGTGCCTACTGTCTTTGGCTTAATCGCTGTGAAGCTGCTGCAGCAGGTCGTCGCCATCTCGCTCTCTTCCCGATTTTGGAGCGACTGTACATAGCAATACTAATTGTTTTGTCAGAGGAACTCCATTCTGGATGAGGAGGAATTCCTTCGACGCTGGTCCTGCCCTTTTGTGTTCGTCTGCGAGAGACCTGTGAAGCTTGCTTTCAGGCCTGCCTGGTTTTGGTAAGTTAATCTTTGTTTAGTACTCGCACAAATACCTTGTAAATACTATGTAAATACCTAACATTTACACTTCCTTTGTGTGTTCATCGTTTAGCATGTATTTTACATATGCAAACATATCTTTTTGTAACAATTATTGTGTATCTGTGTATGTTGTGTTCCGCGTACATATGTAAACATATCTTTTTGTAACAATTTTTGGTGTGACTATGGATGTTGTGTTCCGTCACGATGTTCTGTTGGATTGTAATTGATGTACACTGTTCGTGAGACTAAAACTTTCTAAACACAAGTGTACAATAAAACTTCCCTTTCTTTTCCACACTAAATCGTTATAAGCTTTTTTTACAAACATTGCCCTTCCACAGTAGAGTATGAGTACTTTAAGTCAATAAATAGTTTTTTTTTCGAAACTGAGAATGTAAATGCGCAGAATATACATTTTCGTGTTTTATTTGTACCTATTGTCTCCCATGCAATGTGCCCATGTGTGCTTGTCATATTGTGACACATTCTTGTGTGTCTGTGTTTGTGTGAAACATCAATTGTACATGTACAAACACCGACGGTACAAGTGACGTCTGTTTTGTCATCATGGTTCACGTATGTCTAGCAAGAAAATGTTCTGTTGGAATGTCATCGATGTCTGTCAAAATCCATTCTCTAATCACATACTACATACAGCTTGCATATCTCGCAGCCAAATGCCTAGGTTCCCAGCGCATACTTTTTTTCCGGACGGCTATATTTTTGTGAACTGCTATACTGTTGCGAGCTGGAAGCGTCGCTTTGGCTCGGTCGAGCTGCGACATGCCTTGACTGTCTCTAAACGAATCTGTGCTTGCAGCCGGCGCCACCAGAGAACTATATTATTGTGCCTTGGCCGGACCATCAGCCACGAGTGTGAGTTCTAAGAGCCAGACATGACTGGCAAATGATAAACACATGTGATGTATTAACGCAAACAGAAGCATAATTCTAGCACGTCGGTGACGCGGCTGGCAGTAGATCTTTTGCATGGTGACCATTAGGACATGTCGCCATTCCACTGAGTGTAAAGTCACGCTTTCCGTGTTCACGTTTCTTTTAATCGCAACTGTACATACCTGATGCAGTTACTTCTGCAGACTGCAATGCTCTTGTTGTAGACATTTCGGACTATTGAGGAAGGTATTCTCAACGTTTCACAAAAGAAGCACAAATTTCCTGCAGACAAGAAGCGCGAAACATGCTTACGACCGGACTCGGGTTCGGAAGTTTTGCGTTTGAATTGCGGAGCGTCTGCTAGCAAGGCAGTTCCGGATGTTGCTTCGCTGCGCTTGTGACAGATGGCGCGACATGGTGCCTAGATATGGCGGCACACACTGAACTCGCTGTGTTCTGGTGTATGTAATCTTCCATGGGTGCGGGAAAGCTCTCCAATGGTGGAGTACTCTAAATGGTCCAACATTTGTTCTAAACATGTGGTCGTATAGCGGGACGGCTGGCTACTCTCCCGTATATGTGCTCAAGTAGTATTCAAAATGCTGCATACGTCTCGCTGATAACCAATAGTACTAGGTTGCCGTCGAATTGCAAAGCTCCGCCGAAGAGTCGGGGCCACCTGGCAGTCGATCTTGCTCTCGTGACCGCCGCTTGTCTGTGCTTGGAGTGATTGGTGCCGTGCAAGCACGGGTGGGTTACAGCGACAGTCTGGTTGTAAGCCTGCTTGGCGCTTTGTTCGTTCTTCGTTTTTGGGACTATTATTGACCACCCGTGGTGTTTCGTACGAATACACGCACGTCATGTACGAAGCGGATTAGGCAGGAACCTGAAAAATCTTATGCTTGGGCATATTGGTAATTCACGTTCACTGTGAAGCGCACAAACGAACGAAGCTAGAAAGTGCCGTGTCCGCGTCGCTTTTTGTCCATCTTTGAGCACTTTCGAGCGAATAATAGTAGGAACATATTTAACCATTATGCGTTATGATTACTTGTTTTTGCGCCAGGCTGCAACAGAGGCTACCACAGTGGCTATAGCCAGGGGTGGCACATCGGGTTCGTACCCCCCCCCCCCCCTGTTTTTTTTCCGCCATAGAATAGAAAGCCCTAAATACCACTGGACCACATTTGCCGACCCATGTCCTACTTCACATCACGGAATAAACGTTGACAGAGATGATTGTGTTGTCTAGATGTTCTACGGAAACCAAGGCTCCACGCAGGTTGTGTATATATACTGCCAGGACGCGTTTTTACGGAGGCTGCAGCTTGCAAGCATATAGGCTGGCAAAACAGAACTTCAAAGATATTGTTCTCGTTTTACACGAAATCGATCCCTTTCAAGGAAAACAGTGCTCTTGATGTGTACTTCTTCGTTTCTCTCGTTTTTTGACGCTGTTTCTTTATCACTCTATCGTAGCAGCACACCCAAGCAACCACTTTAGTAGATCACAACAAACTTTCTTCGCCACTGCACAATGACTGTTGGTAGTAAATGTGCTGATTAGCATACTTTTCCTAAAACCAGCCTAATGTTTAGCTTATGTGTAATCATGAGCAAAAACTCAGATTTTTTATATATCCTCGATAGCTGTACTGACCGTTTCGCGCTATGGGATTCTTAACCTATTGTTTAGGTACATTAAAACTACCTGACGATGAGTTCACTTAAAAGGTTATATTTCTCTAAATGCTGTCTTCCTACACAAACACGCAATAATGTGTTGTTGTTAACATTTAGAGTTGCATAAAAATTTCCCAAAACTGCAAAAGTACGTCAAATTTATTTTGAGTGAAACGCCTACAATCATTCCGTAAAGAAAATTTATCCTGGTTTAATGTGGAGAGAACAGACTTTTTAACAACGCGTTTTATGAGGTATAGCTTTCAGCTTTCAGATAAAATTAACGCGCGAATTGCGGCGTATAATTCATTTCCCAAGAGACATGGTGGAAGGCTTCTCGCTTTGTACTGACAGCCTTCAATTTTTGTTCTTCGAACGAATCACACACGGTTTAGAGCCAAGCATGGGACAGTTGGCGCGGTATACATCACTATAGCGACAGCTTAAGGAGGACAAGTTTTTTCTTGATTACTGTAATGAGCTTCTGTTTTTCTCGGGATGTTTATAAGCAGCGATTTTTTTAGCGTCGTCGATTTCTTTGCGTCACTTTTTTCAGCCATATATACATACTTATGTCACTGTATACGCCACTGAACACTGATTGATGATTGAGTGATAGATATGCGGGGTTTAACGTCCCAAAAACACCATATACTTATGAAAAACGCCGTAGTGGAGGGCTCCGGAAATTTTGACTACCTGAGGTTTGTAACGTGCACTCAAATCTGAGCCCCCCTCCCCCACACCCCCTGAATACTATTATCGAATGCAACTGCACTGGTCCGCGCAGCTCAGATGCAGTCTCATTTCAGGACAGCCTATAGACTTCAAGGAAAAATCAACAGCTGAGCTCATGACCATTACTGAGTCCAATCTGGACAATAGGCTGCAGTGTACAATTTGTTGTACTGGCGAGGCTTGTCCGGCTGCAGTGTACATGACATGGTAGAATACCAACTCTGTGGGTAGGCTCACAGAAAAATGGGCAAAGATGCGAAGGCTACCTAATAACTTATGAAGGCAACGTTGTGAATTGAGACCAGTATCACAGGTGTTACGAAAAAAAAGCTAAAAAAATTCGTTAAGCTAGAATAGAGAAAACGCATTACCACAATATAATACGTTCAACGACAGCTGAAGAGTTAGCCTGTAGTTGCTTGTACTGACGTGTGATGGCTTCAAACACCGTGGGACATGGTAAGGAAGCTTGTCATTGTGGAACGTTTAACACAAAATGAACAAAAGACGGGGAATTTGAAGGGCTCGTTTTTTTGTTAGGCACATGAAATAGAGCTAACAAGCAGTCGAGCCAAGGAAAGTGTAAAGGATGTTACATGTAATTGATATGAAGAAGAAGATATGAAAGTGGACAAATTCGTAAGTCATGACTTGCCACTGGGAATGATCAAATTCACCTTCCATATTTCCTATATAGCAAGGACTTTGTTCAGACGGACTTGATATATTCAAGTAGTATTCCAGGGATTAATGACAGATGCAAGCTCGCAATGAGGTTACGTGCTACGTGGCACCAATAGGCAGAAAAAGAGTGTTCACAACTCGCACTCACGCTAATGAACGGCGCCGACTAACACTCATATGTTTAGACGCATAAAGATACCGCATAAAGTGGACGCCGGGATGACTGCCACCGAAGCTCAATTGGTAGAGCATTGGAAGCGTTATTCGAAGGTCGCTGGTTCAGTATCACGATTATTACGAACAATATAGTATAAACATTTATTGGCTCGATTATGTTGTGGTTCTCGGCATTGGAAAATGAAATGAAATGCAATCATCAGCTGTCTACACGAAGAAAACATGACTCAACTTCTAACCATTTTATAGTACACCTGACGGTGTGCTTTCACTAATGAAACAGGTGTATTGTACACATAAAGTCATGCTTCAATGGTGTAGTACCGAAAAAGAATATTCACACAGACATCCCATTTTTATCTTTCACCCCGTATATCTGCTACAAAGATTGCCAGTGTTTATGTGAAGGAGTTCAGCCATGCTCGCTCAGAAAATGATAAACTACAGAAACGCATGCCCACAGTTTCTGATTGCAAGAAGCACATTTCATTTGCAAAAGAATGTTCACAACCAGCACCAGAGTAGTGTGTGAAGAAGTCTGTTGTAACGAGATTTTGTGACGGGGTTTACGGGCAACTGCTGCTCTTGAAAGAGAGAAATTCAACCTTGTTGGTAAGACATTAGGTAATAGAGAGGTCTAGTTTAGCACGCGCAGTGGCCTGACGCACGCCACACGCGAGAGGGAGCAAGAGTGCGCATGCGCTGAACCTAAAGAGATGCTTGCGTTTGCGCACGCTGGATCATGCGCGGTGAATCATGCATGCTGGATCTGGGCGCTTACGTTGCGCCCGCTACGGCCATTGATTACCTTACCAGTGGCTCTTGCGAGATCTCAAACTTTAGAGACTAAAACAGACAAGACTGCTGCGACCGACAACACTACCGTGGTTGTGGCAGCAAACGCAGTACATGAGAATTTCGGTGGTTTTGGATTATAAATATTCAACCTGAAGACAATAGGTGAACAGGTGTAGGAGATTGGTTTTGCTGCCAAGCTGTAGCTCAACGTTGGACGACCGGACAACGTCACTTAGGAAGGAGGAACCCGATGGTGACTTGAAGCACCCAGATGTGTTTGTGGGTTGTGTACGGGGCGTCATGTGTGTGATACCTTTGAAATGTTGTAGTTGCTACGTGTGCCTAACCAGAAGATGTCTGAAGTATCGCCTGAAGAAGCATTCTATTAGAAAGCAAAGGTTAGTTCTG
This sequence comes from Rhipicephalus annulatus, assembly GCA_013436015.1. Taxonomy (NCBI): domain Eukaryota; kingdom Metazoa; phylum Arthropoda; class Arachnida; order Ixodida; family Ixodidae; genus Rhipicephalus; species Rhipicephalus annulatus. The sequence continues at coordinate 188,858 of WOVY01012392.1, forward strand.
ATCATGCATTTAGCGTGCATGTGGATGCACGTAGGCGTTATATCTACGGAAGTCGGGTGATTGGTCTCGCACATGGTGCTCTCATCATTGCGAAAGCAGCTTTCACGGCTCGTGAAGAATGACGCGTGAAGACGCCGCCACAAATGGGGACATTTTTGTACTAAACGCTTAGCAACCCTAGTTTGGTTCTTCTTTTTCTTTTGTATCGTGATCTTAGACTATGTCTGTAGCAAACAATAAGTGTTAAATTGGTAATCTCATTTTCGAGAAGATTCTGGTGTGTATTAGTTCTTAATCTCGTGCTTAATTCAGCTGCACTGCTCTGAGACCTGAGCGCCCCCACTTGTCGGCGACAGCGGTGGCCTGCCGTGAGTGAATGGGAAATAGGCGAAAGAAATCATACCTGTCGAAAAAAGAGCCAGTTACCAAAGAAAAAAAGAGAAATGCGCTTCTATACAGCAGAGACTTCAGATAAATTTCAGTGATTCACTACAAACTGTGCCGCTTCCCAAAGTGTTTAATGATTTACCACGGGGCTCTATGTGTTTCCTATGGGGTGGTGTTCAGTTATATCAATAAGTCGCACGCTGTGTAGTTCGATACTGAATTTCCATAGGAATCTTCCAGTAAATTTCTGCTATATAGATTTAGGAGTCACTTTTAATAACTAGGTTATTTCACAAGATATAACTTTTTCGCCAATTTCTCATTCATTATTTGTAGAACGCGGGTTCTGCCGCCAAGAGATGGCGCCACGGGCATACGTTTCCAAATCTTTTTAATAAAAATTTTCTTTCCTCATCGAAATGACTTAAATTGACGGAATGAAGACATCATTTTCAGCATGTTTTGTATGCCCTATGAGCCAAAAAAATCGGGAGTCCAGATTTCGAAACATGAAGGGTAGCAAAATTGCATTACATCATGAAATCGCCCCATTATCCCTTCGTGAATGGAGTATCGATACCGGAGGTCGTTAAGTACCACGTGAGGCAAGAAAAGCTTCGGTATTGGGGAAGGATTACAATGCAATATGCTAAGAACTTCAAAATAATTTAATGAATCTATCTTGATAACATTCCCAAACAGGAGTTCTGCTGGAGCCGCCCCTGTGACTCTAGCACACCCTCATGCAATTCATAAATTTTAAGGGCGAAGCCCCTGATGTTCTAGGGCAGTCCATCCATCGGGCATAACCAGCGCAGCATCCGGGAATCAAGTAACCGGGAATTAAGTAGCCAGTTTACATCGCAGCAGCCTACCACAGAGAAGGGGAGGCAGAATAAGCAATATACTAATGCAACTTGAAAGGCTTTTTTCTTTGCTGTCTCTGTCCAGATATCCCAATAAACGGCAGTGGAGCACGATCTCTGGCACTTCCGAACAATTGTTACCCACACAACCTCGCTGCGCCATCAGCGAGCTTACTTTCCTCCGCAACTTTTTTTTGGGGGCATCTTTTACCGTCACGAGACCGTCACGCAAATCTCGTTTGACGTTCCAAATCTGCCCGGCTCGAGCGGTAGGCGGCGCCACTGGCACACCCCCGTAAGCACTCGGCCCTCTCGACCATACGAGCTCCTCTTGCCAACTGTTATTACTGCGTTCGCTCTTGAACTCCAGCGTGAAAATGCCGGGGAAAAGAGCCTAGCATGGGGAGACAGCCCGACTGACAGTAGTCGCTTCGTCTCTGTCAGTCCCGATCACGACCCAATGTCACGGGCGTAGCGCACCCCGAAGTCACGCCTACCGTGCCTCTGTTGTGTGCACAGTTGGGTGTGCGTGTGTAGGCAGAATTATAGTTCACTATAGGCAGAACCAACCAGGTCAACTAGCATTTGGCAGGATGAAGCTGTGCGTATTTCTCAATGCGTGAGCTTTCGCGAGGGTATAGTTTCGTAACAGAGTGTTCATTGGTGTACGCGCGTGCATGTGCGTGTGTGTGCGCGAGCCTTAGATAGATAGATAGATAGATAGATAGATAGATAGATAGATAGATAGATAGATAGATTGATGCTTGCGTTTTAATTTTTATATGTGTTTATATGTGTCTTTACCCGTCTGTACCATCTTGTCCTGAGCCGGAGCTTAGATAAATTTGTTTGTCAGTTCACCCATGCCTCAGTGGGCGCGCATGCGCGTTTTTGTGTAGGGTGTATGTGGCGTGACTGGAATGGCGTCCCGCTGTCTGGAAAAAGCTGCCCACTCACCGGGGGTGTCAAATCAATTTTTTGTCACAGTGAATAAAGCACTGTCGAAGACAATGGATGCACGATTGACAAGTCGGTTGAGTCAGTTTCCAGGCGTGATAGAGAAAATAAATGATGAGAGAGGCAGTGTGAGTACAGGGAAATAAAAACAAAGAGTTAGGAAGAGAGACGGAATGGAATAAAAACTTTATTGAGTCCTGCGGTACATGACTGGGTCGGTGGGCTCAGCTTCCCGGTGTAGAACTGAGTCAGGAAGAGGAAGACACAAGATGCACGCATTTCCGCGATGTGAATGATGACGAGTGAACGAAGTTCTATGTGTCGTAGATGTAGGCAACAGCATGCTATCCCGAGCGTTGCCCCGTATAGTGTGCAGTGAGTGACATTAGGTGGCATAAAGACTCGGCGACAACGCTGGGTCTATGGTTTATAATGTCCATGTTGATGTCGCTGACTAGAATAAAGGGTTTGTGCTTGTGGGTTAGTATATGGTTCTGTCACAATTATGCTTGATTTAGTCTATTGTTAAACTTTTTTTGTGTGTGTGTCACATTACGGTATGGCGCCCGAGTGTTGTCATATAATGTAGCCATATATACGGGCAAAGGACAAGCCTTACCCTTAAAGTGTTTCACCCCTGAAAACAACGGCTCAGGAATGGAATTGAAAAGGAGAACTTTATTGGGTCCCGCGGAACACGATTAGGTCGGCAATCTCGGCTTACCGGTCCCCGCGTGAAACCGAGTCAGTATACGAGAAAGACACAAAAAGTGACACGCTCCATCTTGCATTCGCCTCGAAGGCGGATGCCGTCCTCAACACCCCCCCCCCCCCTTTTTTTTTTAATTCTCACTCAGCCGAGCAGTTTTGATTATTCTTCCCCCTAAAGTTTCCTGCAGCCCACAGTGTCTCAGTGCCTTCGGCACCTGAGACATTGCGTGGTGCCATGTGATGATGTTACATATTTCAGGATCTGTACCATCATAACGATGTCATCTGCGAACATTCGACCTTTTGCATCGGCCGCACCGATGCGGCTTTGATGAGTCATGTAAAGCTTTCGCCTTGTAATTCGGCAAGATAGCTGACAAGCGAGTACAGGTATATCTCACTGCTTTTGATGGCCACTTTACATGCGACTACTCGTCTGAATTTTGCGGCGGTGCTGCGGAGAGTCTTCGTAGACAAATTGCGGCGAGACGCGCGCTGCCCAAACTTACATGCGAGTTTTCGAGATTGCGCGTTCAGCAAGAAAGGGTGCGTAACAAGAGGAGCGGCACTCCCGAAATTTCGATCACGCAGCCGTGCATGCTGCTCGATTATATATTAGTCTGAACAAGGAGGTAAATCTGGGCTAGTTGGTAACAGTTCATTTTCGATAACTCACAGCGCAAAAAAAGACGCTGACGAAGTACAAGACAACACGAGCGCAGTGTATATATTAGTGTTAATGCACACTGCTCACGACTGGCTCAACCCGTCGGGAACGTGGGCGGGCTATTGTTCTAAACCACTCAAAAATCGTGAAAAGCGGGAAAAGGCGTCACAAGAAAGTAGCGGGTATGGTAAGCAAAACTGACCAAATAAAGGTTGAAAGTGCATTTCGGCAAGCTGTATTTAAGAGAAAAAGAATGAAAGATGAAAAGAAAGAAAAAACAAGTAAGAGAGATGTTTATTTTATGACCCAACCAGCCATTATTAACTGCGGGTTTGAGAATATGCTTAAAAGAATGAATATGAAGAAAAAAAAACAGTACCTTACAGTATGTATTTTAGTTAATTTTCCTTTCGACGTATTCAATTGTTTTCTCAGAGGTTACGCGCAAACAGTAGTCACGATTCAGTAACTAACACACGAGAGTTAGGTTGCATGTTAGTCTGATTTTTATGAGCCACACTATGGTCCTGACAATCGGAACAAAGGTATGCGAAATAACAAATGGCACGCACAGAAGCGAAGTTGTTGTACCGCATAAACAGCCGCAGCGTTATTCGTCCGCCCACATATACTGTACCACAGGTTACTTCGGGGTAAATTTTATTAACACAACCTCCTTTTTTTACTTTCTACGGTATACGATATATCTCTTCACGCCATTTTGCTACCTGAATTTGACTTCACCTCACAATAAACAGATCAGTGCATCACGAAGCTGTACATAACTTCAGCACCTTTCTCTCCGATCATGAACACTGCATTTGTGCAGAAAAACAAAAGAGAGAGACAAGATAGACACAGGTATTTGAGTTTTTGAAATTTAGGCGCGGTTTTCTATTGAGGCGTTATGCTAGAGACTTGTGTGCCTATATTTAGGTGCACGTTAACGAATTTCTGGCAGTGAAATTTTCCACAGCCCTCGAGTATGGTGTTTTTCATGAACATATCCTGGTTAAATAATGCTATGAGTCGTTTTACCTCTCAAAGCCACTAAATGCTCGTGAAAAATTCTACATGGTGAAGTGCTCCCAAAATTTCGACCATTTCGTGTTATATCTAACGTACACACACATCGAACAGTACGCGGGTTCCTATACCATTTCGCCTCCAGCGAAATGTAACCGCCTCGGAGATAATCGAACCCGCGACCTTCAGGTTAGCAGCCGAGCATTGTAACGCCTGCTTCACACCAGCGGACGTCGTATCATGGTTTTCAGGCATAAAAACTCTGACAGTTACTGTATATGTTTAGTTCTGAAGCGTTAACTCAATAATAACGTAATACAAGGTTTGCTGAACTGTACTATACGCGCCTTGAATTTTTATCCTGCATGCCTGAAGCACTGAAGAAAGTGGCTGCTTCAAATTTTATGTGCAAAGATACAAAACCTTCAGACAAATTAAAGAAAGGACTGGACTCTCCTCTGCAATGCTCAATCTTTGCGTGTGTTGTGACGTACCGTGGTGTGCCCCCTCTATTTATTTTTTAGATGCGGAGCATCTAATACTCGAGGCTTGTAGTGCGGCGCCGTCCGCAAGCTTCCTCCTCCTTCTTCCATCATCTGTGCATCCCTTCCTCCTCTACACACCGCGCGCGCTTCACTCCTCCACCATCTGTGCATCCTTCCTCCTCCACACACCGCGTGCGCTTCTCCTCTTCACGAACATTCGCTAGCTGTATAATGTAGCGCGCATGCGCCGTCACGCTTCGAGAACATCGGCAGCTGACGCGCGCGCATGAGCCGTCACGTTTCGAGAACATCGGCAGCTGACGCGCGCGCATGCGCCGTTGTGCTTCTCCCCCTTCTCGAACATTCGACAGCTGACGCGCGCATGCACCGTCACCCACCATCTGTGCCGCGCGCGCTTCTCCCCTTCGAGAACATTCTACAATTCTCCTGATTCTCCAGTGAATGCGCATGCGCCGTCGCGCTTCGAGAACATTCAACAGCTGACAGTGCATGCGCCGTCGCGCTGTATATATACTCAAGGTCGGCGCTCGCTCGCTCAGTTGCCGCTCGTCGGTTGGTTTGTACGGCGCGTCGACGTCCAAGGTCGCGGTGAAATGAATTCCAACAAATCCACAAACACAATGATCGACGTCCTTTCGACCAGTGCCACCCTTTCGCATACGTGTGTACGTGTTCACTCATTTAACACCCCCTCCTACAACCACGTTAACCAATTTAGCCATCGACCCAAGTAAGTCGCAATTTAACACCCCATTTCACAACCACGTTAACCAATTTAGCCATCGACCCAAGTAAGTCGCACTTTAACACCCCGTTAACCAATTATATGCTCCGCATCCTCCTCAGTGTTCCCCCGAGGGAAGCTGCGGGCAATTTTTTAGATATCAACAGCTTGCACCTCTTTCTAGTCTCTTTGCGTTATCGAATGCATGTTATGTCCATAGCGCGCCCGCTCTTTAGCATACATTTGACACTTCAATAAGATCTCACTTTATTGTGCATTGGGTGCTTCAGTCTGCCTCGGGCTACAGAAGCGTGCAATGGCACTTGTATTCTCGTATTAAGACCGCATCGGTCAGCTCGAGAGTCTTTAGATGCATCTTGAAAGCACGCAATGAGAGCTATCAACCTACGTCGCCACCAAATAGACGAAAGACTCGGCCTGTTTTTTTATTGCGATAGCACTTTTATGGACAGTCTCAACTGGTTTTTGCCATTGCCACCGCCACCGCCATCATGCACCGTACATGTATTCATATCAATACATATGAAAACTCGAGAAAGGAAAGAAGCCGGCTGCACTCGGCATCCAGCTCGTCGCGATGCGCCTACGCGCTCATCTCCCACGCGTACTTTGCCCCGCAGACGGGGCCGGGAGAGTTGGGTGCTTGAGCACGCGCGCTTATCTTTCGGTGGAGAGAATCGTGTGCCTTTGCCTTTCACCGGAACGACTGCGTTGGTTGCCTGAGCCACAAAGGTCACTCCGCTCGCTGGACAGGCCCCGTTTGCGAAAAAAAGCGCGCTTTTCAAACACAACGAAGTAACAACTGGGGCACTCGTTAGTTCGCACTCATATCTGCACTTGTAATTACGTTTCGTGCGCCGTGTTTGTTTAAACAGAACGTTAAGCGTCAAGCTGGAAACAATGTTACTTAGCTTTCGTCCTGTGTGTGCTGTTTTCGTGCGTCATTTGTGCGTGAGCTGCGCGCTGCACGTTTCGACCTGCTAACCTTCTCAGCGTTACATTCCAAGTTGTTGCTATCGCATTCATTGCTTCGCCCTTGCGGTGAAACTATGACTTTTTTCTTCATTTTCAAAAGTTTATCTTAAGATCTTGTAAGTTTTTTTGTCTCTCTCTGTCTCTCCATATCTTTACTTGCAGACCACAATCTCTTTCCCCACGCAGAGCCGCAAGCGAGCGACTTGCATATGCCAGCTAATTTCTCCGCTTTTCAAGGAAGAGTTCTATCTCTAGCCTACTTGCCGTCCTTTTCCATTTTCTTTGTGATTCGCGATATACCGTGCGTGGTGTCCCTTCCAGGAGATGATTGATATAACCAGCTTCTATTGCTGAAAAAAAATTTAAAACTTGGGGACTGATTTTCTTTGTTAGACAAAATACGATTGAGAACTAAAGACAATGACGTCAAGGAAAGTGTAGAGGATGTTACTAGTAGTAATTTTATTATAAACATGTAGAAAGAAAATACGACGAAAAGATAACTTGCCGTGGGCAGGCACAGAATCTGCCACCTTCGAATAACGGGTCCAATGCTCAACCAATCAACTGAGCTTCTAATGTCTTATTCGTGGTGTTTGTCATGTGAATAATAACAAAAACAACTATAATAATAATAATAATAATAATAATAATAATAATAATAATAATAATAATAATAATAATAATAATAATAATAATAATAATAATAATAATAATAATAATAATAATAATAATAATAATAATAATAATAATAACAATTATAACAATAATAATAATAATAATAATAATAATAATAATAATAATAATAATAATAATAATAATAATAATAATAATAATAATAATAATAAATTACCGTTAAAATGTTATGTTCGCTTGCGTGGACTTATGAAACAGCAGCGCGAAGTTTTAAGGACTCAAATATTTGCATGACGACTCGATTTCAATACATCGACTCATCCGAGCATGCACTCTAACTTCAAATCCAAACTTGAGCGCTGAAAGACAAGCTTATAGACACACTTATATGAAACGAATAATTAGTTTAGATTGATAAAAAATATTACCCTGGTATCTCTGACGTCGTTAATGTCTCCATCATTTCTTTGATAATATGTGAAATATTAGGTGTCAAAAATTTCACCTTTAGACTTCCTATTGAGATAAATAATGGTGACGTCACAATTTTCAGTCCTTTTTTTATAATTTTGGTCACATCGGCCCTACAAAGTTTCTTGAAACTTGGTGTTTTAGGTCCTCATTTCTCAGAAGACAACATACGACATGTTTAACGACGTGGAGCTACATGAGCCCTAGCACCCGATGTAAAAATCTATGGCCTCGTATTTAAGAGGGCGAGACCTTCAAGTTGGCGTCGCACCCGCATTTCATTGATAATTTTTTGCGCATTTTCTGTCTTATTGGGCATCTTTGCGCGTAAAACGTAATGTTTTAGTATCATGAAACAGCAATTTACATCTAGTAATCTATAAGAAAAAATGCCATTTTTGTTTTTGTGTACTCTTAAAATCCATATTATTGCACCAGTACTAATTAAAACTCATTTTATATCCACCCACTCTAAGTTGAACTGAAGAAACAAAGAAAATGGCCATGGGAATAAGAATCATCATGCTTTTTGAACGATCATATCGCAGGCCTAACGACGCGCAAATTGTGGACTATCATATCACTGCGGAAACTTTCGACCCGTCGCGCGCTAACGAGAAGCGGCAGAATGTTGCGGCGCCATGCTTTTTTTTTGTTGTATAATTATGGCTATAAACAACAACGACAAAAAAAGCGGCCCCCTAATACTGCACGCAATTGGCCGGAAAAATGGCCTTTACAGATGGCGTGGCTGTGGAAGCTGTCGTGTGTTCTCATCTCGCCAAGCGATTGCGCCTCGCTTCCGGCCCACTGCTCGGCAACAGCGCCTCCTTCCCTGCGGATGGCGCAGTGTTGCTATTTCGTCGTCGCGATAAACTTTTGGTTCCGTACAGCGCGCACTAGGATTACGTTTGTCAGTGTCCACCCAGTTTCTAAGTGTAGCTTTTTTTTTTCGTCATTATCGAGGCTCGAACAACAAATTGTTACCGTTTGCCTTCCAACGAGGCTTAACGTCGTTTCAGCTGTAACACTAACAGCGAAATCCTGTTTCACGGTTGGAAGCAACTGCCTGTACTGTTTGGTCTTTCAGCTTATGCCCTTCTTAACCTTTCAACGTTTTTTTTTTCTGTTAAGGTGAGAGGCAACAACGCGTTCCAATCGCGCCTTTTCCCGTAAAGCTTACGAACATTCAAAAAAAAAAAAAAACGTCCTACAACACTCCAGCTGTCCAATGTCCATGTTGCTATGGCGTCCTACAACACTCCAGCTGTCCAATGTCCATGTTGCTATGCCATGCGTTACAATGACAACTGGAGTTTAGGGAGAAAATTTTAAGGAAAAAGCGGAACAGCTCGCAACACCCGGTTCGCCAAAGTGAGCCAGGAGGAGAAGGGAGGATAAAAGAAACGGGTAGAAGGAACGAATAGAACACCACCAATGAGTGCACAATACAAAGCAAGAAAGAAAAAAAGATTTCAGGGGCTCTCTCATGGATTTGTTTAAGCCGACTCGACGCCGGAAGCCATATATTTTTTATCAGTCAATGTGTTGATTGTACTGATCCTCAGGCCCCCCCTCCCCCCTCATACGAAAGCTTTCTGCAGCTAACGTATTTCTGCGAGGCCTCCGAGATCGGTGGGAATACAAGCTTTTTTCAGCTTATTTAGTTTTAGACTGCCTTCGTGATCGACCCATCTCTGACGAAGCGACAATGCCAAGTGACGTGACAAAATATCTAATCTGTATAGTTACGAGCTTAAACCAAGCTCTCGAGAATCAGGCGAACCAAAAATGCATGTAGTCCACACTGTACAACTGTACTTCCTTGGTATCACTTCTTTCTTGACCTCATCAAGTTCTTGAACCATCGAACACCGATATCTGCAGCAGTGGATGGACAATTAGGGGCGAACTATAATGACGCGCCGCGCGGGATGCTCCTTCATTACGCATATGTAGAAGCGCGGGTGCTACGGAGTGTTTATATCACCCGACGACTCAAATATAACGGAGACCTCGTAACGACCAAAGCCACCGCTGATATCTTCGAAATTCTTGTTTCATTATTTTTTCGCCGTTTCTTTGGCTCGCGGGTTACTTCAGTTGCCGCCAAATATAGATCCACTCAAAGTGCAGCACCCACTTCTTCAGTTACGAAGTTGCTCCATACCGTAAGCAGATTTCAAACCAAACAATATGAAGATCGGAAATAGCAGCGACTACCGGTCGATAAATGCAGCCGAAAACGCGCATACATGCCTCGACTTAAGAGCATCTCATCTTCTCAGGGGCGCATCTTGTAACGCTTCCTTGCAGAACAGCGATTCTGAGAAGCTTCTCGAACTCCGCAGCCTTCTCTCCCCGTCCCTCAAATAAAACAAAAAGTAAGGTACACAAACGACACTCACGCCCCCCCCCCCCCCTCCTTTTTTTCTGAAAGGACAGAAAAGCTCGAGAGAATTAGTTCACGACTCGGGGCAATACGCGTCAACATAAGCAGAGCACGCGCGAGCGCCTGCCTTCATTATCCTGCACTCGAAAAGGCCAGCGGCTCCCCGGTGTGCAAAGAACATAAAAGATAACAAAGAGCAGAAAGAAATGAACGAAAAATATAAATAAGATAACAAAAGGAAGGGTGTGCGCAATAGTTAGGGGTGACGGCTCGGAGAGCTGTGACAGAAAGGCCCTCGCAGCTGTGCGCAATTGTCTGAAGGTAAAGAAAACAGCGAGGAATTCGCGGCCAAGGGTTAAAACTTGAAATTTGTTTCGTGTTCCATATGCAGTTCACTCAACAGCGCAAGGCTGCGGAGAACATCCAAATCGCTCTAATTATTTGCCCCGAAAGCACCATCCAAATTGAAGCACACGCAACCAGTTGGTTCATCGAATGCGACACTGCTACAACTGCGGATGGCGTTGACCTAACACGAATTAGCGCTCAGAATTCAAACGAGTGAGTTAAATCGTGGATGCATTTTTTTCTTTCGACATTTTTTAGCAAGTATACGCGTTAGTTATTTGAAGAAGCGGCCACGTACGGATAGAAGTTGATCAGCCGCATCGATGAAATTCTCTGTGATGGCGAATGGCTTTCGGTTTGCTCTATGACACGTTGCAGGAATATAATATATACTGAGCGCCGTGCGTTGCTGGATGTCGAAATTATTGTTTACGCGGGCGACGTCGACGCCATTCAGCGTGAACATATTTAGCAGTGTATGCGTAGAAAACTTGTTTGCCAAAATGAAAAAAAAAAATGTTGCAGAGATATATACACGCCTTGCCAGTTAGATTTATCAAATATTGAATTCCAATGACAAAGTAGCAGCTCATGATGGACTCTGAGCGAACACTCGACTGTGGCGTAGAGCAACACCTCCGAATTTGTGATTGAAACACGGAAGTCCTTGAGCGGAAGTCCTTGAGTAGTTCAGAATACCTTGCGTGTGTGCAATTCCGCTAGTTGCGCTGTCAAATTCTACTAATTACCGCTCGTATGTAGTAGCACGTACTCGCCCTGTGTATGATTATTTTGTGCGTGCTTGAGCTGTGCGCTGGAAGTTCCAAGCTGCTTGCCGTTCTTAACGCGACTTTCAAATGTGTTACTGTAGCTGAAACAATGCACAATAAACCTTAAACCATCTTTCCAAAGGGAGGTTTCACTTTTCTGTTATAAGGATTCTTATATAAAGAGATCAGCCACGTCTTTTTTAAAGACGATAGACTTTATTGGGGACCTTCGACGCAAAAATTTTGGTCTGTCTGCTTGCACATTTGTCAGTTTATCCGCCCTTAACGGAACCCTATAAGACACCACACGATACCCGAAACGGCCGACGCCATCCGTGGCACCCACCAATATTGCTCAAGTTTCATACTTGTGCAATTGTCAATTAAAAAGCACATATTGCGCATATCTGAGGCACCATAACAACACGTCAATTCTGTACGTGTGCCTTTTACTAGAAAAAGGCATACATAAGAAATTCTAAATACCATAGCGTTTATCACGCTGTGCTGTCTATGCAACACTTGCACGAAAAGGCAAGTGTTTCCAACGGTTTGCTAAGACGACACGATGGTGACACCTACCCGTCGCCTTGCGTTCTACACCTTATCACCTCCGAGACGGGCGCGCACGCCGCGCGCTTCGTTTTCCAAGATAACTGCCAGATAGAGCTCATGTCTCACGTGTGACATGACTTGATGCGCTCATTTGCCTCCGCTGCACGCTCGAAACACTCTAACGCAGCGCCTCCAGAATACCATTCACAAATTTTCTTGCGCTGAACATCAAATAAACGTTTTGTTTACTCTCTCCAGACGCAAGCCTTTCGTCTTTCGACGATATTTGCAGTGTAACTTGCAGATACGGGGCCAATGTTTTTCAAAGATCTTCCTTGTTACAGTGTCAAGTGACTGACACACACAGAGGTCGCGGTTGATCACAAGCCCATTCTTTCACGAGACGTCAGGCTTTCTGAGCTCGACTTCCGATTGGCCAACACCGACTCTACAGCGTCTACTAGTACTGAGCCTTTTTGACGAGACAGAATATGGACAGATATACATGGTAGTCGGGCGAAAAAAGAAAGAATAAAAAAGAGGGAGGAAGTGAAAGATTATGCGTTTCATTAATAGTCCCTCGACACATACGGCTGCCGTTCAGCAAAGGATAACCCAAAGACCTCGACGTGCTCGCTGCTAAAGCCCAAGCGCCGTGCATCAGGCCTCCGAGAACGACGACGTTTTCTTTTTTTTTTTCCCTCTAAGTGATGGAAGTGTAAAGCTTAGGGAGGCCAACGTTTCCTTCGTGTCACTGTCAACGAAAAAAAAAACCATTAATTTAGTGAAAAAACAAACAAACTGACAGCTGAGTATTAATGCTGTCACTATTTCCCCCTTCCTTCCTCTTCAACGTAAACTCCCCTTGCTCCTCTGTTCTACGTCCACGTTTCTTGACGTGTCGTTTGTCGTACAGCCCTGCGATCACGGCCTCCATTCATTTATCAATCCGCCAGCGTGTTTCACTTCTTCGCTTTACGCCGGCTGTTTCTTGCGTACGTGTGTCGAAAGCTTCACGACGGTTAGTTTTTCGCAATGCACTACGACTCGCCGAGCTCACAGTGTTACAAGCATAGCCCGCCGTCGGAAAGCTTAACACTCCTTTTTTTATTCTTCGTGACCCCCTTGTGTGTATGGGGTTCGTATACAGTTGGACATTCGCTCTGTGCATCCTTCTTCGATTAGGTTGGCAGATTCGGCCCGATGGAGCACTATCAGTTTGAAAACGTGCGCTGGGGAGACTGCTTTTGACCCCCGGTTCGACGTTCAGAACATACCGAGATACTCTAAGTGGGAAGCACGTGAGCTGACGTTAAGTGCAGCAATGACACAGGCAACGTGTGCTTTGTTTATTATAACACACGCACAGGAAAACGTGTGTATACTCAATGCTACATCCACATATACAGTTACACGAACACACACAGACACACAAGTACACATATGCTGGACTCGGATTTCGTCAGCCCAGACTGCCCTGAAGCGCTTTTGAAAGCTTCAGCATTGATTCTGACCTTCCACAATCGCGATACATAATTACACACGTTACAATAATACGTTATTAAAGATTTTACGAAAGCCGCCAGGTTATAAAGGCCTTGGGTGTGTTTGCGGCTAGTATAGTTCATGTGACTCGAGAAGACATGCTGTCAAATTGAACGGTACCACACATTGTAGACTTCACAGAAAAATACTTTTATTGTTCTCACATGAAATATTCTCTAAAAAAGAAAACGAACAAGTCAAACTCTGTAATACCTCTGTCATCTGGGTAAGCATGGCATCAGCATGAAAATTCGTTGGCCCCCATTTTTGCTAGTAATTGATTGATATGTGTGGTTTAACGTCCCAAAACCACTACATGATTATGAGAGACGCCGTAGTGGAGGGCTCCGGAAATTTAGACCACCTGGGGTTCTTTAACGTGCACCCAAATCTGAGCACACGGGCCTACAACATTTCCGCCTCCATCGGAAATGCAGCCGCCGCAGCCGGGATTCGAACCCGCGCCCTGCGGGTCAGCAGCCGAGTACCTTAGCCACTAGACCACCGCGGCGGGGCACCATTTTTTTTTTGCTAGTAAGTGCATACTGTTCGTACGTGCGCATATTGCTTTTCGTTTTAAATTGAAGGACACTTTGTGAACCCCAATGTAGCCGAACACACTTCGGTACGGTGACGCAGTCACTCGCCGTTGTCACTTCCGTTTCACTTCTTCCACCTTGGTGTCACCATGACAGATGTTAGCCCGCCGCACGCGTATTCGCCCACTCTTTTTTTTTTTGGCGTTTGGTATCGGGTGAATCCACATTCTTGGTCGCTTCTCCAAACCGTTTGGCGTCGAATGATACCCAGGCCGTTTGGGAGCCATGCGACCAACACGACTGCTGCAATGTGACGTCTGACGAAGGAGCATCGCCGCACGCGCCACTGTGCCATCACGTGATCGCTGAAAAAGTGTGAAGAGGAGCGGGCACAGCTTGCACCATTCTAGGGCACGGACGGATGGACGGGCATTAGTATGAGCCGTTAAAGGTCTTTGCTTTTAAAAAAAAGAAATTCGCCTTAAAATTACAATTTTCGCCCAAGGACTGGAAATAACAAGAATTTTCTGCCACCAAGTATTTTGAGTGTTTTTTCAAAGGAGCTTGATACTTTTTTTTGATAACAGGCTGTATGTTCACTGCACATTACTGAATTTGGTATAGACTTTGATCTATGTGACTGCATCCTCTGCATTGCTGAGTGTGCAGCGCTGTTACGCATCCCTGTTAATTTATTATAGCGTGTTGCCTCTACTGCTTGAATCAAACATAGCCTCTATTAATACAGAGTTGGGCGACTTTGGCTGGCACTAGTGATAAAATAAGTCCGTTTTTCGGGGCGAAGCTCCTAAAGCCGTAGGCCTGTTCATGATTATCTCTCTGTCGTAGTACGTGACCACCGGTTTCTACGACTCACTCAGCAGGTGGCGCTGGTGTGGATGAATGCACAGATGGACAGACAGACAGAGGCACCGACGGACGGACGGACGGATGGATGGACGGACGGACGGATGGACGGACGGACGGCTTGACGGAAGATTCACGGTTTGCCAATAAAGGCCTCCGAAGCTTCGCTCCACTCATGATCAGTCCCTCCGTGGATATGCAATCATTTTTTTTCAACAAGTTCCACGTGTCTGTCAGCTAATTCTGATTACGAGGCGTTAAGAGAGGTCTGTACAATTGTAAGTAAAAATAAAATGATCACTTAAAATTCAACTGCAATCGCTAAAAAAATGCTCTTAGTATGAAGCAGCAATGTTGTGTGGAAGTCAGTCCAGCTAGTACTCACCAGCTCATGCAGCTGTCGCATAGGATTGGCTGATTGAGCCATCTGCATTAACCGCAATCGTAATAATGATAATTCACGCAGTTTCAAGTGATGTGATTACGAGGCACGTCGCAGCGGTTAACCCCGAAAATTTCGACCACCTCGGGTTCACGGACCAGTTCACCGAAAATGCTTCGGGCCTGTGTATACCTAGATTTAGGTGCCAAAGAGCCCAAGTTGGTCGAATTTTCGAAAGCCTATATGCTCTATATGGCGTCCCCCATCCACATCAATGTTTCGGCAAGTAAAACTACAAAAATTATTATCATTAGTTTGTTTCTACACAAGCTACGAATTACATCGCAAAAAGGTTCAAGTTTCGTGCAGGCTGCATAATGATATTGAACAAGCATAACGTCAGTGCCTTGGCACACCAAGGTGATGTTAGCTGTAATGCCGCAATTTCGTATTCCACGGTAAATACAGATTAGGGTTTTCCTGGGGTTGCCACACGAAACCGATTCCGTTATCAGACACTAATTGTTCTTCTTCTAATTGTTATTATTTTATTATTGTTATTTGGCATTTTGTCATCTGAGCCCCGTTTTTTATTCCTTCCTCCTATTTATGTATTGCCACTTCCTGAACTTTCTTTTTCAATTTATATTTGGTAAAATATTGGAAGGTAGGCTACGTTAGAGCCGGCTATCACAGCATCGAGACAGTAATGTACAAGATAAACACACGAACAAGAGAAATTATAGAAAAAGAAGAAAAAAGTAATCAGCAGCTAAGTACATGCTATATACACTATAGATCTTATAATGCATGGATGAGCGCAGTATGTACCGGCATAGTCCCGTTCATAGATCGGGATCACATTGCGGATAGAGTCCGTACATACAAATAGTGGCAAGGTATAATATAAGTTAATGGCAGTTAATTAAATTTCCAGAAGCTTGCATATAGAGAGGCTGAAACCTGTTGCTATAGTTGAGCAGCCCCCTCCCCACCCTCCCCCCCCCCCAATTCTATCACTCTCTTTGCGAAGGGAATAGTAGGGACTAGTACCAACTAAAATAAGACGTCACTGGAATACACCGCTGCTCTTTCGCAAGTCAATGTGTCAATGCAACTGCACGTCATTCTAGAAAAAAAGACACGGAACTACAGTTAACAAACTTACAGCGAGACCTGCAAATCAAGCGTACGTACTAGGGACACATGGGGCAGAACTTCTCTTTCGTAAGGCCCCGCCACGGTGGTCTAGTGGCTAAGGTACTCGGCTGCTGACCCGCAGGTCGCGGGATCAAATCCCGGCTGTGGTGGCTGCATTTCCGATGGAGGCGGAAATGTTGTAGGCCCGTGTACTCAGATTTGGGTGCACGTTAAAGAACCCCAGGAGGTCAAAATTTCCGGAGCCCTCCACTACGGCGTCTCTCATAATCAAATAGTGGTTCTGGGACGTTAAACCCCACAAAATCAATCCAAATTCTCTTTCGTAAGTTCGTGTTCCCATTGGTCGACTGGATTCGCCAATGATAGGCTGCACATCGTGGTTGGCTGAACTATTCTCTTACCAAACTGTTTAAGTGTAAGGTGTCTTTATGAATACTGGCCCTGAAAGTTCCATCGCACCCAGTCAATCGAATTCTGTTTTTATCTCCGTTCACATATTCAGCCTAGAGGATATCAAGCCGGCGCTCGGCCTTATGGTAAACTGCGCACCTTTTCCTATTACTGATCTCTACGGAGCATCGAGGGCGGCACTGTTGCATGCCTACAAAAGCCGATACATCCGAATCAGCAACAACCCCTATAGCCCAATACAGGCGCTTCGATGACGTCGTACAGATTGCGCAACCTTGAATCGCATCGGCGATATTCGCTTTGCGCGCGATGCTGGTGCTTAGCCGGTAAGGTCGAAGAAATGAAGCGGATAAAGTGGTCCGAACGAATGCACTTCTCCTGGAGGCATGATTAGAGGCCGCTGCCCGGCGACCCTTAAGTTTTAATCCCGAGATTGAAAGTTGAACGACCCGCAATGGTCAAACGCGGATGAACTTGACTGGTTTTCATAACTAAGCTCCTCTCGAAACCGCCCGCTTTGCATCTGAGCAATCCCGCAGCGCGCATGGCAAATACCAGACTTGAACTGAAGTGATTAGAAGCCCGAATGTTGTAGTGCTGCTTGAGAATGCTACTGTTTATCTTCGTTATCATCGTTTCATAGAAGGATTTCATGCAGTGTCTTCGACATGGAACGGTGAATTGTCAGCGCCAAACTTTTAAATCACAACTTCTGAGCAGGAGTACAAGTTTGCATTGGCCCAGTGTGAGAGATTCGCACGGTTGGAAGAAAGACGGCCCGAATTGAACAGCAGAACTATTTCTACGAATTCCGTGATATGAAAAGTTTCATGCGGGTGGTTCGAGAAGAAGGCAACGTATACTTTTAAAGCTAAGAACGCGGTACTCGATATAGCAAGTTGTCGATTGGAAACTGCGCAAAACTATATACGTTGTGTCAATGATAGTGATAACTGGGACGGCTTTCTGCTCTCCCATGGTAGAGTACTGAGTACTCTATATAGTTAAACACATTTTCTAAACACGAAACTGTTCAGGGAGCCTCGATAACTCACGCGACTTCGCAGTACAGGCCCGGAGAGCGCCGGAAGCATGTTCCCTATACCCTATGACAAAGAAGCCTCTGCCCCCCCCCCCCCCCACCTTTTCCCGCCTCTGCCACGGAAGGTGCGGTAAGGCAGGGGGGCCTGCCGTGGGGCAGCCCATAGATTGAGCTTCAATCTAAGAAAAAAAAAAATTGGCAGCATATCCACGGAGTGAATGATGGAGAGTGGAGCGAAGCATCCGTCCATCCATTCGTTCTTGCTTACGTCCGTCCATGCGTCCGTCTGTGTGAGCATCCATGCGTCCATCCGCTCGACCGTGCGTGTGTCTGCTCGTGCGTCCGCACGTCCATCTGTGCGTCCGTCCCTACGTTCGTCCATGCATCCGCCCCTGCGTCCGTCCATGCGCCCATCTGTTGGTGCAGCCATCCGTGAGTCCGTCCATGCATCTGTCTGTGTGTCCGTTCGTCCATCTACTCAACACTTCAAGTACCACCATCTCGCATCTTTTCACCATATATTCCGCATATACACAGCCATCCAGCGAACATTCCAAGGACTAAACGAGAGGTGGCACACGCACACTTTCTTACGGCTTGCGCTTCGTGTCTACTTCTTACCTTTAACCAACTCGAGTTCATGGTATATACTAGTTCACTGTATTCATGACACTGCGGCCCAACGCTCGCTAAACCTTTCTAAAACCAAGGAGGTTACACCCAGCGAGTATAACGTAGCAACCCTTTCTTGTCAGATAGTGCTCAATGTACATGCCAATGGCTACAAAGGGGGAATTAGAGACAGGAGAGTTCGGCTTTTAGTTAACACGCACGCTGCGAGTTATTTATTGTTCAACAACGCACACAAGAAATCTCTCACCGGCACCACCTTGGAGGTCAAAATGTAAGACTGGTTACACACTACGACTACTACTACGACTACGAGGGACGAACGGGTGCTGCTATAAGGAGCTTCGCCCCTAAAAAGTGTCTCTTGTTTGAAAGTGCAGACCTGTCGAGTCTATACGCACTCGAAAAAAAAAAAGGATTTCATTTTGTTGCGTTCGTGTATAGTGAAGCGGATGCTTCTCGTTTTGGTGGTATAGCAAGGTATGTATGTCAGTTAAAAAGAATGACTTGAATCATTCTGAGGAATAAGCCACAGCGACCAGCACGTAGACCACACGGCTTTACTCGGTGTAGAAAGCCAAGAGGCACCCGGAGTCGGAGTGCATGAGTGTCAATATATGCACTGCTTGACATTCAAGCGCGCAGCTGATTGGACCCTGCAAGCTTTCTGAGGGCCTCATTAATGAGCTCAGACTTCATGCGGTATATGCATAGTTGTCTTGTTTTGGATAGGGCTACTACGAACATAGGCATGCGATGGCAGACTCGGTAAGAATTAAGGGCACCACTTCGTACACGACCACAAGTGCACCGCAGAGATTCCTTCGCTTACAGCCTCGAAGTGGGAGGTGCTATCTGGGGCACGGCTCGTGGTTTGCTACTTTGGACAGTTAATTGTGATCCTCGATACTTTCTTGATTCATTTCTTGATCATTCTCCAATATAGAGATCTTGATTTCTGTGTTGTTAATTCATATTCGAATGACAACGACGACGACGACAACAACAACAACAACAACAACAACAACAACAACGACGACGACGACGACGACGACAATAATAACAACAACATTAACAACAATGAGAACGACAATGTATCTTGTTTTATCTCGAAACGAAAAACAAGGCTGCAACAGCTGCTCACACTGCTAGTTTATGGTGTCGCCAAACATCCTATATTTCCGGCGGCTTACGCTATCAATACTGTTTTTTCGTATTCTCGTCCAACCGCCCACGAAATCCCTGTCTCCAAAACAAGCCACCCGGAAGTACGCTTCAAGTCTGGAGAGTGATTTACGGAGTGCCCGCAGACATGCTTACGATGATATACGTAACAAAAGCAAATGTAAAAGACGGATTTAAAGTTTTATAACTTCGACACTCTATACTGCAGTGGGAAGGATTTGCAGAAGTAGTGAACGAACAAATTGAGCCATCAGCATCACTCTTTCTTTTTCTCAAAAATTACAGACACGACAGAATGTCGGCTTCGTGATAAAACTATCCTCGGCCTACATTTCTTTTGTAATTGTTGCGTCGGAGATTCGGGAGTGAGGCCTCTTGCCATATACAACCAGCGCCGCGTGGCAGTAAGGGCACGGACGGTTTATAGTAAAATGAAGAAAAAAAAATCAGACGAACAAGAAAGCGATGTCCCAGCTTCCAGGCGCACACAAACGC
Source organism: Rhipicephalus annulatus (assembly GCA_013436015.1). Classification (NCBI taxonomy): domain Eukaryota; kingdom Metazoa; phylum Arthropoda; class Arachnida; order Ixodida; family Ixodidae; genus Rhipicephalus; species Rhipicephalus annulatus. Next base: position 209,127 of record WOVY01012392.1, read on the forward strand.
GGAAGCTATTAAAGAGGTTCACCGCAGAAAAGTGAGTATTTTACTCTTTCTAGGGTAATAAATAAAGCACGCGAGCACTCTGCTTTCTTTTTTCTAGCTCTATAATCTCACTACGACCGAAAACGCACCATCGCGCCCACCCTCTCGTCTATCGAGACGCTGTAAACGATTTCGAAATCAACAATCAGCAACTCGCAATATTTAAAACAAAATTACCACCATAGTTATGGGAAAGAGCCAGTCTAAGCTCAACAAACACTGCACATATACCCCACACCCACTGAATGATTATAAAATCCGCCGTCAGCGCGTGGCGGCGTGGTGCTTATGCGAGGCAGTAACTATAAACCGGAGCAGCCGCGAGAGGGCGCAGCTGCTCCGGGTCGCGTTTACGAAGATACAGGCTCGAGGCAGGCGCCAGCGAGATCACAAGGAAAGAAAAAAATAAGACGAAAAAATTCAGCAGATCCCACGTACCTCGGAATCGACGTTATGCGAAGCATGCGGAGGGAAGGTTACCATGTTGCAATTTTTTTTTAAATTGAGCGACACGTCATGAAATGACGCTAAGTATATGTACAAATGTTGCACGCATAGGCACAGGTTGAAAACTTGCAGATGTTTATATGACCAGTTGTTTGCACTGTCCCGCCGCGGTGGTCGCCTGTGGCACATACCCACACACCAGTGGCACATACCCACCCTTGAGTATGTGCGAATGTCTGACGGGAAGTGTTTGACGACGCACGTGACGGGATTGTGACATTATTCATGTCTTAACCAGCGCATAATATTCGTCAAACCATCTTACCCTCCCATAATAGTTTTGGTTCACGCCAAGTTGAAGGGGTGACCACGAGAGTGCCCGAACGTAAGCGGCTAGATAGATAGATAGATCGATCGATCGATCGATCGATAGATAGATAGATAGATAGATAGATAGATAGATAGATAGATAGATAGATGCGCTCAATGTCGCCGAAGTTCACCAAGAAATGCTTCGCATTTGAAAAATTGTTTACTGCAATTTATTATTTAGTATCTGCGGCAGGAGGCAAACGAGCTCGACCGCTCTGTTTCGTGGTTCGGCAATCTTTGAATAACAAACCGAAGTTTACACCGGACTATGTTGAGTTTTAAATGCGAAGCATTTCTTAGCGAACTTCGGTAACTTCAAGCGTATCCATCCATCCATCCATCCATCCATCCATCCATCCATCCATCCATCCATCCCATCCACCCACCACCACCCATCCATCCATCCATCCATCCATCCATCCACCCATCCCATCCATCCCGTCCCGTCCCGTCCCGTCCCGTCCCGTCCCGTCCCGTCCCGTCCCGTCCCGTCCCGTCCATCCATCCATCCATCCATCCATCCATCCATCCATCATCTATCTATCTATCTATCTATCTATCTATCTATCTATCTATCTATCTATCTATCTATCTATCTATCTATCTATCTATCTATCTATCTATCTATCTATCTATCTATCTATCTATCTATCTATCTATCTATCTATCTATCTATCTATCTATCTATCTATCTATCTATCTATCTATCTATCCGCTTACGTTTGGGTGCTCTAGCGGTCACCCCTTTAACTTGGCGTGAACCAAAATTAGCATGAAAGGGTAAGATGGTTTGACGACTACGGCGCGCTTGTCAAGAACTGACTAATAGAGGTTTTTAGTTTGACGTTTTTACGCTCCGCTTAGCAGCTAAGCGGAGCGGGAACGCGAGTGCGCATGCGCCCTCCGCTAAGGCCTTAAGCGGGTTACCGGAGCGGGGAATACGGTCCGCTTACGAGCAGCCTAAGCGGACCGCGGTGCGTCGCTGCCGTTTTTGCAAACGGAAGGGGGACAACGCGTGCGCCCTCTCTCGTGCGTGCAGCAACTTTGCTCATTTCAAGATGGCTGCCTCCGGAGATGGCACGCTTTCCGCGAGTGCTGCAGCTTGGCCATCACCTGCCCAGCGCAAGCCGCGAAAACGATTTCGCATCGATGAAGATGTGTGCCTGTTGAAAGAAGTGGTGTGTGCTGACCCCTTCAGCAATCCCGCCGCGTGGGAAGACGTGCTGCGAAACGTCATGAGAGCGGTAAATCGCGAGCTCACAATTCGCGGCATCAAATAGCGAGTGGACCTCCTCTTCGGCTATTTTCGACAGCAGGACACAGTGAACCCGAGGAAGTGAGTGCTTGCTTACTTTATTAGTAAACGCTGTTCAAGTGCTGCCCCCAGAACCGTGCCGCGGAAGGCAAGCGGCATGGGGCCGTCGAAAAAAAAAAAAAACGACAGCGGGTCTCGCTGAGTGTATTGGAAGACTTCAAGGCACAAGAAGTCCTCGATTTTGGACCACTTTAAGAAACCCATCAAAAATGGGTCCTCTAGCACACTTGTCGGAGGCATAAATGGTTATGCAAACACAGTTTCAACGGTGAAAAATAAAAACGTCGCCACTACACAAGCGTAAAAAGCGCAAACAAAACAAAGTGAATGCTTGCAATGGATCTGGAACGGAACCTTGCTGGCTTTTGAGTGGCTACTATCAAGTTAGAGCTTGCTTTTTTGCCAAAAAATAGACGGTTAATACATTGAAAGTAGATTTCTAAATACTTCATGAAAAGATAATTTATGCAATATTGTTTTCATTTGTATACGTGAAAAAAAAGTTTTTTTATTTTGTTTACCGACGATGAAAACGACTAGAGGGCGCTGCAACTGCGAAAGGTCCGCTTCGCTGCCGGCAACGAATAACTAAAAGAGAAAATTCAGCCGCCGCTCCGCTGCGGCTTCGCGGGTGCTCCCGGAGCGGGGCGCACCACAAAAACGTCAAACTAAAAACCTCTAATGTCACGATCCCGTGGCGTGCGTCGCCAAACAAATCCCGCCAAACAGTGGCACGGGCAGCTAAGTGCCGCTGGTATGCGGGTATGGGCCACAGGTGATTGACACTTGGTATCTGCTCAGGAACGACGAGAACACACATGGGCAATTTTAACGCGCGAGTGTTAAGAAATACCCGACGTCGATAACGTCGACCCGACGAGTCCCAGCTGGAATCAAACCCAAGCATTCTGGGTGCCAACGAAGCTACGCCAGGTCTCGGAAGTACTTTTCAAATATTTATTTTATTTATTATTTATTTATTTAATACATACTGCGGACACTAAGTGATCCAAGCAGGAAGGGTACGTCACGTATACCACAGGCGTAATGACGTACATCATACGAAAAACACACTTTGTTTTACACGCTACAATACACTTCGTTATGTAACATCATCACGCTTCGCTCTATACAATACAATAAACTTCAATATGCAAAGCAACAACATACCCGGTTCTACAACACTACATTACACTATGTTCCACAACACAAGTAGTAACTTACGCCAAACAACGACAATACATTGCATACCTCATACTATACAATACGTTACACATATGTTACAATAAATGAGATTCGCATAACTTGTTCCAATCCGACACTGTTCGAGGAAAAAAAGAATACATAAAGGCATCGGTTCTCGCAAAAAATGGGGTTAGCAAATCGGGATGATGATGTCGTGTGTTCCTTGTTGACAGAAAAGATAAGTAAGGCGATGAATCGATTGCGAGTTTTTGATTAAGTAATAATTGAAGGAAATCCAGCCGCTAATAGACGCTAATCTTCATGAAACGGTAATAGTGGTGTCAGTGCTGCCCACCCAATTTTATAAACATTACATATATACTCCTTTCATACGGCAGTCACGTCTGGTCAACGTCAATTGTGGTTAGTTAGTAAGATGAGGAGCCCGCGACCGGTGCTCTAAGTGTGGAGAAGTTTTCGCCAAAGCCACGCCGCCCCTCCCCCTCTCCTTGAGGAACGCAAGTCCCCATACGAGAGGTCGAACGAATAAACAGTCCTTTAGCGACGCATTCTCTCTATTTCTTATTATATTCCCATGTCACTTACTTGCCTCACCCCCTTTCCCAGCAAAAAACGATCACTTAGTCTTAAATCTGGCTAATCTTCCTGGCCTTTCTTTCCTCCTGCTCCTCCTTCTCATTTGTACAGCAAAGTTAAAGCAGGAATCGTACGCAGGCCCTCTGCATGTGATCACGGCAAGGTGGCAGTCACGGGGGTATTTCAGGTTCAGGCACCAGCGAGGCGAACAATGTATTGGACGTGCGGCGCGGCTGAATTAGAGAGTCGGAGAGGGCAGGAAACGGGACGCTTTCGCTACACGAGGGCGCAGTGCCGGCGGCCACGGTTACATTCTCTTTCAAGCTCGCGAGGCTGCTCTCGCAAGCGCCTGCCCTTTTGGATTCGGAATAAATTGTTCTCGAGCCTGCCTCGTCACGGTAAGCGAGGTGGCTCGCTTACTTCACGAAGAGCGTCGGAGAATGGGACGTAGAGCAAACGGTTTAGGAGAACGAATAAAAGAAGGCGAGGCGAGAGAACGAATGCACATTCCTCTATTATCATATAATTTTTTTTTATCTCTGTGGTGGTACAAAAAAAAGGAATATAGAAAAACGACATGTTAAACCTGTGTTTCGTGAGAAAGGCCATTGTGAATAGAGAAAGAAGGTTCTTCAAGAAATTTAGTTGGCGCACACGAAATTGCAAACAAGTAATTCCTTGGGTAAAATGGAATGACGGATCGCAACGTCCATGGTGAGAAAAAGAAGAAGGCTAAAAAAATAAAAATAAATAAACGCCTTGGCGCAGCTTTCCCTATGATGGTGCTAAGCTTGGTGATTCCACCACAGTGTGTGTGCGCCACAGTTAATGGGCGGGCAGAAACGAGAAAAAAACTGGAGCCAATAGATGAACTATATAGTGCTCAGCCTCCAAAATGAAAAGATGACCTCACAAACCCGCGCGCCTGCCTGCTTAAACGAAATGGGTTTGGTGGGAACATGTCACGTGGCTAGTGTTACGTGAATTTGGCAGAAACGTTTGTAGTGCCTAACACGCGACCACAATGAAAAACAGACAGGTGGCCAAACGCACCACAAAAATCGCAGAGCAGACACACAAAAATCGCAGAGCAGACACAACATTGGCCAAATTGCGTAAGGTGGGGGACCAGGTGGGCCGGATGGTCCGCCGGATTTCCAACAAACTCGGGGGGTTACGATGCAAAGATGCCTTGCGGCGGGCGCATGCATTCGTAAGCAGCCGAGTCCTGTACTCGGCTCCATACCTCCACCTACGCAAATCCGACGAGAATGCACTCGAAGTCATTCTCCGCAAAATCTACAAGCGCGCCCTCAACCTTCCTGTCAGCACCTCTAACCAGCGCCTCTTGGGCTTGGGAATGGTGAACACCTTCAAGGAGCTGAGAGAGGCGCAGTTGACAAACCAATATACTAGACTCTCTAAAACACCGTCGGGTCGCCGCCTCCTTGCCCGGCTACACATCAATCACTCAATACACACGGAAGAGCGCGTACGGATTCCAGAAGTTTGGCGATACTCCTTGCACGTGCGCCCTCTTCCGGCTAACATGACCCGAGACGACTACAGTGGCCGACGCCTCGAGCGGGCGGAAGCCTTGGCTCGACACTACGGCCACAAATTCGGAGTATTCTACGTGGGCGCCTCCGGCCCGCACCACGGTGGTTGGTACACGGCTGCGGTCGTCCACGAAAACACCGTTGTAAACGGACTCACATTCCGTGCACATAACATTACGCACGCGGAGGAGATCGCCATCGCACTAGCCGTCGCAGATCAGGACTCGAGGGTCATCATCACCGACTCAAGGGGTGCCTGTCGCAATATTGAACAGGGATACATTCCGTACCGCGCTTATAAAACTTTGCAGAACAGCAGCTACCTAGGTGCCCCCGCGCACCAAACGATCATATGGGCTCCGGCTCACACGGGCCTCGATGGTAATGAGACGGCTGATGCCGCCGCCCGCGCGCTCACTCTCCGGGCACCATCCTCGTCCCATACCGATCCGGAACTCGAACCCAATCCCGCCTACACCTTTAAGGAGGTAACACAATTTTATCAATCCTGGCCATAAAGTCTATCCGAAACCCTGTAAGGGCCTCACGAAGGCGGAGGAGCGAATCCTCCTTCGCATTTATACTAAAACTCTATTGTGCCCGGCAATCATAAAACACTTTTACCCCGCTTGCACGGGGAAGTGCCCGCATTGTGAGGAAAATTCCTCTGACATTTTCCACATGGTGTGGGCATGCCAAAAAACCCAAAACCTTACCCCACTACCCAACCCTTCGCGGGAGGACTGGGAGGCAGCCCTGCTCGGCTGCTCTGACCTGACGGCCCAACGGGCCCTGGTCGAGCGTGCCCGGGCCGCGGCCAACGCCAATGGGCTCCTGTAAGAGGGAGCCTACCTAGTGTTTGTACGGGGCGGCCCCTTAAGGACCGTTCCCACCCTCCCTGTAAATAACATCTGTAAATAAATGTTTTTTAGCAGCAGCCAAATGCACCGCCTTGCCGATGCGCCTAGAGCGTGTCACAAGATTGTTCTAGTTGCCGCCGATTTTCAGCGAGGGGGCAGCAGGAGTACCCCAGGCCGGTTTCTACGCCTCGGCGCGTTTGTAGCGAGCCTTTACATTGGATTTTCGCGTCATTGTCTTTTGAGTGAGGCCTTCGCGGAGAAGCGCTGCTCAGGGGTCTTGAATAAAACTGGAGAGAGAGAGAAGAAAATATCAGAAATGTAGGAAGGTTAACTAGACTAATTTGATTGATATGTGGGGTTTAACGTCCCAAAACCACTATATGATTATGAGAGACGCCGTAGTGGAGGGCTCCGGAAATTTAGACCACCTGGGGTTCTTTAACGTGCACCCAAATATGAGCACACGGGCCTACAACATTTCCGCCTCCATCGGAAATGCAGCCGCCGCAGCCGGGATTCGAACCCGCGCCCTGCGGGTCAGCAGCCGAGTACCTTAGCCACTAGACCACTGCGGCGAAGCTAACTAGACTAAGTCCAGTTTGCTACTCTACACGGGGGAGAGGGCAGATCGTGCTTCATAGAATCATTTCTACACTACGATCACCGAGACTCATCCGCGATAATACTGGAGAGTTGCATTGCTGAAAACGGGCTTTTTGAGGAGATTTGCACATGCAGTACTTATCTCAAACGACAGCAGACTGCGCTTGGTGTGTGCCTCGTGCCTTCGTATGAGTGTATGACTTCGGGCACTTTTTTTGTTGCTTCATTTCTCAATTTTGCTGGATAGTGATTGGTTCTATAAAAACCTTCAGTAAGTAACGCGTCAGAGTCCAATGAATCACGTTTGAAACAAATAGCTTTTCGATATGTTCACGTTCAAGTACATCTGTCTCTTCTTCCTCATTGCAATATATAAATCAGAAAGCCTTTAGTGAAAGTATAAATATGCAGGGGTGGTATGTCATCCTAAAAGTAGCTTTTGCGTGTACACACACACACACACACACACACACACACACACACACACACACACACACACACACACACACACACACACACACACACACACACACACACACACACACACACACACACACACACACACACACACACACACACACACACACACACACACACACACACACACACTACAAATGATCATAAATTGACAGCGTCCATAAGCCCAGCTCTGCATACAATAGTATAAAAATGATTTTTTTACTTTGCACACTTGCTGGTAAAAAATTCTTTGTTTAAAAAAATACATGCGCATTCCTTGAGATCGACACTGTCAGCCTTATCAAGGCTACCGACGCCGATTAGAATACCTTACGCTTCGTAAAGCCTGATATGCACTTTATTTTGTCGGCGAAGTTAGCGGAGTGCCACTGCAAGCAATTAAAAACACGGTTAACGCTTAAAATCCCTAAAAAAAGCTCCCACCTCCCCAAAGTAAATCGCGAGGAAATGCGAATGCATTGCGTAGCGTCGAAAACGGCGTTGCGGACGTGAGGACCCAGCGTTAGAAGAATAATGTTTTCTGTTTCCTGACACCGTGCCGCCAATAGCGCCGTTCACCACACGTGGCGTTTTTCTGTCGTGACAAACGCGGTGTGCGCTTCCAGCTCTAGTAGCTAGCGCGCACAGTTAAACAAATACTAAGAAATCATTGAACAAAACAAACAGCGCTCTTGTCTCGGCGTTGGCGTTTCACAGCGGCGTCTCAAGCACGCATTTCCGGATGTTCTTGAGAAGCGCCCAGCCAGTGAGTGAATGGTCGAGAGGGAGGCGCGAGCAGACGGGAATGTGGGGCGCACGAGGGAGAGAGAGAGTGAACGGCGGGAAAAAGAGCGGCGAATCACTGGATCTACCCTCTCCTACACCCTCTCGCAACACTTGCTCCAGTTGCTGGGGGAAGGATAAACGCGCGAGCCCACAGCTGTTGCTATGGGAGAGCGAGTGAAAGCGGCAAGTGCGAGCGGCACCGCGGACACCGCAGACACCGCCGGATGCCTGACGTAGGCCGACTAAGAAGTGCATTCGCATTTAAAATAAGCTAAAGTAACCGGCATTTACAGCCCAACGAAAGCTTGCTATGTGCCTCTTTCGGCCCCAGAAACCCGTCGTGAAACCAGGGGCGATCGCGAGCGTCTCAAGTATATAGTAGGGCCACCTGTCATATTCTACCACTGTGAGCGCGCCTTGAGGTCACGCGAATACTGATAATTTTAACGTCATGCACCCTCCCTGTACCTTTCACCTTCTTTCTCTCGGTGGGTGTATCGAAAGAAAAAAAAACGGTTCATTAGAATTGTTGAGATGAAAAAAAAACACAACACACAATAAATACGAATAAGGAAGAAACAGAAAAGCAGCTGTTAGTAGCTTCTGCCCACTGCCTGCTTTTTTTTGCACTCATCAATTATTAGATCTTATTCTTTCAGTGTTCATGGATAGACAACTATAGCCCTACAGTACGTTCTTCTGAAGGCTAACATTCGGAGGGGACGTTGTGAAAGGCAAAAGAAAAACAAAAGAAAAACAGAGAGAAATAAAGCAAGCAATAAAGTAGAAAAGAAAGAGAATAGCAGGTCCACCAACGCTAAGCTTGCTCCCGTTTCCACATTAGGGGAAATGATCACGAATTTCATACATTTCCTGAATATTGAGATAATCGTAAGTACTTGGAACAGAAACAAGTATGCCCCTTGGTCATCGTGCCACTAGAAAAAAATGACTAGTTGATGTCTCTTTCATAGAAACTGTTTATAACGCGATAGCGAACAAAAGAGTCTTCATAAAATTGACTGCTGATTTGTTGGGGCATTGAGAAATACAAGTGCTCATATTTTGAAAGTGCGCAATGTAATGTGGCTGAAATTTTGTTTTACTTCTTACTTTATGAAACAGATAGTAGGACAGAAACCCGTCTTGGTTAGGAACAGACATGAAGACAATGAAAAGAAGATGCTGACCACATCAAAGCAAGGAAAAGCAAACAGTTTCGCCCCTGTACAGGGCCTAAACGTCTTGTCTTAATTAGGGGTGAAGCTCCTAAAGCCATAGGTCTGTCCATGCATGTCTGTGACCTGGTCGCAACAACCTAGTTGTCTTACTCAATCAACAGGTGGCGCTAATGTGAGTGACAGCCAGATGGAGGGACGGACGGACGCACGAACGGATGCACGGACGGATGGACGCTCAGATGGACGGACGGACAGAAGCACGGACGGACGCTTCGCTCCACTCATCACCATTCACTTCATGGCTATCCTGTGATTTTTTTTGCTTTTATAATAGTAAGCGTCTTGTTTTGTCTACTTTACTACCTAATTTTTAACGCACCACTAAAACGCTGAAGCAAACCTCTTTGCGAAAAACATGTCTCTCGAAATGTCCCGTTCACGGTGTATTCGTGCACCCCGAAGGATTTTCACCAAGATGTTTGCCAAATTGTGTACCAATATGACATGTTCATTTCGATTTCCCTATGCACATCACACTCTTTGATAAAAGCCATAAGCAGCTGCCAAAACCACATCTGTGATTTAAAAACAATACTCAAATAGAGCAACGATTACACACAATTTGTAAACGAAATCAAGCAGCGTAGCTGTCACAATCACAAAAAATATGTGGAATGTAATGCGCCAAGGACCACTCGGTGCGCTGAACACCACTCAGAAGATAACTTTATGTCAAGTAGATTTCTGCTCCTAACGGGAAGGCTTTACGCTCTCCCATAGTAGAGTACCTAGTACTCTAAAGTGTTGCCCACTTTTTCTAAACACAGAACGATGAAGATTGTGCGTGAAGCCGGCATTTACCGGTAAACTGTTGGCATGCAATTAACTGACGGCAATTTTTTATAGGCCTTCGGGACCGCTTTATGCTCTGCCATAGTAGAGTACTTAATGCTCTAAATCGTTAACCACTTTTTCTAAACACACGATGACGATGTTTGTGCTTTTATCTTGCCTCATACCATGAGTGGTGCAGGCGTTGGCTCGTATCCGTAATTTATGACAACATGGCCTCATCAAGTATGAGACCCACGGGACAGCATTATGCTCTCCCATAGTAGAGTACCTCGTACTCTAAATCGTTAACAACTTTTTCTTAACAATGGCGATGTTATGATCCGTATTTCATATTAGGAGCGGCTTTATGCTCTCCCATAATAGAGTACAAAGTACTCTAAATTGTAGCAAAATTTTTCTAAACACACTACGTCTGCTTGTGTAAGCTCGTAAGTGTGAGGCCCACGGGACGGCCTAGTGCTCTCCCTTAGTAGAGCACCAAGTGCTCTAAATCATTCACCACTTTTTCTAAATATACGAATGGACTGGAAGGTGCGTCTGATCGAATGCAGTATCCGGACACTACAAGCAGTGTCCGAGCATCAAACGCTTCCATGGAAAACGTCGCTTTATCAATGCATCCAAGCGGTAGCACCTAGAAAAAAACACACGCATAACTAGACATATTGGCCTCGAGGACATAGCGTGGCGACACCTACATGATGACGTCACTAATAGGATGCCGGGACGTGTTGTCTGCTAGAACACCGCGTTTCCTGCGCGTTTGCTGAGCACATCGCGCGCGCTTCCCTTTGTTTTGAAGCTCAATGCTTAAAGAAGCGGTAAGACCTGATAATACGGACAAGTAATCTGCGAATTGCTGCTCCCGGTGGTACTCGTGTGTCTGATTCGCATCGTAAAATAGCGACTAAGAGCCGGTGCAGCTATGGGGTACGATGCAGGTGGTGTCGCGAAAGGAATGCTGCCGTATTCCACAACTACGCATCCTATCTGTGACGTCAAAACGATTGCAGCGCTGGTCTCTCTAGTGGAGGCCCTCGCGTCCAATTCTGCCGTGTGCTTGCGGTGGAACCGCATTGTTGCCAGCTACCGGTAGTTACTGGCACAGAGCCCTTTTATGGCGGGTTCTGGAATACTTACGACGTGAGTCCTTGAGAGGCGGGTGGCTTGAATACGCGGACCACTAAAGCGTGCTTTTCCTTCAAACTATCTCCTTGGCATGAAACAATCACTATGAGGGTAGCGCCCACGTCAAGTTGTATTTGGAAGTAGTGCACATTTAAGCACACACGCACAAGAAAAGACACAGAGACACAAACAAACACAACAAGATGGGGGAAAGACAGAGGTGGAGATCCATGGTATCGCGTTTGTTCTAGAATAAATTTTGTAGTTTTTGTTCTAGCTACATTAGAGCGAAAAATCAAGACCATCTCCGTGTTACACACACACACACACACACACACACACACACACACACACACACACACACACACACACACACACACACACACACACACACACACACACACACACACACACACACACACACGCTATTTGGTGATGTAAACATTCCCAAGAGATGAGGGGGCGTTCGGTCTTTTCAGCTAATATTGCTCATGTCGTCGGAACCAAGCTAAGCAAAAATATTTATAGGCCACATTACTTAAACGAGTGCTTAATTTTTCATCAACCACCAGGAGTACGCCATCTTGACGACGACGAACAACAACAACAACAACAACAACAACAACAACAACAACAACAACAACAACAACAACAACAACGACAACGACAACGACAACGACAACAACAACAACAGCAACAACGAGGACGACGACGACGACGATGACGACAAAAACAACAACAACAAAACATATATAAAAAGTGGCATATGAGTGGGCTCTTTCGCCATACTTATTGTCTCGGCCAACAAGAGCCATGCAGTTGGTTAAAATAACCACCACTCCGCTAGTTCTCACTCTCCAGCAAGAGCAATATTGAACAAGACTGAGTTATGGAACAGACCTTAAATTTATAAAAAAAAAGAATAATCGCTTTCGCGTCCACGGATTTGAAAGAATCAAGGACAAAAAACAAAATGCTGAATAAAGAAACAAACGCACAGCCCATGGCTTCGGCTGTCTCGTCGTGCGCTGCAACGATGAGATTAATCGCTGTTAAATTAAATTTGGAAGCAAGCAGCGGTGCTGGTCAAACATGCCGAGCTCGGCTGGCCGCACGATTATCTCTCTTTCCGATTAATGGTCTACCTGATTACGTTGACCAGCCACCGAGAAGCGAAAACTCGCTAGCTCCAGCCTAATCTGGTTATTTCCCGCATAATGTAATCAGTTCTTCGTAACGCTGGAACCGCTAAGCGCGCAGCGCTGAAGTTTGCATTGGAAGCAAAATGATTTAGCGGCTTCCCCTTTCTAGTTTTTCTTGCGCCATATCATCATTTATAAAGCAATACCTCCTTTTCTCGCATGTAAGCCGCACTAAATGTATATAAAACGCCAGTGAAATTCAATCTTTGGGTTTTACGGTGCGCAAGTTGGCTTCACGACAAGGAAGGCCGCTTTATGGTGATAAACGGGAATTTTTTTCTTGTTCAGGCCATTATTTTTTCGCAGCTTGTAGTTGAGAATGCTGGTTATACATCACAAAATGTGTAAATGTATTTCACGAGCCTGCCACAGATTGAGTGAGTGCGTGAGTGCCCGTATGACCCACATTCTCTAAATGGTATGACTAAATCAACAGGCAACGAGCCCCTACGAAAGCAGTGAGCGAGTAATTTAATGCCGGCCATAGCTGAAGATATTACGAATAAAGGAACTGAAGGCGCGCGAAGAGTATCAGCAGATGATCTGCATAGTGCGAGCGTTATGCGACACCCCTGTGAGATTTATAATTCCCCATAGGTAATGCCCCCACGGACAGTGCTGCTGGAGATGTCGCGCCTACAATGCAGAGCGGATGCCCACTGCAGACAGCTCGCAGAACAAGCATTTACCGAAAGAACGAAAAAAGAAGGCCTGTAAGCCTTAGCATCCAATTTGTTGCTCCCCGCACGATCTATTCAACGCTTGCAAAAACATGGCCTTGCAATTACATCGCGCGTGGCTAGAATAAACTTTAAAGCGGGGAGGTTCGAGACTCGTTAAAAATATAATGTTTGCCTGATCATGCTTCTTCATCGGTCTAACAATGACAATCCTTGCTTTATTTTCTATACTTTGACGGAGCGCACGGGCCTGCAGCAAACACTGTGAAAACGTGTTCGTTTCGTAAAACAGGCCCGAGCTAACGAGACAGAGATTGTCATCTTCGTCAGTCTGCCGCGATGACAGTAAGTCAAACACGCAGTCACGTCGACCTTTGCCTTGATCGCGTAAGCGTTCGTTACAGCACCCCAAAAAAAAAAAAACAAAGGACTAACCGACTACAGCACGCTCCAACGTTTGCTAAACAGAGTGTATACAATGAACCTTGGGTAAGCTAACAGTGTAACAACGACGGCATGCTACCACTCTTTGGTACTCTTTACGTAAAATCTGCGGGGTGAACACCATCAAATTTTCGGAGTGGGGGGCCGTAATGGCGTACGTGTTGCCGAGCTTCAGAGCACGAAGAAGCAACAAATTGGAACTGCGAAACCGGAATAATGAGAGGGTAAAACCTGACGTCCTATTTTTTTTCTTTACAGCGATGCGTCCTCTTGTTTACAATACCTGCTCAGATTTCTTTTTTTCTTTAAGTTTTGGATGGTGCTGCGATACTGGCGACTGGCTTAAAACAAACACGTGCGGTGCCTTTAAATCAGAGTCTAGCACCAAGGTTGCACGCATCAACTCAAACGACAAAGAAGCGATCCTAATTTTCGGTTGCCGTGTGAGGCTGCGTTTGTGTTTGCACTAACTAAAGATTCGATTGATTTATGTGTGGGGCTTATCATCTCAAAACCACCTCATAATTATGAGAGACGCTGTAGTGGAGGGCTCCGGAAGTTTCGGCCACCTGGGTTTCTTTAACGTGTCCAAATCTGAACACACGGGACTAGAGAATTTCCACCTCCATCGGAAATGCAGCCACTGCGGATTCAACCCCGCGACCTGCGGATCAGAAGCCGAGTACCTCAGCCACTAGGTCACCACGGCGGGGCTACACTAATTAAACAGACAGTCTGTACACATATAATAAAAAATAATAAAGCGTTAGAACGTATGGAAGGTGACACACAGTTTGTGAAAACATAGTTAATTAGCTATCGGCGCGTGTAGCTTTCACTAAATTCCATGAAAGCGACGGCACACTAGTTTAAAAAACAACAACACATCTTTAGTTTATTTCGCGCTGGTGCTACTATCCGAGGTTCCGCAAGAGGAGCGGAAAATTTCCGAGAGCCCGATAATACGGACACAGTAAAGTTAAGCGTGCGCAAACATGCGTTGTTTCCGGAACGATAGAGCGTCGCCGAACATAAGGCCACTTGTCACTTTCGATTTGCTCTCTGAATATTTATGAGAGTCAGCGCACACGGTGACATTGTATGGCATAGACGAGTAAACCGAGGTCCTCCCACTGTTCCAACTTTTTTTGTCTATTCGTATTTTGTTGCAGTCTGCGTTAATTGCCCTGATCGTCTAGACCGTAGCTACTTGCTTGCCTTTTCTGTGTTTTTTTCTTTTGTACACGAATTTTGCTATCGCTAGAACTGAAGCACTGTGTAAGTTTATGCGTTGGCGCTGTAGATGGCCACAGCATAGTACGAACAGGGTCGTCACGCATTAAGACTGATTTTGAAGTTATAATCGTTGTTACAGATGTAACGAGAGAGAACGCGAGAACTTTTACTGCAAAGAAACACCATGAGATTACCTACAATTCCATAAGAAACTTGCTATACAAGGCACAAAAGACATAAGAGGGACATATATTTTTGAGGGCATCGTCATGTATGTTGAAATTATCATAGAACGTGCGTGCTTACATTTGAAAAGAGGAGTGCCAGAGCTACTGAAAATCAACGGCTAATTGACGTAGTAGTGGTGGGAATGGAGGTCATCTTAGAGGCGCAAAATAACAAGTTGGCGAGATAGGAAGAGTGACGAATAATTGTAGAAAGCAGAAAAATCAGCCTGAGCGACACTTCGCCCTGACTAACTGCTCTGCACTAGGACGAAAGTAAAAGGTGTCATAAATGAGGGCAAGGAAGTGAGAGGATTAGTAAATTGTAAAATTTAGTCGTGTTGCGGCAATCGATTGATATGTGGGGTTTAACATCTTAAAACCACCATATGTATATGAAAAGTCCAGGGCTGAGACCACCTGGGGTTCTTTAACGTGCAATCAAATCTGAGCACATGGGCCTACAGCATTTTCGCCTCCATCAAAAATGCAGCCGCCGCAGCAGGGATTCGATAGCACGACCTGCGGGTCCACAGCCGAGTACTTTAGCCACTAGACCACTGTGGCGGGGCGCGTTGCGGCAATCAAAAGCGTTCGTCTAATCTAGTGACTTGGAGCAAGACAGATACATAAAGGTAGAGAAAAGGCTTGGGGGGAAGATTATAACTAGATACAACTTCCGGCTGGATATCCAGCACTTAGGAAAGGAAAAAGGAAATTATGAATGAAGTGAGGAGGGTCACATCCACCTCCAAAATTGTGACGTAACGGCTCGTTCTAAGCTTTTCTTCCGCCATAAGCCTTCCACAGAGCTGCAATCACTTCCATACTGCGAGGGAGCAAAAATTGACTGATGAGCGAGTGGTGAAGTTGGCAGCCTAAACCTTACGTTGAACAGGAGCAATAAAACCCTGCTTTCTGAAAAGAGTGTGTAGCAATCGGCCCCATGGCAATAATGACTGCTGTTAATGACCCTTGTTTCTAACGTTCAACCTATTACTACTGTTACTGTTAGGACTCCTGTTACTGTTACAACCACGGCGACAAATGAACACAGTGTTTGATTGCCCTTCACTTGCCATGCTCGAAGTATGCATAATTGCTTTTCAAATCCAGTGCGGATAGCACACCATGTATACACATCTGATTAATGTTTTTGTTCTTGTTTACCTATTGCCTGTGGCGCATACCCACTGTGGGGGATTGGCCAAGGATACGTCTTGTCTTGTCTTGTCGCCTAGGATACGTCTTATTGTTCTCCGTGCCGTTACTTCTTTCGCTATCTTCAACCATGGACGCGAAACGAGAGGCTGCGCATACTATAAAAAAAACGATTCGTGGCACAGCCCCAAGCAAGACCAATGTCATCTTAAAAAAAAAGGCAGATCCCACGTACAGAGGGAATCGATTATATGCGAAGCACGAATGAGAAATGTTGGCATATCACTTTAAAATCAGCACAACGCTACTAGGTGGAGGCAAATGATGCCATAGATGATTTCCGTGTCATAATTATTATGTTTAGATGTTTTGTTTATTTTCGTGATCTATTCACGTCACGTGATACCACATTTAGTATATGTGAAGCTAGCGAAACGGCCGTGAGCACGCTATGAGCGTGGTATGTTGTCATGTTCTTACATCACAGTCGTGTCATGACTATCATGTTCAAATGGGTCGTTTACTTTCGTCATCTATTCACGTCACGTGATACAAAATTTAGTATAGGCTAAGCTAGCAAAACGGCCGCGAGCACGCTATGAGCGTGAAATGTTGTCATGTTGTTACATGACAGGCATGTCAGGATTATCATGTTTGCACCAGCCATACATTTAGTCATCCATTGACGTCGCGTAACACCAAATTTGGTATACGCGGAGCTAGCAAAACGACCACGACCGCATCATGAAGGGTGCAATATACTCCAATGTAGCGTTGACGCGCGCGCACACTGGACACAGCGACGCTACCCTAGCAAAACGCGAGCTCTATGTAGTCTGACACCAGGCGCGAACAGCGTACGTATACGCGCGGCTCGATGGCAACCGGTGCAAAATGCGACATGCTGTGTTTCACGCCGATGCGTACCCAGACAACACTGCGTCGTCTTATTTTCGTGACGGAGGGATGCCGTACGCGCTGAAACGCACATGCGTCAAAGCAACGCAGCGCGGCGCGTGCCTTCGAGTATATGGCAGGACGGGTGCCTGGCATGGCAACGCCAGCGTGACGCGACGAAATTAACGCCAGCGAGCTCGCGCACCGCGTCACGTGGAAATGTATTGGCGCTTAGACTGGGGCATGCAGTCCTGTTCTCACATGACACACATCTTATGATTATCATGTTTGCACCAGTCACATACATTCTCCATCCATTGGCGTCACGTAGTACTAAATTTGGCATATGTGTAACTAGCGAAACGGCCGTGAGTGCATCATGAGCATGACATGTAGTCATGTTGTTACATGACACGCATGTCATGATTATCATGTTTGAATTCGTCATTTAGCTATGTCGTCCGTTCGTTTCACGTAATACCGAGTTTGGTACAAATGAAGCTAGCGAAACGACCACCAGAGCTTCATGAGCGTGGCATGTAGTCATGTTGTTACATGACACGCAATTCATAATTATCATGTTTGCACCTGTCATATACCTTCGTCATCTATTCACGTACCGCAATACCAAATTTGGTATATGTGACGCTGGCAAAACGTCCGCGAGCGCATCATGAGCGTGGCATTAGGTCATATTGTTACATGACACGCAAGTCAGGATTTTCATGTTAGGGTCTGTCGCTTTTTCACCATGCGATGATGTCATACCATACCAGTTTTGCAACATGCCATGTGAACGAAACCAACGCAATAGCTGCTGGATCATGACATGTAAATCATGGCATTCATGACATACATGTCATGATTTTCATGTTGCGACTAATCAAATATGTTTTTTATGCAGTCATGTTATGCTATACGAAGTTTGGTATAGATACCATTATCGAAACGGCCAGGAGAGCTAAATGTTCTAGGTGGTTAGATAGATAAATAGATAAGCTCAAAGTCGCCGAAGTTCGCTTAGAATTGCTTCGCATTAAAAAAAAAGTAAAGTATACATAGGAAGTCTATGTGTGCTGTAACTATACAGTTCTGTTTCGAGATTTTAGTTGACGTCGTCATGGTCCACAGCGCAATATCGTCGAACGAATGATCCGCCCGAACTGCAGCAAATCCCGGATCAAACACGCTTAATTCCACGGTCGCCCACGGCCCATGCCGGACGGGATTGGGATTTATGAGCGACTCTCTGCCGCCGGGTGCTTAATCCCCGACAACCGCAGGTGGCCGGATTTAAAGACCGCGTCCCCATGCTCATCCAGCGTAATGGAAGCCCCACTGCGTGGGAGGTACACCCAATGTTTGGGCAAAATGTTGTCACCCAGATGCGCACCACGATTTTTGCGCCCCACATAAACTTCACCCTTTGACCTTTACGGGGTAAACAGGTGCGTCGCGAATGAAATATAGCTTGCACTTGTAACATTTCTAGCGTTCTACAAAAAAGACAAAAAAAGTGAGGGGGGCTGGTTCAAAGTGATTCCTGCGCCACAAGTGCGGGCCTGATAGCAATAAGAGGCTTTCCTTGTTGTCGCAACAGTCGCACAGATCTAGGAACACAGACTGCATTACCGAGCCGGCTCTTTCAACCCACGGTGATGATATATCATCAACTGCATATTTTACCACAAAAACACACGAATATTGCCCAAACAAGTGGTACTCTAAGTCGATGAATATGTAAAAACAAGAGTAAGAAGTTTAAGAAAAACGAACGAACAATTCAAATGAAGTTAAAACGGCAGAAACAACCAACGTGCACATCTGGTGAGCTCCATTGCGGAAATCGACTATGCGTACAAGGATAAAGGGAAAAGGTGCAAGAGGAAATCGACAAAATCAAGAACGAATGTCCATCGCCCACTTGTGTTGTCTGTTTTTGCATCCATCCTTCGTCTATTTCTGTCTATTTCATATAAAGCAGACGCAGCAAGTAAATGTGTACTGTAACTGTGGTTGCACCTGAAAATTTCTCATGGCGTTTCCTATGGCCGGTAGCGCAATATTGTCGAACTGAAAATCTACCCGAACTGCAGCAAATCTCGGAACTCTCCTAATCCCACGGGCATCCAAGGTTTAGGTCGGACGGGGTCCTTTGTCTTTTACAGGAAACAGGTATTTGTGTTTCGGCATGTCCGCGTTCACCCATGAACATATATAGCAAAACACACGTGACCTCGCCTTAGTGAGCGGTGTCTTCACATAACGGTGTTATCATGCGACATCATCGTGACATCAGAAATCACAAAAATGTGTGACTTCGCGATGACGCCAGAGTGACGTCACATGAAGCTGTTGTGTCACTAACATGTGCTCCACAGTTGGTGACCCGGACACTTGGATCGAGTAGCAATTTGTGCCTATTCATAGCGTGGAACGCTAAACAAAAAATCACGGCATACACATGGAGTGAATAATGATGAACGAGGCGAATCGTCCATTCGTCCGTGCCTGCGTCCAAACGGACGGACAGATTCACGCACAAACGGGAGTACGGACGGACGAAAGAAGCATGGACAGATAAACAGAAACATGGACGAATGGACGGAAGCACGGACTAATGGATGGATGGGTGAACAGACTGACGCATGGACGGATGGACACACAGACGGACGGACGCTTCACCCCACTCATCATCATTCCCTCCATGAATATGCTGTGAAAACCACTAAAGTCATCTAGTTATAATATTCCTAAGGACATATACACACAACGCCATCAATTGACCAACTCATTAACTAGAGGTGGCTACATGTTACTACTACTACAGAGGAGGCAACGACCCAGGGGCTAAAGAGCTTAGCCCCTAAAAGACAAGGAGGCGCTGCCTGACTTCTTCCTACACCATGCGATCCGGTCAGTGTCGATGGCGCAACAACGTCATCAACTGACATCACCTATCGGTCAAAGTTGGACATTTTAGAAACCGGCTAATTTCGGAGGGTGCAAGAAACTGCACGACCTTTTTATGTATTACTTTTATTTATTACGACCTACTAGTTATTACCACTACGTTGATTTATTAGTAGTGCCTACATTATACAGAGAAAACGGGAGAAATAATGAAAAAAAAAGATTGTTAGAGAACTTCCCGTACCCGAGGGACGTTAGCGTGCAAATCATGACTGACAGCGGACATGAAAAGTACTTTTTTCTGTAACGAAAGTGCAACCCCGAGACTCTGATTAGGACGAGAATCTGTCGTCCACGAATAAAAAGCGCGTTGGCTTATAACAATCTAATAACTACTGGTTTGAAAAAACAAAAACGATAAAAAGCCATTTCCGTTTGCTTTTATGGTCCACGCTTAATGCTTCTCCGGCGTTACCAATGTCTCACGTATTTTTTGTGTCTTTTGTCTCAAAGTGTCAGTAAGGGGCGCGTTCTCATCTCTCATCGAAATGGGCATGCTATGCAGAGCCCAAAGTGTAACCCTAAGAGATAAGAAGACAGCACAGTGGGATAGGGAACAAACAAATATTAAGGCCATCTTAGTCGAAGTCAAGAGAACGAAGCATGCTTGAGCAAAACATGTAGCGTTAAAGAAACATGGTACGGGGTGTTATCATCTCCTGTAAAGCTGCTTGCGCCTCGTGGCGCAAAGGTGTCTCACAAATAAGCCGACTTTAGAGTGAACAGCCACTGAGCGGTAGGTAGCGCAGCGTTCGCACGTGATATTCGCCATCATCATCACTATAGTTAGCATGGTATAGCCAGTAGCGATGCGTGGCAGTCGAGGCTAGGTGGCCGGACAGATATTGTGGATGTAAAAGTAGTTCAATAAATGTGTTTTCTCTAGTTTGGTTCAACCAGGCCTGCAGTCTCCGTGTGTTCCGAGAGCGGCGCTCTCCTCCCGAGACCCCATAATGGCCAAACTTCGTTATGAGTAGAACACTGGATTTTAGGAGAGAAGGGGGAAGAGGAAGCAGACAGTTAGTTTTCCCGATAAGAATTAGGAGTCCGCGGGTACAACGCATCAAGCACATGTTTGGACTGACCGGAGAAGCGTAGGAGAGACATTCGCCCTACAGTGGCAGTAGTAAGGTTGCTGACGATAACGTCAATGATGATGACATAATATGAAGCTATGTAGGTGAAAAGATAATAGAACACTTATTTTTCGCTAATTTTCTTCGTTCCAGTGTACAAAGAACTATTCTGTTCACTACGCTTAATAAAAACAAATGTGCCGTGTTGAGGCGGAAAGCCATATACTCTACGAATCCTGGCTGTCTACTGACGTCAGTGCAAGTTAAGCAAGGAAAGATTTTATGTTTTATGAGGATTCGCACTAACGATTCATACACGGCAACATCAGTCACAAACCCAATTCCACTATGTTCGCATTATTTTCGTACGTCCACTTCTTTTCAATCCATTTTGTTAATTTTGTTAGTACAATGCCTTCAGATTAGTACTGGTTACGATCTCCGATTGTCCTTTCATTTTTTGATACCCGCTAACTAAAGTGAAACAATAAAATCGCAGTGAATGCTACCAGTGATTTTTATACTTTGACGTGTAGTTGGAAGAAGGGAGAGAATAACCGTACCAGTTACGATTATTCTTTACGCGAGGCTTGTTCTCGCAAGCCCGTAAGCGAATGATAACAGACAGCAATTAGCCTAACTTCTTTTGTCTTGACCAAGCGCAGTTGTGATGAGCCACGGTTTTTCAGGAAAGACGTTTGTAAAGATATGCTTATCACAATCGCGAGAAATACCTTTATCAGTTACGCCAAGCAATGAGTGGGCGCCTGGCGCACCTGCCTTCTTTCTGAGCTACGCTTTGTGTTTTTACAAATAAAGCCGGCAGTGTGGTGAATGAAAAATCGCCGAAAAGACGAGTGTCTAAATAATTCACACGGAACATTTCATGCATTCAAAACTCAAATTTGAACAGGGAACGCTGTGATTATAAATAGTGCTATATAACTCCGAGAAAGTTCTTTTTTTTTTGCACCCGCGAACAAAATACTCCTGTGGTAGCTTAAGCATTAAAAGGGCTTGCACCAATGAAACAAACAGACAGAGGAAAAAAGAAGCGTCTGAACTACGAGACGAAACATATCCGAGTGCTAAAAAGGCAGGAAATGCTGATATTTTGCTCCTCCTGAGAACAGCAAAACAATTCTTTACTTCTTTACACACTCGAAAAGTGCACACAAGTGTGTGAAACTATGCTTTGTTTGCATAAATGGAAATGTGGAAGATAGCTCATTTGTTTTGCCTAAACTCCATAAAGTCTGTATTCCGTGTCAGATCCCGTCGCGCTACACCTCGGCGTGTAACAGCTTTTCGCCCACACGCAAAACCGATTACCCGTTGTTTCTCGAGGAGCTTCACATCACAAAGTTTCTCTTTTCCTTTGTCTCACATGCTTTTTCGCACTCTGTTCGTACCGTGACACGTTTTTAGTCGACGTGACATTATTTTGCCGCGTACGAGGTTGACAGTCGAGTGTTTCACAATAATAATGAAAGCTAATGAACAGAAACAAGTCCAGCATGGTCACCACAGTAAAGCAAGAGTGGGCCTTCATGTCTGAAAATGTACACTGTTCGTGGTCTGACTATAGCTGTCTCTGCTGCAAAGCGTGCATTACTATCAAGAGTAAGTCGATAAATCAGGCTGTCCAAGAGTACGCGAGACACATGCAGGCAGATCTACACTTCATATTTTACACGCTACAGCTACTTCAATTATTTGCCAAAAAATGAAAGATACATAAAAATGACTGATCGGAGGAATGGTTGGAAAAAGACACAAAATTTATACATTGCCCCTCACTGCGTGCCTATGTGAAGAAATGAGGGTACCTAGAAGAGTAGGAGCAAACGTCAACGTTCAGTGAATATCTTGACAAACTGCGGGTTGCTTATCACATTTCGTTCTGCAGTAAATATGTGTAGAACCTGAAACAAATGATTTAGTATCTCAGCTAACCAAAAAATAAGTGTAGGCTTTAATTTAGTTTTACATGCAAGACGAACATATTCGATACCCATAGAAGACAGCGAGCATTTACAATTGAGAGCCAGCCCGTAAAATCAACGCGCGTTTAGCAACTGGTGTCAGGTAGTGATAGGGGTCTCTGATCATGGTAGGGGTCTCTGATAGGAATCTCCGATTATGAGAAGAACATTCACAGGAGAATATAAATTGGTTGAAGTGCGTACAGTTGACAATATCAAGTCATGAAACTTACCAAGTGATAAAACATTACTTGAAAGATTCAAGGACAAAATCATTGCTGAACACAGCTTTAAATACAGAGAGCGACGTTTGGAGGTGAGCAAGGAAGCGTGGAGAGAGAGGAGGGGATAAAGAGGAAGGCCAGGAGGTTAACATCTAGTTAGCATCTGTTTGCTCCCCAGTGCTGCGGTGGGAAATTAGGGACAAGAAAGAGGGCATAGAAAGAGAGAGAGAGAGAGTGAAATTGTGGAGAAAGAAGCGTGAAATAGAATGCAGGACGAAGGGCGCTAACGATCATCATTACATCAAGAAGTTAATCCACGTCGAACGCCAACAACAACGTAAAGGGTGCTTTTCCGCAACTATTGCCTTCATGCGGAGAAGCTCCTTTTTTCACTTCAGAGAAATGGATAATACAAATTCACGACTGAATTTCCTGGAACAGAACCGTCGCACGGCTAGATTTCTGCAAACGTAAATGCGAACATTAAGAAAAATAAAATCGAAGATGAGTACAAATATAAACAAGCAAAAATGTAGGAGACAGGGAACAGCTGTGTCACAAGCTCAAGCCCCTTTCTCGCTGAGAAGATACGTCCGGGATATTTTGTAAATGAGTCCATCAGCTTTTCTTGGAAAACGTTCCGGCTCATCAAGGTTGCTTCATGTGTTTTTGTTATCACATGGAAGCCTGGTAGATGATTGCGCTGGCAAGCGTTAGCGAAGTGCAGCTTCCCAACTGTTTCGTTTGTGGACGCAGTCACGCCGGGTGCTGAGCGAAACCCGCCGTAAAACTTATGCTCCTGTAGACGTGGCGAAACGTTTGCTGAATACTGACAATATGCAATTGTGCACCCGCGAAAACAAAGTAGAAGAGTGAGCGACTCTGTTTACGCTGAAAGTACATAATTTTTTACACGTGTGTTCAGTTAGCGTTGCATATTTATTCTGCAAAGAAAGAAGAAATAACACCGAAGGACGTTGGCAGAGAGAAAAAGACGAGTGAGAAAGAAGGGAAGCAAAAAAAGAGCAGTAAATGCGCACACGCGTATGTGATGGTATGCCATGTGCACAAAGGAATAAAACACTGACTAGCTCATATTTTCCGGAAGTGTATAGGCCAGATGTATCTTTAGTCAGAGTTTTAAAACACGCCGGCACACGCAATGACGACTCGATCAAATGTATGTTGCTGAATGTTGCCTGGAGTGAGTCAGACCATTGTTTTGAGTTCTGATGATTTGCTTAACTAGGCCACTTCTAATAACTAGTTTTTTAAGCAACAAAAATGGGCAAGGAAATCTAATGAGAAAGTTGGTCCTCAGTTTCAAAACATCCGACTACATAGTTTCGAGTTTTATATCTGTGCACTTTTAGTGTTATTCTGTTAACTACGAACGCCGGTGAAAAAATCACCGCCCCAGCCCGTCGTACAAGTGGCTAACTAGCGAAAGCTGAAACGTGTGGCCTCGGTGTTTAGCAGTGAGTTCCACTCGACGTGGCACTGAAGCCTTCTCAATTATTGGTTGCATGTTCCTCTTCTATATGAGGTTAGACACACGTGTGGCTTAGGTTTACAATAGTATTTATTTCACATGCCACACAATCTGCCTCGCATGATCACGGTCATGGAGGAGCGCATAGAGCGGTTAAATGTGTTTCGCGGTGCCCTTTTCACAGTGGTTGTTCTCAAACCACAGGCGGTCAGAGGCGTCGCAGTTGCAGCCAAAGTACCGCCGGAGAGACTCCCACCGAAAGTGGGCGTTCGCCCCGGTGAACGTGCTACAGCAGTGTCCACGTTTACGCCACAACGCCACTTGTTCGGCGAAGACACTGGGCCGTGTCTGCAAGCAATCGGGTGCCTTTTTCCCTTGTTCGAGAAACATGCATTCAGTCTTCGGCGTGGTGTTGTTGCAAGCGTTTGACATCGCGAGCTCACTCGGTGGCATGGTTTGCAGAGCCTTCCCGCCACCAGCGTTTGCATTCCCGCTGGTGATTTAGCACACCTTAAAAGGCTGCGGCATCATCGGTAAGCAGTCGCTGCTGGCCTCCCGTGCCTGTTTTTTGTATCCGCACTGAACTACAGGCCCGGCGAATGCGAGTTCTCACGTTTCTACAGTCGGCGCTCTTCTAGAGTTGTCCGTGGTTTACCCATGTGTAAGATTTTCAAAAAAACTGACATGTGCGTTCCCGACCCCACGAAGGAGATGAGATGAACAACATCCCTCACAACGCAGCCAATGGCACGCGTGCTTAGGTACGATGCTGAAAATGACGTAACTGATGAGACAGCCATTAGAAACCAGCCATGACACCGCCACCGAGCAGTTTTTTGTTTCTTCTACTCCTAGCCATATACAGTTTTCGCTGTGAAAGAAAAATAAACAATCTTCTCGGAGGAAGCCATGTGGTGATGCGGAGCAGCACGGTTGTGCGGCACGAGTAGTCTGTTTGATAAATGGGAATACATTTCTTAGTCAGGCTATGTCAGGCATGTGGCGTTGTCCGCGCGCCAGCAGGTGTTATCTCTCCACTCTCATTCTCTCTCCCATAGCAAGAGCTGCGGACGCACATGTTGATCTTCGCCTCTAGCAACCGGAGCATGTGGTGCGAGAGAGCGTATGAGAGGGTAGGTGAAATGCTACGCCAATCTTTTTCTCAAAATTAGCTCTCTCTCCTTGCGCCACACTTTCCCGTCCGCTCACGCCTCACTCTCGCCCGTTCGCTGGCTGGGTGCCTCTCGAGAACAGGGGAAAATGTGTGCTCTAAGACGCCGCTGCGAAACGCTAATGCCGAGCCAAGAACGCTGTTTGTTTTGTTCACTTCATAGTATTTTTTAACAGTGTGCGCTAGCTACAAGAGCTGGAAACGGATACCGCGTTCCACGAGACAGAAAAAAAAAATGGCTGCATATCCACGGAGTGAATGATGGAGAGTGGGGTGAAGCATTCATCCGTCCATTCGTTCATGCGTCCGTCCCTGCGTCCGTCCATGCGTCCATCCGTCCGTGCAGCCATCCATTCGCCCGTCGATGCGTCTGTCTGTGTGTCCGTTCGTCCGTCTAGTCAACACTCCAAGTACCACCATCTCGCATCTTTTCATCGTATATTCTGCATATAGAAGCACTGCCATCCAGCGGACATTTCAAGTACTATACGAGAGGTGGCACACGCACACCATCTTACGGCTTGCGCTTCGTGTCTACTTCCTACCTTTAACCACCTCGAGTTCATGGTATATACTAGTTCACTGTATTCATGGCACTGCGGCCCAACGCTCGCTAAACCTTTCTAAAACCAAGAAGATTACGCCCAGCGAGTATAACGTAGCAACCCTTTCTTGCCAGATAGTGTGCAATTCACGTGCCAATGGCTGCTAATGGGGAATGAGAGACAAGAAAATTCGGCTTTTAGTTAACGCGCACGCTGCCAATTTTTTATTGTTCAACAACGCACGGGAGAAATCTCCCTCCGGCACCACCTTGCAGGTCAAAAATTAAGACTGGTTACACACTACGATTACGACTACGAGGGACAAACGGGTGCCGCTTTAAGGCACTTCGCCCCTAGAACACGACGTGCTGCGAACGGTGCCTGGATGGTGCAAGAAAAAAAAAATACTCTTCTGCTAACGCTGGGTTCTCACGTGTGAAACGCCGCTACACCATGCATTCAAATCGTCTTGTTTAAGCATGCTTCGTCATTATTTTGATAATGTTGAAAGGACAGCCAGCTTAATAGCCTGTCATCTCATGCTTTCTTATATATAAAGAAAATGTACTCATTGACCTCTACCCAAACCAAAATTTGAAGCACCACACGCGATACTCTGTATACAATGCTGTAACGCATCTAGACGCTGCCGGTGTAAACGGATGAAATATGACTTACCACCGGAAAGACGACCGAGAAACTTGCGCATCTTTCAACTGTATAAGTTCACATTAAGGTGACCCTCAGATCTTGCATGGTCAACATTTTAAGTAAAAATGTAATGTAAGAAAGAAAGGACGAAAATGTACATAACTAAAGTATATAAAAACATGACGTGCTTTAGACCTTTACGACGGATTGACCCCCCCCCCCTCCCCAAGAACAGCGCGTTGTGTATACATTACACTTGTTTGCTTCAATTAATTTTTTTTCGGGTGTGCTTACGAATATTCGAACTGAAGTGCATGTGCAGCCAAAGACGCTTGTCTAGAACAGCACAAATACAAAAAGTGCAGTCTACCCCGACGCGTGCACCAAACCAACGCCAAATATAAGCGCATCATTTTAGGCTCCTAAGAAAGCCTTCTTTTTGAAAAAAAAGAAGTACGAAAACTTCAGATCAAAAAATAATAATGAAACGTTGAATACAAACAAGATTGCCCGAAGAGGCACAGCTCGTACACATGCGGCTCTCTTACTGTACTGGCGTTAAGTAGGGCTGAAGATGCGAGTAAAAAAAGTCATAACCTATCACGCATTTCAGGAGGTGGTGCTACCACGACGACCGCAAGCTGTAAAAGCCGCTCGGATCCAAACTTGCGCGCGCACACGCTTATTAAAACACACTGCGCGCCGGAGCAACAGCGACGCCTTCCTGCCTGCGGCGTCGGCCCAAGACGAGCGCATATGAGAACCCCGGCTCCAAATGTAAACCAGCACAAAATAGTGAACCGCCTCGCAGTTGCTGGGGCTTGCGACGAGATGACTGAGGAACCGGTCAGCCTTCATCCAGCGTGGCAATCATTCTTGGTCGAGGCGTGCGGCCATTCACTCTGAGGCGGGTTTTTCGTGTTGGCTCGGATCTGGGGTGAAGCGTCTCGTATACAGCGTTCTCATGAAACTCGAGACCCGAGAAGTAGGATGATATTGATTACGGTGCCTGAGAACGAGATTCACGAGCTATAAAACTTCAGCTGCGGCCAGATTCGGTTTTTGTAAGCTTATTTACTCGCATCACTTTGAGGAATAAGTCTGGTTTATGTCATGGTTTTGGATGATCAGTTGCCAAAGCTTTTACTCTTAGTTGACCATTCAGAACGACTGTTCGTGACCGCGGATCTGTATGATTGTAAATATATAATAAAAAAACTCGGTGAATTTCTCCGAAGTAAACTATCACAGTGTGCAAATAGTTTAATTTAACAAAAGCAAAATAGTTGCGTGTATTTCTGGTAGCAATGCAGATACTTGGTTACCGGTTAATCTCCCAGCCTTTATCTCAATTATCCCTTTCCATAGCTACTGTTACACTGTAATAGTTATGATGCTGCAAGCCGTAGCTAACGCAGCATGGCAAGAGGATTGAAGTGAGTAAGGTCATTCCCTACCTCACTCCCTCTGTAACTTAGCAAGTCACTAAAAAGATTGCTTCTGTAGCTTTTATTTTGTATTCCTTCACTAAATCTTCATTTGACTGTTTTTTAACTCACGTTTTCTGTACAGTTCGTCTTTTTCTCTATCTATGCTCTAAATAGATTTTCTTACGAGTGTTAAAGCCAACCCATAGAATGCTTTTAAAACATTCCTCCAACGCGTTACTAGGCGCAGACGTGTCGGGTGGTCGCCAGGCAACGCGAAGTGACGCCAGGAAAGATTCTTCGAACGGTGTTGCTGTTAAAATAAGAAAACCTTCGTTGAACATACCCCAGTGGCGGTGCCTGTGCACCTTAGACAAGATTCGCTATAACTTCTGCAGAAACGAGTCAAATGTCCAAGTAATAAAAGGAAAAGAGACATCTAATGCACCAGTTCGTGCCAAAATGCTGCAGGAAATACACCTTGGGGGCACCGAAAACAAACTTTGGTTGACAAAACAATACTTCGAGCTGATCGAGGCATCGAGCCTAAATCCATTCACGAAAAAGATGAAACCGACGTTCATGCTTTTTCCTCATATAACACACGTCATAAAGATCGCAAATCTAATATTGTTCAAAGGAAAGTAAATCTCACCTGCTATTACCTCCTCGTTGGTTTGAACAGGGCCACCTTCTTTACTTACGGGACATTAAATCAACCAAAATATTTGTTTTGTTATCTTAAGTGGACTCTATGGACCGAACGTTCATGTTATGAAACTCAAGGTTGATTGTGACAGCTTCTTTTTGTAAGAATTCAGAATCGTACAGACTTACAGACCTAGTGCTGTTAACGTCGGCTGCTGCAATAGCCTTGGTAATAACGGCACCCAAGTAACGATACAGAACTAGTGTCGTTAACGTCGGCTGCTGTAATCGCCCCCATCCCCCCAAAAAATGGCACCAAAGTAACGTTTCCAAATTCATTACCTAAGCCCGGTATGATCAAGGCAAAACAAATGTTTTTTTATCGCGTTCATCAGCTTTCTTTTCAAAAATAGCATGAATGTTTGTTCCTAAAGGACCACTCACCAAGCTCCCAAAATACACAAAAAAGAGCGCAATATTCTTTCCTGATATCTCTCGTCCTTCTTGGAGCAGTACTGTGACGTAGAAAGTAGCTACCGTGACGTCTACAGCGTACGTGCTTTCGATTCGTTGATGTGCACGAAATATCACATATGATTTGCCTCCTGCACTGCTTTGCCATGCAGCCACCCATACGTTCTTCGTCCCGCATGAATATTGTGCGCAATTAACCGATAAATTTTCATTTAGTGTATTTACAACTGCGCAAGCGGCGGTAACAGCGTGCAGCCGAGAAGCGCGAAATCCTGGTAGTCTCAATCATTTAGTGCTGATATTGTTCACGTGCATTCACGAACTAAGGGGCGAGGAGGATGCATCGTGTGTGTGAAGGAGAACAGAAAATCACCGCCTCGTTTTCAAACGCGGGGGGGCGAGTGGCCCTTTAAAAGGCCCCCGAACATTCGCTGGGACATACGGAGGACTAGCACGACATTCTCTCCCGGTGTTGTTAGCCTTTCCGGCACTGTTCGTAACGTTAGCCGTTCATTCACGTGGCGTCGTGAAGAGATAAGCTCTCGTGTGGTGCACGTAGGAGTCGCGTCGCTTGGTAATTGTCTCATACCGTGTTTCACTACGCACTTGCACACCCATTTTGCCTTCTATCGCATGACCATCACGTGCTACTTACTGGTCACAGATTGTATTGTGCGTTTTTGGCTGCGCAAGCGATTGCAACCACGTTTTCACGGAAAGCGCGAAATGCTGATAGGCTAAACGGATAGTGCAAACAATGTCGACGTTATTTTTAAAACAAATAAGTGGCGAGGAGGAGACAGCACCTGTGCGAAGGATAGTGAAGCGATTGCTTTGATTGATATGTGGGGTTTAACGTCTCAAAACCACCATATGATTATGAGCGACGCCGTAGTGGAGGGCTCCGGAAATTTCGACCACCTGGGGTTCTTTAACCTGCACCCAAATCTGAGCACACGGGCCTACAACATTTCCGCCTTCATCGGAAATGCAGCCGCCGCAGCCGGGATTCAAGCCCACGACCTGCGGGTCAGCAGCCAAGTACCTTAGTCACTAGATCACCGCGGCGGGGCGGTAGTGGAGCGAGAAATAAACCACTACCTCAATAATAATGTCCGGGTGTTCACGTGCCAAAACCACGATATGCATATTAGGCAGGCCGCATAGCGGAGGGCTCCGGAAATTTCGACCACCTGGTGCTCTTCAACGAGCACGGACGTTGCATAGTATACACGGTCCTTCAGCATTTTGCCTCCATGGAAATGAGAATGCCGCGGGTGGAATCCAACCCTCAAGCCTCGGGTCAGCACCCGAGTGGGGCTAGCGATGAGCCACCGCTGCTGGCCGAAAGAAACCACTCCCTTGTCTTTGGAACGAAGAATAGGTTAGGGGCCTTTCGAAATGTTCATTTCTGGACATTTCATGCCACGTGCTCACATACAGATAAATTGCGAAGCTATTGTGCTAACGTGAACTAAAGAAATGAACAGCAGCAACAAAAAAGACAAAAAGAAAGAAAAAAAAACAGCCCAACGGTTTTTTTCTTCAAATCTATAAATTAGAAAGAAATGCTGGGACAAAATCTTGACAAAGTCAAGGTGGTCACGACACCAGGCGTTGCATTAAAGCGGGAGGAATACGGTGTTTGCGCGGAACAGGTGGTGCCGATAAAGACGCAAATGAAACGGGCATTAGCGCGCCACGTTCACTAAAACAATGAAGAAACGCAAACCTTGAAACACCGAATGAAAAAGTATTCATATACGCAGCAAACATGAGCTAATCTAACCGAACAGTGGCACGAAAGAGAGAACCGCGCCCGATAAGCCGAGCACTTCTTTAGAAACGCGCTGGTGCTGCGAAAAAATATCTATACTCAGTTTCACGCCATCATCTCTACACTTGATGCATGAATTTTTGGTTCCGGCTTCGGAATTTGAAGTCGGCGAGCAGGACTGCTAACGTTGCCGACCCGGACTTATCGAGAAAGTATGCGAGATAAATAATCCGTTTCGGATAATAATGATAATACCGAAAAATTCAACGGAGACATTCGCGCATGCCTCTGCACTATATCCCGAAAAGAGAGAACTGTAGAAGAATAAGAAGAAAAAAGCTGCCGAAAAAAATGCTGTGGGGAGGTTTATTCCGTGAAACTGCATGCATAATAGAGTAAGGACGCTAATGGTATTTCTCTTGTCAAAAAAAAAAAAGCTAGCAATAGCAACCAGTAGAAAAGGAAAGAAATTAGAGATGAAAGCACGAAAGCACGACATTTGGAGCTTCGGTTGCCCCGTCTATTTACATTGCTCCCGTCTGCTTCCACTGCAGACCCAAGCAAAAACTGAAGCGTTTGTCTTCGGCTATAAACAGTGCTGACGATATGCGCGAAGGTTATTCTGAACCTCCCCAGATATATCTGACTCGGTCGCCCACCACCGGCGTGCGCGTGACCTGATTCGATGAACCTCCTTCAGATACGTTCGTTTTAGCTGAACGCTTGAATAAAGTTTTTAATGTGTATCACTACTTCTTAGATCTAAGATGCGTGCTGAAATCTGGTTTTCGCTATTTTGTTGCTAAGCCTTTAAGTGCATCACGAATCTCATCGTTAAACCCCCTCCAGACGACGGAGTTATCGCCTATAGCCTGTCCAACTAGATATTCGCATATGTTATATTTCTGTTTTGTTGTCTTCAACTTGCATTTTGTTTGAACCTCGTTTACTTTATTTTTCATCGAAGGTTCTAGTATTCCTATAAAAGTCTCTGAAAAAGGATAAAAATTCTATTTTCTTCGGAATAAAAATGTAAGGCGATTTCTGTCTCATTCTATTTTCTGCTTCCTTGTGGAACGAAGGAAAAGCTCCGCCGCATATTATTAAAAATAGAAACGCTTGCAGTCTATTGAGCGAGCTTATAGAGGGTGTTCCACGTAACTTTAGCCAGAGTTTAAAAATATGCCACAACACGTATTTATGACGTGACCAACTGCATGTTGCTCACCGTTGCCTGGAGTTAGACTATTTTTGTGTTCTTAAAATATTGATTAATTAGATCTGTTTAATTAATTACCTCTTGAAGGAACGAAGATGAATGAAAATTTCAATGAAAAAGTTGTGGATCGGTTTGCAAAACGTCCAAATAGATAGTTTTGAAGTTGATATCTGGTAAATATTAGTATTTTTCTGCTAATTACAAATGCCTGCGAAAAACAAAAAATACCACATGGCAAACCCGCTCACGCGTCAGTGCGCACGATGATTCTAGTGCTCCGTAACGTTCCGCGAACAAACGACCCCCTTCCATCGCACCGGTTCATAGCAGTAATAAGCAGTCCCAGTGGTTAACGTTTTTCTGGCCGATAGCAAAACGTATTCATCGTAAAGCTACCCCCACCGTTGCGGCCCTGCTGAGACAGCACAATGGGGAAAATGCTATGGTCGTTCGTAAGCGGAACGTGAGGGAGCACTAGAATCCTTGTGCGCACAGGCGCACGAGCGTGCTTGTCATGCGGTGTTTCTTGTAATTCGTGGGCATTTGTAATTAGCAGAAAAACACTAATACCTAACAGATATAAAGTTCAAAACTGTCTGATCGGACGTTTTGCAAACCAATCTACAACTTTCTCATTGAATTTGTTATCTGTCTTCGTTTTTTGAAAAGTTAGTTAATTAAACATACCTAATTATACAATATTGGAGAACACTAAACATAGTCTGACAAACTCCAGGCAACAGTGAGCAACGTGCTCTCTGTTGCCTGGAGTTTGGTCGCGTCGTAATCACGTGTGCCGGTTTGTTTTTAAACTCTGGCTAAACTTACTTTGGACACCCTGTATATAGCGACCTTCTTCGTAACATCGAAACACTAAAATGCTACAAAAAAGACAGAAAAAGCTCGCACCGTTCGCAAAAGTCCGTCTCTCATAGCATATTATACCACTACTCGTAAGCAGAAGTATAATTCCCTCGAGCTATACTAGAAACACCAACTTCTGCTTTGTTAATGCAACTTGCTTCTAATCCTGTGGATAACTGTTTCGGTGTATGTAGCTGCTGCTGACGGGAACATTTCTCTGAAGGCTATGTTCCCAAGTAAAGCAATATTATATCTTTCTCAAAAAATTCTCGTCACCCAGACAGTTGCTTGAGAATTTACACCCGGTAACACGTTTCAGTACGCTTAGCAACGTGTTTCAGTCAATGATACGTTTCCAAACATTTGCACTTCACTTACCAGCAGCTCAGGTATTTCGACGTTCAG
The DNA here is from genome assembly GCA_013436015.1 of Rhipicephalus annulatus. NCBI lineage: Eukaryota > Metazoa > Arthropoda > Arachnida > Ixodida > Ixodidae > Rhipicephalus > Rhipicephalus annulatus. Next base: position 243,288 of record WOVY01012392.1, read on the forward strand.
TTGAAAACGGCATGATACGTGCACGTAGACATATATGAGCCACATTTCCTCCTATATCAAACTGGCACTGCGGCCATATTAACCTCACCGTGACTTAAGAGTTGTGAAAGTACCGACCTTCTTCTAGTCAATGCTCAATACATCTTCTTTTTCAACATCCAAATTCAATTCGATGAAAATATACGACTTTCTGCACACCATTAGAGAATTTCAGGTAAGGCACAACTTTCAAAGTTTAGTTAGATTTTTCACTAATGCAAATACAAGGGGGGATGAAATTGGCACAGTACCTGAAGAATTCTGCCTCCACGCCTGGGTAAACCATTATCATTACTATATGGCTGCTCTCATAGACAAATCACACACATGATAAATCTTAGAAATTATAACACGAGTGATAACACTTAAATAAAAAGAAGCACTCCTATGAGCCATGAGCGTATGACAGTGGTCAGTCAACAAGTTTCACACAAAGAATTATTTTATATTTTTTCTCTTTCCTTTTTTTCTGGGAAGGGGGGGGGGGCAGAAATGCCTGACTTTTCTTGAGTAAGTGTGATATTTTGCGTCACATAAGTGTCGAGCAGAATTGTTTATTTAGTTTTTGCCTCTGATCTAATTCTAGCTTTCGCTCTCAGACGCAAACAAATGACGCTTGTAATAATTTTCTAATTCTAACGTCGACATAGTACCTTCAACGTTTCAATATTGAACAATACTTTATCTCCTCACGACAAAAGGCCCCAAGGGATGTCGTTATCGTACTATAGGAGTCGATCGAACGAGTTCGTGAAAACAGCACTTATCCAAGTTGTCAGAGCTCTGCACATCAATCTCAATCAATATCCATAAAAAAGAAGACGAAAGTCAGGAAACGTGTACACGCAAACAGCTCATTCCACGTAAGTCAACAATGACTTAGTGTCAATTCGTCTGGAAAGAAAGCTAGAGGAGCAAACTTTAATGGCATGCAGATATGTTAGGCTGACTGATCGCCAAGCGTAGCTTACACTTTTGCTGAGTGAAAGCTAACGGTATACACGGTGATCACCCATACGCACCAAGCGCACGTACAGTAGTACGTGAGGCTTTGCTTGGATTTTTGGCTTCTGAAACACCCGCAGCGCTTTCGTGACAAGCAGTAAAGCGAAGAACAGATGCCACGAGTCGAGGACCTGTCGCAACTCCAAGCTCGAGGCACGTTTCAAATATACTGCTACCGTCACAAACTTCATGCCAAACAGCGGCAGCATTAGCATGGAACATGTTGCAAGACTTTCAGTGAATCGCACACAGGGCACATTAGAGAGAAGAAAACTTCTCCGAATGAAACAGTCGGCGTGAGGTGCAGATTCTGACACGAGATGCATGAATGTATAATAGCGTCGCAATCACAATAATCGCAAATGCGTTCCTAGAACTCGAGCTCTCGCGTTAATTTGAATGCGCGTCGAGAATACAACGTTACAACAATGCCCTTACAGGCTTCTCGGAAGTGCCGAGCAAGCGCAATCACCACGCAATCATTTTCAGCGTTCAGTCCCAGCGAACACACGAGCACGGCCGTCGGAACCAGCCTATTGTACGCTGCTAAATATGCGGCCAAGCCTATATACAGTAACTGAGCGACATATATCGCAGAATGTACTTCTCGAACCATACGCGCACGTAACACTGCATGCCATGTAAAGGCTCGACCAAGACGAGACCTGGGAAGGAGTGCATTGCCTCCCCGTCGCGCACGAAAGTCGTTCACACTTGAACACGCGCGCAGCGTACACACGCCCGTCCTACCGGAGACGACGCGCCAAACATATGCAAATTTGCGTCCATCGCTCGAATATCTGCACTGCATCGCGTTAACAATGGCGGAAAAGGCTATGCAAGTTCATTGTGCCTCGTTCGAGCGGCGAGAAATTCTCGAAATTGGGAAGAATGGAGCGACTCGGGGAACTTATTACTTCGTCCTGGCTTTTCTATTCTTTCTCGCGTATTCCCTCGGAACGAAACGGGCTTCCGCATTAAAGGTGGCGCGAAATAAACCAGCCTCTTCGTGCTCTCTCGCAAAACGCACAATGGCCCACTCGCAGGGTTGCAGAAAATGCCAAAGCAGATTCGCGAAACAACGTCCTCAGGGCAGGGGCGACGGTTGCTGCGAAGTCCTATTAAGACTGCGACGTCGCCCCGAAACGCCTCCGGCTGAACAGGAACTGATAGGTTGGCGCTGCCCCTGTAAAGTACTTGCGCGCACTGAGCGCGAACCACGACCAGCGTTTTCTCGCTGGTGTTCGCCGGTATACCTGTTGGTCTCCTACAATAGGAACATGATTCTCGCATACAGTTTGCAGTGACTGCCAAAAGAAAGAGAGAAGGAGAGAAAGAGAGGTGAGGCTTTAAAACGTGTTGTTTGGTTATTTGGTTCATACTATGCAAAACGTAATCACGCAACGCAAGGCGAAAAAACAACACGCAAGAATATCAACTTATAAAGAGCAAGCAAGTTAGAACGCTCTTTTCAGTACCCCATGTTTCTTTGCTGTTCATTACGTTGTTACTTTCTGAACGGGGATTGGTGAGGCTGTAGTGACGACGAAGAAAGGGTATCACATTTTCGCCGGAAGAGCGAAGCATATTATATATATATATATATATATATATATATATATATATATATATATATATATATATATATATATATATATATATATATATATATATATATATATATATTGTAAGATGGCATTCAATACCCTCAGGACTCTTCTTTATTGTCTCGAGTATGTGCCCCACAACCTAAACAGGAGTGGTGATGATGAGTATGTACAGATGAAAAGATGGAACGAGTAATGATGCTCACACTTATTTTCCCCGCGCACTTGATCGGCTGACCCGGCCGAGACTTAGGCGGGAAAGGTACGGCGAACAAAAGGTTTAAGGCGTTTAAGGTATAGGGCATGGTGGTCGGTAATGACAGTGAAGTGGCGTCCATACAGATAAGGTCGAAACTTCTGGATGGCCCAAACGACAGCAAGACATTCCTGCCCTGTTATCGAGTAGTTCTGCTCCGCAGGTGTTAGTGCGCGGCTGGCATACGCAACTACTCGCTCACGTGAAGTGTCGTCGCGCTGGAGGAGGACGGCACCGATTCCGTGGCCGCTGGCATCTGTGTGAAGGAAAGTGGGTGCGCTCTCATCGAAGTGACGGAGGACGGGTCCGATCTAAAAGCACGTTTAAGGGCTTGGAAAGCACACTCGCACTCGTCAGTCCAAGTGAAGGCCGTTCCTGACGTCAGAAGCTTGTGTAACGGCCCCGCAATGGCACCAACGTGATTAATAAAGCGGCGGAAGTAAGATGCCAGGCCCACAAAACTTCGCAATTGTTTTTGTTTGCCCGGAAGTGGGAAATTAATTACGGCAGCAACCTTGTCGAGGTCGGGTCGAACGCCATCTTTGCTGACAAGGTGACCCAATACTTTGATGCTCCGGCTGGCGAAGTGGCACTTCTTTGTATTGAGCTGAAGCCCAGCGTTGGAAATGCACGTAAGAACTTCGTCCAAACGCTTAAGGTGCTGAGGAAAAGTAGAAGAATAAATTACGATGTCGTCCAAATAGCATAAGCAGGTTTTCCACTTTAGACCACGTAAGACAGTATCTATCATGCGCTCGAATGTTGCTGGAGCGTTGCATAAGCCAAAAGGCATGACGTTGAACTCGTAAAGCCCATCAGGCGTTGCAAACGCTGTTTTCTCCTTGTCTGCTTCGCGCATAGGTATTTGCCGATACCCGGAGCAAAGTTCAAGGCTGGAGAAATATTCTGCGCCTTGTAAGGAGTCTAGGGCATCATCTATGCGTGGCAACGGATATACATGTTTTTTCGTTATTTTATTTACCGCTCTGTAATCAACACAAAAGAGGACAGAGCCATCCTTTTTCCGGACCAACACCACTGGAGGCGACCAAGAGCTGGATGAAGGTAGAATAATGTCCCGTTTGAGCATGTCGGCGACGTTTTCCTCAATCATTCGCCGTTCCGCCGAAGACAGACGGTATGGGCGGCGGCGCACAATGGAGCTGCCTTCGGTTTCGATGCTGTGCTCTGCAACAGATGTGCGGCCCAAAACTTTGGAATGTACGTCGAACGAAAAACTGTGCTTTTGGAGAAGGTCTAAAAGGTCTCTCTTTTGCTCAGCAGTGAGGTGAGGACTTATGGTAGCATTTAGGGTAACAGTGGTAGCCTTGATATCAGTAGTAGCAGACAAAGGCGGTGATTCTGCGTGAAGGAGAACCAGCGAAAAGGGCTCACTGTCAGCGAAGCAGCTCACAGCAGTGCCCTGGGGCAGCATCACTGGCGAAGAAGTTGGATTCAAGGCGGTGACCAATGCTTTACCGTCGTTAAACCACACAAGGCCGGGTGTTATGGTAAGCCCCGCCGGTTCGGAGCGAACTGATGGAGCTATGAACACGTCACCGTTAACTATAGTATCCGAAGCGATCGTTAGAAGTTGTTCATCTCCTGGCGAAATGAAAGATTCCGCGGCAGCAACGAAGCGGCAGCTGTATGGATCGACATCAGATGAACTCTCAGTAGCTGACATATGAATTACTCGCTGACGACACGATATGAAAGCTGATGCCGAAGAAAGGAAGTCCCATCCTAAAATGACTGTGTGAGTGCACAAAGGAAGCACAAGAAACTGAATGTGGTGAAGGATGCCATCTATGAAAACGCGGACTGTACAAACACTTGAAGGCTGAATAGGGACTCCATCTGCGCAACGAAGGGGAGGGCCATCGTATGGCGTCCTAACTTTTTCAAGCGGGCACAAAAAGTCTGCACGAATTACGGAAAGTGATGCGCCTGTGTCTACTAGTGCCTCTGTCTGTATATCTTCAACATACACCAATAAAACATTTGATGGGCGGTCTGGAGGATTGATTCATATCTGGGTTTTAACGTCCCAAAACCACTATATGATTATGAGAGACGCCGTAGTGGAGGGCTCCGGAAATTTAGACCACCTGGGGTTATTTAACCTGCACCCAAATCTGAGCACACGGGCCTACGACATTTCCGCCTCCATCGGAAATGCAGCCGCCGCAGCCGGGATTCGAACCCGCGCCCTGCGGGTCATCAGCCGAGTACCTTAGCCACTAGACCACCGCGGCGGGGCGGGTGGTCTAGAGGAGTTTGACGCAGTTCGAAAGATGCAGCTTTCCCTCCCGAAGCTGCACAGTTTAGTTTTCCAATTGGCGGTCGGGAATCGAAGTGTAAGGACGAAGGGGAGAGGAGGAACGCCGCATCGGTGAAGGTGAGCGACGACGTGAGAAACGGGAACTGCCAACTGAGGCACAGTTCTGCGGAGACGGCGACCGGCATGTGCTGTTCTGATACTGTCGGCGATAGGGCGGTCCAGTTGGGTAGAAGTCGTCCCGTTCATAGTGACCGTTGCTTCATCTTTCGTCTTGTTGACGGCGTCGGCAAAACCTCGAAATATGACCACGGATGCCGAAATAAAAGCAAGTCGGTCGTGTAGTGCGCCAGGTGTTGTAAGGCTGGGAAGGTGGTCGCGGTACGAGCAAGTTGAGCGAACCATGCACATCGGGCGCTGGTAGCTGCATTGGGATGTGCTGGGGTGCAGGTGCCCTAGCAGCAACCTGAGCATAAGCTGGCATGGCCACAGGATAAGAGCTCGGAACAGGTGTGACAGTCATCGAGGCCAGGCTTTGGTGGGGCGCAGGCGTCGTTGCAGCAACGTGAGCATAACTTGGCATGGGCACGGGATCTGAGCTTAGAACTGATGTGCCTGTGATCAAGGCCAGTTGCTCCCTCACGACGTCACGTAAACTAGTAGCAGGTGGCGTCGTTCGAATATCAAGGTGGCGAGGTGAAGCCTGTGCATGAAGTTCCTCGCGGATGATAGAGCGGATCAATGAACGCAGCTCTGTTGTGTCATGACTCGAGCTGAGATCAGGCATATCAGGTTGCACCCGAGTGGTTTGAAGCTCCTCGAGGCGCTGACAGGTAGCTACAACATCGGATACGGTCTGGGGATTCTGCACCACAAGCGCGTTAAAAGCGACAGTCGCAATGCCTTTCAGCAGGTGGCGCACACGGTCGTTTTCCGCCATATGGTTGTCGATGCGGCGGCAAAGGGCGAGAACATCTTCAATGTAAGAAGTGTAAGACTCGCCAGGGCGTTGAAAACGTGCACCCGAGCTTTTTCTTGGCAATATCCGAGCGCACTGACGGGTTGGCGAAAATCTGGCGGAGCTGGCGCATAAAGGCGGGCCATGTCGAAAAATCGGTAGCGTGGTTAAAAAACCACGTTTTTGCGACGCCGCTAAAGTAGAAAGCAACGTGGGTGAGTTTCGCAGGCTCATCCCAGTTGTTGATGGCACTCACGCGGTCATACTCCTCGAGCCAGTCTTCCACATCCTCACCCGAAAGCCCTGCGAACAGCGGAGGATCCTTTTGAGGGCTGGTGACCAGGTGAGAAGGGTTTCTTGGCAGTGGGAGTGGTGGCGCAGCTGCTGCGCTGGGCTGGTCGGCTTGCGACATTACCGCACCCAGGACGTTAAAGCGGCGGCCTGAACGGAGCTCCCGGGATGTGTTGTAGAAGACGCTGGGGTTGTGCGAGAGCGCGAGAGGACGCGGGAATCAGGCAGCACTCTCCACCACTTGTAAGATGGCGTCTAGTACTCAAGACTCTCCTTTATTGTCTCGAGTATGTGCCCCACAACCTAAACTGGAGTGGTGATGATGAGTATGTACAGATGAAAAGATGGAACGAGTAATGATGCTCACAATATATATATATATATATATATATATATATATATATATATATATATATATATATATATATATGCACCCTGTCGCATAAACCAACGTAATGTGCACCCCGTCAATTTTCGACCACATCCGATCATGCTGAAATGAAAAAAAAAATAGTGCAGTTATATGCGAATGTGAGAAGTGGTTAATAATGAGGCCCAATATTCTGCAAAAAAAAAAAGTGTTGCCTAGAGGGCGCTCCAAACTTTGGGCACCTAAGGGAAATTGTGTCGCGCTAAATAATTCATGTAATATTGCTGGCTTGAGAAATTTCCGCGAAAAAATTTTTGCCCTCCATTTCAAGGCACTACCTTTTCATGACTACGATAGTTCATTCCTCAGTTTTTGCTTTAACTTCCTTTATTTATCGCCTTGGCAAAAGCTTGCAATATTCTGCATGCTTAGTGTTTCTTTATAAAAACCACGCATCTTTTCGTGAGTAATGTATTTTTTAGAATGGGTTCCTAGAAGGCGCAATTACTTCGAGTGTGAATGAAGCACGAAAATTACCAGAATACTGTGCAACTAAATATATGACTTGTATACTGTTCTATAATAGAGGTTGTCAGTAAGACATCCAGAAAGTTCCAAAAGAGTAGATTTCTTTAAGGGAGAATGAAAAATGTTGTCTGAACAACCACATGTACAACTGCGACTTGACCTACTTGGCGCCGCTTCAACACCTACGGTGAGGGGGGGGGGGGTTCGTAGGGACGCGCGGGACAGCGTTACACAAGCTTGGCAAAGAGCTGCTTTGCATCTAAAGGTTGTGCTATGGCACTAGAACGACGGGCAGTTATAGACGTGCAGTGCGCCCACACCGTCACGCATCGTCTGTTGTTCTTTCTTGTCCTCATCGCTTAAGCGCTAGTTTTTAGGGGCAAAGCTCCTTGTGGCGTGGCTTGTGCGTCTCCATTGTGGGTAACCGCCCATCGTTATCTATTGAACTGGCCGTAGAGAGTGGTACTCGTACTACACGCTGAAAAACGCAATTGGTACGACACTAGACGCCGTTACTTGTAGAAAAGAAAGATTGACGACACACGTACGGAAGGAGAGAGAGACGATCGCGCAACTACGATTGCGTGTTCTTCGGTGGCGCCGGATGCCAGGGGGTGCTCTATAGAACAATAAAAGCGCCGTTTGGGCACACGCGCGCATTCACAGGCTCTGCGACAGAGGATGGACAAGGCTGCCAAGTGGCGTGCGCGCAGGGCGGTGGTGGCTCGCGCTCGAAGAAGGAACACAGACGTGCGGGAGCGCGAGGCAGAAGCGCGCCGCAAAGACCCTGCAGTACGACAATGGAAGGCCGAAGCGACGCAGCAGCAGCAGCGTCTGGACCCAGCTTCGCCCCCCTCTCCAACATTCACAGAACAGAAGGTTTTATTGTTCTAAATGAAGAAGAATACATGTGCATGATATACAGAAAGAGGTCCCATAGTCAGAGACTGCAAGGGGACCTCTTGTACTATGTAGAATTGAGAATGATTGTAATGTACATAGCAGGGAGACAGAGCTACAGTAAAATACAATTCAAACAAATAAAGTAAGATTATACCCTTGTAATCTCACAGAAACAATTTAAAAGCAAGAATAACGCGCTAACTTCAATGACAAGTGATTACAGAACGCAACTCACAATGAACAGGAATCAATTAAGAAACAGCAAAACAGGCTAGTTAGTTGACATGATATGATTTTTAACTTCGATTTAATTACCTTCAGAGAACGGCATACTTTAATGTCGGAAGGTAAACTATTCCAAAAAGAAATTCCGGAAAAATGAATGGTTTGTTTGCCATAATTGGTGCAAACTTTTGGCAGTAGAAAGTTATTGTTAAGGGCAAATCTTGTGACATTGTTATTTGAGAGAATGGTAGTAAAGTGTGGAAGTTGGTTATTTATAGTTCTATACATGTATATACCAAGCTTATATTTAACTAGCTCAGATACAGTTGATATGTTGTTTTCGTGAAGTAGTGACTTAGCACCCCGTGGATATGCTGTCATAATTTCCCCCTTTCATCATGCAGTTTTAAAGCTAGATGCCTTGTGAGGTGATTCAACGTCGCCATTTGTCTCCCTCATCCCAACAATCTTGTATAGTAAAAAAAATAAAAAAAGCGTGGCTGATCATTGTTTTTTAGGAATTGGTATAACACGAAAGCGAAACGTGTTTTTACAGATGCAGTTGAGCGTTTATTGTGTATTGTTTAAGCAACAGCAACAAATTGCAAATTCACGCGAAGAACGGCAAGCCGCAGCAGCTCGAAACTTGCCGCGCGCACCTCAAGCAGAAAGCGCGTACGAAATGAGCAAAGACAGGACGAGCTCGGACTAACTACTGTCACAGCTAGACAAGTAAAGTGCGCTGTTCAAACAGAAATAAATGTGAACGAAACGAACGCACAAGTATACACTGAACAAACGCGAACTGTCACAATGCTTACTTGTTCGCGTGTAAGCAGCGTGCTCTTGTCGTTAACGTGGCCACGGCAGCGAGCGAAGTGACCTTTATGCTCTCCCGAATCGCTAGTCTGATTAGCGCGCGCGCAGGAGAGGCCACGCTACGCTGCAGGGAGGCAGCGCTCTGCACAACTCGAGAGGCGACGACCTTTAGAGCGGGCCCAATGCGCACTGTTCGCGCTATCTGTCTAGCGATGACGAAAATACGCTGAAAATACAAAGCTCCGAGGATCACCAAATGGTATATGGTGTATTCTCAGCGCTGACCACTACGGTTCAGGAGTTCGATGGTTTGACACCCTGCGATGGAGCCTTGCATACTCCTTTTTTTCTTCTTTGCACTGTGTTGAATATTTGACAACGTCATATCCGTGACAAGAGAATTTCAGCGAAGCCGTGGTATTTCCCGGTATAAAACACTCTTGTGTTAAAAATAAAAAAATCATTTGATTCACTCACTTGTTAAAAATGATTCACTCACGTATTAGTGCCTGCTCTTTTGAATCGGCAAATTTTCATAAGCGGTGAATGTTCAAGTGCTACCGACCATGAAAACAAGCGAAGACTCAAATACGCAAGAAAGGAAAGAGAGCTTTTTGCAAATAGTACTAATTTGGGGGGTCTTACGTGCCTAAACCACTATAACATTATAAGGCACGCCGCAGTAGAGAACTTCGTAAGTTTCAACCGTTAGGCGTTTTTTATCACGCGATACTTCACGCAGTACAAAAGCCTCGTCCCGCCTCCGTCAAAATGAGACAACCACGGCCGGGATCGAACCGGCGACCTTCAGGTCAAGAGCGAAGCAGTGTAACCATTCTATTCCCGCAGCATGCAAAAGTAGGCAGCACTTACGAGAAACTATGGTGGGATACAAACTTATAAAGTGACGCAAGTAGAATATCGAAGATTATCGAGCGAATAATAGCGTGAACCAAAGGCGTACTTGTATAGCGTTCACAAAGAATGATTTCTTGAGTAGGTACTCGGATCCTATCGTACTTGAAGGAAGATCTTTAAATACAAAAAAGTTATAAAGAAGAGACCTGTACCAGTCATCATTATTCACGCGTGGATACAGCGATACATCGCAGATACATTCACGCCTGTAATCAATTTACGACGGATTGTGCCTTTTTATTAGGTGTTCCTGTACGCTCTTACAGTCTACACACGGACGAAGGTTTTCGACTTCAAATATTTACCAAGCTGTCTCCGTATCGAACCGTTCCACTTGGCAGGGCTCGACACAAGTGTCTCCCCAAGGAACTACTGGTCGGTTTTTTTCATTTCTTAGTCCTTTTGATATTAACTTAAATTTGAACACTTATTTTGCTGTAACGTTCAAAATATAAACTGCAGAGAGGGGCTGCTCGGCTTCAACCTTTCCCACCTGTCTGAGAGGTCCTTTTCTTCCTGCCGCCATTGTCTCGGGACTTCTTTAATTCCCTTTGCTTCGTGCATCAATTTTTATTTTCGTAAACTAGAACGCAGCCGTAAAACGGAGTCCTGGCGTTGCCGCGACGCTCTAGAGCTGTTTACCCGACACAGGAGGAAAAAAAAGCCAAAGACCGGATTATCAGGTGGATTGAACGGATTACCTCCAGTACCAAGATGAAACAAGTCTGCTTGTTACGGCGCACCCATGACTTCATTCCCCTTCAAAGAGGGAAGCCGCACACGTGCACTAGACAAACTTACAAACAACAACAAAAAAAGAAGGAAGTAAAGCATATGACCTGGTCGGATATGTCATTCTTTTCAGAATTTGTTACTTTGTTTCGTTTCGTCTGAACACAGCGCCTCGTCGCTCAGTTTACGACGACGCCCTCAGTTCACCGACTTTGGGCTTTTCTTCGCTCGTGCTAAAGCTACGCCCTTTCCATCTCGCTACTCGCTCTCAAGTTCTTCCCAAGTAGTTTCGCAGAGTGCTATGTGCAGTGCGGCGCTAACAATGAAATTGCATCAACCTCGGTACCAAGTCCATACCTCTACGTATCAGCGAACGCCAGCAGCTATAAACGCAGTACACGGTTGTTTTCAAGGACCCCCCATCTAATACACTGCGGAACATAGAAAGACACCGCGTATACATCCAGAGCGAGGGAAACGAGGTGAGCGCCTTCACCGAGCAGGTGAGTTTTCAGCGAGTGAGGCAAGCTTAGTTCACAGAGGAGACAAGAAAAAAAAAACGATAGCTAAAAATAACGATATAGAATGAAATACACCGTGGAGGGAATAAAGGAAACGATCGCAAATGAATGAATCTCTTTCAATTTGGATTATATTAAAGAAGCAACTCTGGAGGCGAGATACAAATTTCTTGAATACGAAGCTCCGGGCGTCAGCAATAAATGAGTCTGGGCCACGATGATGTGCACAGAAAAAAGAAACATCATGCGAATATATATATATATATATATATATATATATATATATATATATATATATATATATATATATATATATATATATATTGTCGCTTTTACTTTTTCCACAGCACACTTCTTTACCTGCGTGTCCTATTCGACGGCCTTGTTGATGTCACGACACCAATTCATTTGCCATGTCCAGGCCCTCGACCAAATCTCCGACAGCTTATAGCGAGCTGGTATGAACATTGTTTTCAGAGTACTCTACATAGCACTTACGAAAATGCACAAAATCCTGAAACGTGGAGACGCTGAAAATGTTTTATGCTGAGCCTCGCCGATGCGAAATCGAAAAGACAGTCACATGGGTCAATAGGTTGGAACACACTGTGCTTATGGGGAAGAGTTCAAGTAACGTAAGAAAAAAAAACGAGGTAATTGAGGATCACGTAAAAGCACGTGTGTGCCCAGAATACGCACATAGCTCTAGAAAGTAGCTTGGCTTAAGAAATGACTTGCATAATTTGTCTTGTTTTTTCCTGTCTCTTCTTCCGGATCGCGTGAAGATATGGAAAAAGGGAAACAAGGAAAAACAATAGGTAAACGAGCTTACGTGCAGCCATTGGTCGGCAAATTTACTCATCAGTCAACTCACACTAGCTCAAACTCAGTCTCAGATCTAGCCATGAGTCTGAGTCTGGGTGGGTTCAGTTAAGAGAAATTTAGGTTGATCTGTGTCAGATTGAGCCTTGAGTGCAAAAAAGACTTTTTTAATGAGTTTTACTGCGCTCCACTTGTCTTTTTTTGCCAACGTATGCATGCAAGTAACTATTAGCGCCATACTTACTATAGAGAAAATCGACAATCAGTACAATATAGTGTGGGGCGGCATTGCCCGTTCGGAAACGCAGGCTCGTCAAGCGGTCGAGAAGTCGTGCAAACATTCCTTGAACGTGTTTCCGGTTGACATGTACGTCGTCACTTCACGCATTTGCGCATGCTCGGAAGTTTATGATACCATTGCTATCAATAAACAGTTGGTAGTTGGCGCTCATCCGTCTTTCTTCTTTTCCCATCTGCATGTTCCAAGCATTGTGCCCCAAAGAACATGTTCAGCATTGGAGCGGGACTGAGCACTCGGAAGCGCCTCGAAAGAAGTGGATGCAAAGGCTTATTGTCACTACCATTATTATCCATTTTGTGAAGGCAAGCGAAATGCTGAGTTTTTTAGGAAAGAATGAGGGCTTACCTTTTATTACATTTACGAACGTACACTCACAGGCACACCGAATAATAATAAAAAAATTCCTGCAAGGTATGGTGCGTAATGGACCTTCACAGCGCCAAGAAAGATTTGCTGTGGAAAGGTGAATGACGACCAAAATATGAATTCTGACGATAACTTCATAACACTCACAAAGCCTTCGCTAAATGTGCAAAGAGCGTCGTTTGCGAAATACTCATTTCTTGCGCAGCTGAACAGAAAAAAAACCGCATAGCCAAGTCTCCTCACAAGGAACCCAAGATGCGGGCTTTCGGGTGGTAAAACAGCCAAATGGACTGCTTTCGTCCAGCCAACTTTGCACTGTAAAATGGCATGTGCTTGGAATTCTCTTTATTGACACTTTCCGAAACAACAGCGTCGCGTGTCGCAATTTTCCCACTCCGGCCACCGCCCTTTTGTGCTAACCTTTTTTTTTTTCGATGCGACTATTCATATTCCTTGTTTATCATCACATCAAACAGCCCACAAATTGCACTGGTGTTCTGCGCGTGTCTTTTTCTGCTGTGTTTAGTACGTTGTGTGGCTTTGCGGAAGGGATGTTGATCATGTTATTGACGGTACAATTTTTATTCAGAAAATCAGGCTGCCGGAACAGTCTCTCTCAACAAAACCTCCAAGAGGCCACGACGCAGGGTTTCTCTCCCGTTATTTGATATTTTCGTCTTCCCCTGAGAGTTCCAGAGCGTACGTCAAAAACCAAGAAAGATAAAATGAGTGCCCAGCTCTTGGGGGATGCACAGAGGCGACAGAAACGGAAGCGAGTGCGCAAGCCTACATCGTAGACTTCCTTTTCGCCCACAAGCTTGCGCTCCCGAGGTCACTGACCCAGACGAGGAGCCAGTGTCCGAGGTCATCCCTCCCTGAGTGCACACGAAGTCAGCCGACTTTCTCTAACTAAAAAACAACGCAGGAAAGTAGGAGCTAGAAATGGCGCCCGTCAGACGCCTGCATGAAGCCTGTCGTTTTGAAGCCTACACGTACACTGTTTAGCCAGTTTGCAACGTAAATACCTACTCGTTCAACGTGCTTGGTGAAGTCGGGTTAGCGTGAAGGTTGGTATAATGTGCATGAAGGCCAGTTAATAGTAAAAATAATTATTGTTGTCATTTTACATTATAAAACTATGACATAGCTACGAGACAAAGCTTGGTGGAAGTCCGCAATTTTTTTTTTGAACACCTGGGGTCCTATAGCGAGCTCCTAATTCTGAGTACATGGGCCTCCAGCATTCCGCCTACATCGAAATGTGGCCGCCGCGGCCGGATTCGATCCCGCGACCTGCGGGTTAGCAGTCGAACACCGTAGCTAAAAGCAGCAGGGCGGCACAAAGGCCCTCTGTGCAACAGTTCACGGGTGCTTGAAAGTAAGCCATTGAGTATTCAGACGACATTGCGAGGCAGTTCTTTCCGTATCGAGAGTCACCTTCAAACATAAGGGCCGCTAGACCGCTTCTGCAATATTTCGGCTACAAATTTCCCAACTTCTCGTTGTAGAGAGCTGTACAGGCAACTTGCAGTCACCTGAACCCCCTATAATCTCCTTGCGCTGCTGTGCACACGTGCAGCAGCAGCCTAGCATAATAAAAACTATGAAAACGAAACTTTGAGAGCACTTGCAGCCGAGAGTGATCAAAATAAATCACAAAATTTCATTTACGTACCGAAGTCCCAGTCTAGTTGTGAAGTACGTTGCAGTTGGGGACGCCATATCAGCACCACAACCACCATCACCATCTACCGCGTGGGGGGGCTTCAAAGTGCCCGGTAATCTGGGCACAAGAGCCTGGACTTACATTTTTCCAACGTACAAATGAAAAGTACGACCGTTCTCAACAGCGAGTCACCATCTCAGTACAGACGGACTGCGGCCGCAGGTGAGGAGTAGAAGTTAATAGTTTTGGAAAACGCGTTACGTCAGCATACATAGCAAGTTAGCTACTTCACAACCACAAATCTTCCAAAACCATGCGCGAGAGAAATGCTTGTTCATTATTGCAGGAACGGTACCTACTCCAAAGCTGAAAAGCATCTCCAGCAGACATATACATACGTATTTGCGCCTGCGTTTGAAATATGTCACCCACCCAACCGCACACGCCGGTCATATACCAGTGGTGTGCAAGACAGCCAGCTGTAGCGCGTGGTAATGTGAACTATAGGCAAAGCAAACTTAATGCGCCTCAGATTTTGGCTACAGGACATCGAGAACGGAGCAGTGAGAGACCATGCTCACCAGCGAGAAAAGGAGGCCCAAATGGCGTTCTTTGACAAGGCACAGCTGGCTCCCGAGGTCAGTGGAGCACTGGACTAGAGCCTCCACTAGAGGCTCTATTATATGTTTTTATTCAATCCAGTCATCAGCGAATGGCCAATATAAGTTTTCAAGACATTTTAGTAGACTTTGGACAAGATAGACGCTTGTGATGAGCAGTTATATGTAGTTGTAAATATGATGTGTCAGTCCCTGTGTACTATGCATAGAACTTGAGCACAAGTGTATGCTTATGAACCTTCAATTGCAACTTAAATGCAAGCAAATGAATGGTGCGTTGCCATGTTATTTGATTCATTAGTTTAAGTTTGCTATATGTATTCTTGTTGGCTGTTCATTCTTGTTTTTGGCTCACCACCCTTTTTTCTTCGCCGCAGAATATATGGAAATAAAGTTGCAGAGATGATATAAACGTCGACCTTTCCACATCAAGCCCGTTAAAAAACAAAACAAAAAACAAACAAACGGAACAGCATAGCATGTAGTAGCGGAGTAAGTATGCTATCATTTGAGTCAACCTGCTTCCTTAGCTCGCCGTAGTCAAAAAAAGAAAGAAAGAGCCTTCATATTTTCTTTCCTGAGCGCAAACATTGAGTAATCGCAGGAAGAAGACTCTCATTGCGCTGAGTGTCGTCCCATTCAGTTTCCATGGGGCTGAGCCTTCGGTAACTTCACAACGTGCGAGTTCAAGCCAGTATCTCTACTTCAAGTCAGTATCTTTAGTTCAAGTCAGTATATTTAGTTAAAAAACAGCATAAGGTAAACAGAGACAAGAAACACACAGAACCAGCGCTGCCCCGTGTTACTCCTGTATGCTTCTTGGCCGTGTTTGCCATGCGCTGTTTTTATTTATATACTATGACCATAGGGTAAACATTACTGTTGTTATGTGACTGAATATTGTGCTTACGCAATTTTTCACCTTGTGGCTTGCCTGAGAAACCGACACAATGTGACTTCAGTGCAGTTCTATTCGACTTCTTTCTCCCATCTCTAGTCCTCATGATTTGCAGTTTTCTTCGTGAATATGGGCAGCTAAAATATATATATGAATGCGCCAACCTCAAAAAAACTATGTATAAACAGACAGCCCTGCCTCCAGCCGATCAATAAGAGCTTCCAAGTATAATCCACGCTTAGTTATCAAAAACCCACTGCACGCTTCGGTAGAACCGGATGCTTAGAACCTGAGTGACGGGACGAGAGACCAGGGTGGAAGCTTCCGACATGTTGCCCACCCCGACGATCAAAGCTGCAGCCGACGGATTCTTATTCTCCTCGGGCTCATCGCCACACGCGAAGCAGAAAGCAATTACCATCGACGACACAGAGGCCTGTTGAGCAGCGCTTCCGGAGAAGTGGAGCCAACGCCGAGCCGACGCCGAGCGGAAGCCGCCACATGACGCACAGAAAACACGGAATCGACGCCCACACTGTCGCCAGCCCGAAAGCCAGCCCAGTCCTCGGTGGAGTCAATTTCAACCGTACAGAGGACATTGACAGAATGTCAATGCTGGCAGGGTCAGGGACTGCTCCCTTCCGTATCCTTTTTACGAGAAAAAAAAGTTTAGCCAGTTTTACGTCGTACAAACAAGTGGATCACGATTATGCGACGAGCATTATGATGATGAGGATGATGATCGAAATGATGACACCGTTGCAAAATGATGATGACGATCCTCGAAAACATGATGACGCCTACTCATGATGATGATGCACGTAACATGGTGAGCAAAGCATGCACTTGCGGATTTCCAGCTTCACTGTGCTATACGATTTTCATAGCGAAAAACGTGGCAAGTCAAATCGCAAGGAAGCCTTGCCGTAAAATAGATCCACTGATGGTTCGTCGGTTCATGTTGCTCCATAGGGCATAAGAAGTGAGGGCGTCAATGTTCCGAAAAGTGTTGGTAATGTATAACGCATCAGAAACTTATAAGAGTGTTCTTATACAGAGTGGTGCCGAATTAAGAGCTTCTGGGCAATACGACGAACAGTGATGACGATGCCATATAGGCTAGAGTCATGAGTTCGGCTGTGCTACCACATACCAATGCAATGTTTCCCGCGTGATTAAGCAATCTTAGGTATAGATTCAAGGTAAACGAAAGCACGACGAACTTCAGAGACTCAGTATCGCTATTTTACTACGCCGAAAAAGCAAAAAAAAATTAACGCAGAAATTACAAAGCAGGCGCATCTTGCCACGGCAGCGCTCTAAACAACTTCATTAATCTTACCCATGCAAAAAATAAATAAATAAAACACTGCATGTTGTTTTATGCAACGATAAAGGGGCTTCAGTGAAAGTGACATGGGAAATTGCCACTGACAACGTGGAGCCACGAAGGAACATTTATTGCATTAGAGTGGCAGCCGAGTTAAGAGAACATAAAGGCTAATAGAAGGGGACCGGGAGAGGGGGGTGGATCGGGGTTGGCAGTGTCAGTGTTCCCAAGGGTGAGAAGGTTCTTTCAGAAAGCGTGGAACCACCGAAAGGGACTTACTCTCTCGTGCGAAAAGATCCATTTTTCAAATTGATGAACTGGCGGGGCGTCCGGTCTGACAGCATAAGAGCGGCGCGGCAGAGCAGGCCCTGGCAAACTTAAGGCGGTCGGTGTACGTTGGGTGGCCTTTGTAAATGGAGAACGATTGAATGCATTCGCGGGCCTCACTCGACATGGATCCGTAGACATATAGTGCTCTCCAGCTCACTCTATTCGATCCAACGGTGGTTCTAACTGGCAAAGTTCGCTGGTATAGATCGGACGATGGTTCTAAGTGGCCACGACGATTAAGTTGGAGGAGCGGGGGGGGGGGGGGGGGTCACGAAGTAGTAGAGTGACGGTTTGATGCTAATTCACCAGAGCGGAGCAGGAATGCAAACATTACAATATTGTCAAGTGGACGTGACATTGAGGAATACTGCAGCCGGAGTGTTCAAAAGAAGTTTTTATTTGGGGAAACCTGTTTCTGAAAAAATGAAAATATAAACTACAAGAAATTCACGATGTACACTGAAAGTGGCGTGAACAGTCACCGGAAGGTCAGTAATCTGCAAGGCGGAAAAGCCCGTCGGCATTTATACATGCGCCATAGACGATTCTAGCGTTATCGCAAGCGGCCGTGTTAGTTCCATAACGAAATATAATGTTCTTGTTGTGCACGTAATCTCATGAGCCAGTTCTAAAATTTTCTCAATGGTTCTCAGTCATACGGTTGCCGTTTGCGCGAAGCAGCAGTTACACGTGTGATGGGGCGATATTATGAAATTAGAAAGAAATGAGCATTCTGGGGCAATTCGTATCCTAAGCTGTCAAGAGCAGGTTTTTCGCTGTGAAGCTCATAGTTGCAGCGAACACAAGAAATAGAGCCAAGGAAATAAGATTAAAAAAAAAACACTGACTCGAGAAGATACGCTACTCTTACATAACTGCATTTTTAAATACAATAGTCTTTCTTGGGGACCTTCGACGCTAAAATTTTGGTATGTTTGTCTGTCTGTTTGTCCACCTTTAACGGTACCCTAAACGGCACCAAACAAAACCTCAAACAGCCGACCCCCTCCGCAGCTTCCACCATATTGCTCATGGTTCTGCGTTGATACTTGTGCTCATACTTGCGCAATTATTGCGCATATCTGAGGCACCACAACAACACGTCAATAGTCTGTCTGTGTATATGTTACTGGATAAGACATACATAAGTAATTTTAAGGACCGTAGCGTTTATTGCGCTGCACTCACCATAAAACGCTTGCACAAAAAAGGCAAGTGTTTCCACCGCTTTGCTAAAACTAAGGTCCCCAGATGAGACAAGTTTCCCCAAGGGACCTTGATTGATTTGTGGGGTTTAACGACCCGAAACTACAATATGATTATGAGAGACGCGCTAGTGGAGGGTTCCGGAAATTTCGACCACCTGGGGCTCGTTAACGTGCACCCAAATCTGAGCACACGGGCCTACAACAATTCCGCATCCATCGGAAATGCAGCCACCACAGCCGGGATTCGATCCCGCAACCTGCGGGTACGCAGCCGAGTACCTTAGCTACTATACACTGCGGCAGAGGTTCCTCTATAGACCTTAGCTAAGACGACAATGTGGTGGCACCTACCCGTCGTCTTGCGTTCTACAGCTGATCACCTCCGAGACGGGCGCGCACGCCGCGCGCATCGTTTTTCAAGATACCTGCCAGATAGCGGCTCTGTCGCACTTGTGACGTGACCTGATCTGCTCGTTCACATCCGCTGCACGCTCCAGGTACTCTAACGCAGCGCCTCCAAAATACCAGTCACCGATTTTTTTTGTGCAGAACATCAAATAAACGTTTTGTTCACTCTCTCCGGACGCAAGACTATCATCTTTGAACGACATTTGCGCTGTAACATGCAGATACGGGGTCAATGTTTTACGCAGGTTTTTGACATTGCTCTGTGCATTATTTGAGCACTTTTAGATTATCGGACTACAGACACAACATCGTTTCTTTTGTTCGCTACTAGCTCCGCACGCTTCATTCTCTTCATTTAACTACATAATCGCAGGTAATACCAGTTCGTATATTGATTGATTCGCTTATAAGAAAGCGACAACTCCATCTGGCACACGTTTCTGCGATTCTATCAGTGCAGAAGCTGCACTGGCTTCATCGAGCAGAACGTTAAGCCATTGCGGTGATATTTGCAACTTAACGACACAACAGTATACGTGGTAGATGCGCTTCCTTGAAGCACAGATCATGTGCGCGCCGTGAGGTGACACGAAGCGGTAGCTTGTCATTCGTAGCTATATATATAGTTGACTTGCCCTGACGTCTTTTAGTTGAACCGCTTGGAACATACGAGGTTTATGACGTCACTCGTTAATGTTATCGTCTTATCTCTGACTAGTTCTGTCATAACTGATAGACAAACGCCAATAAAGTTCTCGCCACACCCTTATCATATTGAAACAGGTCATGCGATATGATAATACTGTCTCTACTTCGTCAAAGCCACCATGTTGGTGAACTAGTACCTTAAGGAGCTGCGACCATGATGTCAGGTGCAGGCTATCTACACGACTAATTGCGTGACTTGAAAACGCACTTCAAACTCTTGTTCTGCTAAGCTCCTTTCGTATAAGGTGAGGGTCGTGCGTTTACACAAATTTTACTAATGAAAGTCGATTGAGCTGCATCGCAGCTGAAATTATGGTAAGCCCAAAGAAGTGCAAGCGAATATCGAGCGTGCTGCCTTTTGGTGATTTGCTGATTATAGTTATTTGAAAACTAATTATCAAACACCAGGTACGCTATTTCGATATTTGAGCTAACCTGATCGAAAGGTAATCTATCATCACAGCATAATCGCTCCATGAGAGATCTCTACTAAGCTAATAGTTCTATACTAATTAAAGCTAGCCAACATTAGCCGTTATGTATTACAAGCTCACAAAATTTTAGTCTACAAAGGTCAGTGCTGACAGTACACACGCTTGTAATTAGGTAGCTAAGCTTGGTCACAAGTTTTTCTCATCGGACATCACAATGCCTAGATACCAGTTGGCAAACCACGCCAACGAACTCATTATCATAAAGAAAAAAACAGAAAGAAGGTTCATTAACCTTGTGCATAAATATTGTTTTACTCTTCCTACGCCCCCACCCTCGACAAACGAAGAAAAGAAAACAACAACAAACCAGGTACTTCGCTATAAGTCAGGTTTCGTTTTATTTTCCTTTAACTTCGCTCTCTTGAATGCAACACTACACGCGTTACTCTCCAAAGTTCTCACCAAACTTTTTCCCCCAATTCATTGTGTCGAAAAAAACTTATAGGCAGCGAGAACGCAGAATCCTGCGGTTCACGAAGTATAGAAGAAGAAGGAGGAAAATCATAAAAGCCCGGCATTGTTTGTAGCGAGCGCTGCACGCACTTTATCAACATAATAGCTCTCTGCCTGAGGAGCGCAGATAAAACGTGGAGAATGGCGAGTGGGACGGGTCGGTGATGAAGAGGTGGGAACTGAGGTCAAAAACTCTGCGGTGGGTACACAGCGCCAAGCCGCTGTGGGTGGTGCAAAAACGTACAAAGCGTGGGTCAATTCAGAAGTTCTCTGCTCGCGTCGAGCGCTATAGAAATCGATAAGCGCTGGTGGTTCGATACATTTTTCTTTCTCCTTTGTTATTGTGAGGTGTGTAACTTCGCTTTAGACTGCCCACCCGATGAGAGAACACCATAAAAATTTGTGTCCTTGAGACAGATATCGCGACAGGTTTCAGGTGGAGGCTAATTAATGGGCACCATGCATTTTGCTGAAAGCCAGCACGCAATTTAGAAGGTTTGTTTGACGATTCACCTCAAGAAAGAAATGAAAAAGGGCATACAGATAGATAGATAGATAGATAGATAGATAGATAGATAGATAGATAGATAGATAGATAGATAGATAGATAGATAGATAAGAAAGAAAGAAAGAAAGAAAGAAAGAAAGAAAGAAAGAAAGAAAGAAAGAAACTGCTCTACATCTGCGCGCTTTTAATAAAGCACATTTTTGGGAGCCGTTCCTTTATGAAGAGAAATGAAACAAAGTGCCGATCTTGTGGTGTGTAAGCGACGAGTCTTGATCCATCCCCATTTAGAATATGGCTTGAATTTCGCAAACGGGAACAGCCTGTTTCTAATCATTCTTCAAGAAGCAAGTGCCCCTGCAACGTACAGCCATCAGCATGGTGCCATCGATAGCAATTTCAGAAGAAAAAACCTCGTTTACAAATGCTTATTTTGTCTTCTCAAAGGTTCAAAAAGAATAAAGAAAATAAAACACTGCAAGTGTTCGCAAAAAAAAGCGCGGCACGTAATAATATGCATTCTGGATTACGTATATATTCTGACAATTTGTTTGTTAACTGCGTTTTCTTTTTTTTCTCGCTAGTTTTTAGTAGTATCTGCTACTGATAACCTGTAGATGTTGATATTCATAAGAGAATATGCATGTATATAGTGCTAAAAGTACATTTGAAATCTCGTCTTCCAAGTGATATCGAGACACCGTCATGAGCGACTACTCGTATTGCTTTTTGTTGGACTAAGAACCTATCTTTGTTAGCTTTGCTTTTCTGAAGCAGCTGCTACAGTAGGGGCAGTAAAATAACTTTTGACACGAAAATGCAGCTTTCTTTCACAATGAGAACCAATATAGAAACCTTTGTTGGTGGGCCACATTCTATTGTCATTGTAATTTAAAATGTTTTTTTTCGTAGAGAAATTACATTGACGGAAGAACAGGCACTGAAAATTAAATGAATGGCTGTCACTTACATGAGGCGAGGCCTACGTGCAGAATGTTGACCACTTGGAGCGCGACCATGATGGCGTGTACCTTTGAAAGCAAATGCAAAATCAAAATTTATTAGCACAGGCGAGAACTCCACGCTGTGTAGGGGCGTGTACGCCTAATTATCTCAAGTGTGACGCAAGAAGTACGCAAGCTCTGAATAGACGCACACGAACTAGCTAGCAGTGCTTGCATTAATTAACCTTCCCGCCCTGCATGCAGGGAGATGTTTGGCCAGATGCGACTTTGGCGCAACCCGTAAAAAAAACTTCTCGGGACACGAAGTGTGTGGCTGGGCTGTTTGCCTCGACGGCTCGACTCTACGTCTAAAGTTTACTCGAGAAGCCACAAGGGGTAGCCAGAAAGGTCGTGTCCCTGACCACGAAAGTCCCTAATGACCTGACCTCACTTTAGTAACACGCGTACGCCCTCTAAGCGCCCATCCATAAATATACCTGTGAATACGTGCTCGGTAACGACCGCACCCATAACTATTTCAGCCCATTGAAGCCATACTGGTAAAGAAAGGTACGAAGCAGACACGTTTCGTGCACAATAAGGTAAAGCTAACACGCGAATTCATCGAGCCATCACTCTTTAGCTGTCGCAATGAAGTCTGTACGTAGTTGTGGATACCATGTGTCTTTAGTGACCAGGTTTGACGCTTCAGACAGATCGCTGTATAGTTAGCACCTTTGTACAATATAAATACAATGGAAGAGAGCACAGTGCATTGTGGATTACATTGTGCATTGAAGCAACAGCGCCCACAGACGCTGACGCATGCTTCACTTTCTAGTGTAATGATGAACTCTTACAAAATGTGAAGTGTAGTGCACGACAGTCCTCGACAGCCTACGGATGTGCAGTGACAAATCCACCGCATTCGATCTGTCACAGTATTTGTATGATTTGTTAAGTAGCCACATTTGTTCTTTGTTTTCTGCTTCATAGACAGTGGAAGTAATTTCTTACTTAACGATAACTTTGGAAACTTTTGTCGAGCAGAGTCATAAGGTTCAAGTGTAATGCGGTTTCGTGAAACGAATAAGTGTATTATTAGAATATCAAGCGCAGTAAAGTGTACTGCACTTCATGGTTACACGACTAAACCGTTTGACGTCACTGAGGCGGCGTAACGCAGTGTGTCACGCTTCAATAACGTCAAAACTACAGGTTGTTCATTTTTCCATTCAACATCAGTGTAGACTATATGCGGCCGCATTGAGACTTTTAACATGTGACTAGCCTTACCAGTCTGCCTTAATAACAAGAATATTGAGTCACTGAATAAATAATGGACTAAAAAAGTTTTAAACTGACAATAGTCGCCCGTAAATTGCAGAGCCACTGGATGTATTACCAGCTCTTCGCTCTGCTCACTGGCTAGCAGAACTTCCATCATCCCTACTATAGTGAACTAGAAGATTTTGTTCTTGTTCACTATAATCCCTACACAATACAGAAACATTTTTGCATGCGAAAGCTAGCACCCTATGGCGCCGACGTATATTCGTTCGTTGAAATTCTGTGACGGACATGCACGTGCTACAACAAAGGAAAACATACAAATGTCTCATTTTTAAATTTATTCGGGAACATCATGTCACACAGCCCTCCCAGCCTGAAAAAAAACAATGAGAAAACGTAGCGAGGTTAAAATCGTACATTTTAGCTAACCCTATGTCGGATTACCGGTGGCCTGTCGGGAAATATTTGCATAAAAACCAGTTACAAAAGGCCCTGCCGCGGTGGTCTAGTGGCTAAGGTACTCGGCTACAAACCCGCAGGTCGCAGGATTGAATCTCAACTGCGGCGGCTGCATTGTCGATGGAGGCAAAAATGTGGTAGGCCCGTGTTCTCACATTTGGATGCACGTTAAAGAACCCCAGGTGGTCGAAATTTTCGAAGCCCTCCACTATGGCGTCTCTCATAATCATCAGTGGTTTTGGGACGTTAAACCCTACATATCAGTCAATCAATCAATCAATGAATAAGTGCAACAAGTTACAAAAGCACTTACCAGGTACCGGTAGCCCGGAGACGTCTTGTCCGTCACGGCGTAGTCGAACGTGGCCAGCATGCCAACCCACAGAAACTGTCAATCAATAAGAAAGAACGAACAAATAATTCAGGCCTATTGAACCTATTGGCAGATAAAGAATAAAATGTGAAGAACAACTTCAAACTAAAGTGACCGTCATTATCTTAAGTATACGAGTGTTCAATCGCAAGTGTTGCGTAGCGCCGTCGCCAAGGTCACGGGCCATTGTCGCCACTGTTAGGTATTGCGCGTTTCTACGCTCGCAGCTGCTTCTGCGCAGAGATGATAGACGGAGCAAGCAAGGCGACGGTGAGTTAAGAGAACATTTACGTACAGCATGAATAAAGCATTACATACTCGGCACCGGGGCTAACAGCTTAGGGAGCTCGAAGAGTCGGGATGTCTTCGGATGCTCTGACGCTGTCATCCGCTCTGACATACTCGTCTGCTTCTTGTGGTCGCGCCACTTGGTTCTTTTAAAGACCCTGGGTTACCCTTACGTCAGGAGCCTCGAATCAGGAACGCCGCTACCCTTGCGTCAACAGTCTCCAATCAGGAGCCACCACTGGGTTGCACTGGTGGGCGAGTAGTATTGCCCCGCGTTGCGCAAGACACGCCGGGCTAGATGACGTCGACTGCGTCATCGGGGTGGAATCGGACCCGTCTGTAAAGGGAGGTTGCCACGTGTTGCGTAAGGCACCATTGCCGAAGATTTAATCAGCCTGGCTTGCTCGCTGGTTTTGACGCTGGTTGCATTTGCAGAAGCGACGAAGTTTGATTTGGACTCCATGGCATAAAACAAGAGAAAAACCTGAACGCACTCTGTGTATTGCGTGATGTCTTTATCACACTTGCCAACAACATTTGTGCCCACACACACGCACGCATGCACTGATGGCTATATCTCTTTTCCTCCGTCACGCACGCTTCGACAAAGCTTGTGCACATAGGGAAGACAGGCTCAAGTTGTGCAGTGCGATTCGCAGCCCTGGCGGAGAAGAGGCGAAGCTTCGGTCGCTCGAACGGGCCGAGTTTGCTTGGTTTTCCTGTTGCGCACACGGAAAATGTGTTTTTGGGGCTTTTATGTCGCATTTTGCACGCTATGGGTGCCACTCCTTCGTCATCCTGAAAAGCAGGCACGTGGTCCTGCTGCATTGTGAGCTGCTAGAAAAGTTTAAAAATGACTATAATCTGAAAACTACCCGTGAAGTTCTACCATTTCTAATGCAATCAATGCGAGGAGCAAAATCGTCAAGAGTGGATTATGGCAGTTGGTCGATACTTCCGTGGTCTTGTCCCTTTAAAAAATATTTCGTCATGTGCACTATTACCAACTTTTAACGGGGAGAAACGTGATGGCCGGACTTATATGAAAAGGAGGTGCGTTTGTCAACTGAAGCTACAGCAAATAGAAAACTGCTGTACATTTCGAGATCGGGCACCAGCTTTCCGAAACAATCATTTGTAATGGCAAAGTGGCTGAGCTTGCTAGCTTAATACACCACTGTTAAAATGCCGTACTGTGAGCCACGCAAGTGTTTTATTCAGCTGATAGTTGTAGATTTCTCGTCGCCGCTCAGTGTCAACAAACGGCGCCCTGCAACTTCCTCTGCCTATCCTGCGCCTTCCATAGAACTGCCTGTCCGTTGTCGACGAGGACCACGGGCAACGTGGCGGTTGGAATAAAATGAGCACCCGGGAAAAGACGGGGGGTCTTTTTGGCTGCTAGGAGATCTTGCCGACTAGACACCGGTACGACCGTCTTAGGCCCCACTTCGGGTCATACTTTTGCTGACATCTCTGCATTGTAAATAGCTCTGTACATAAAGTTCTATTTGTAAAACGTCCAGCGGTGAAGGCGTCTTCCTCCGGCGAAAAGTCATGAAGACAGCAGTGATCATCTTCGCGAAGCAACGAACCCGGCTTTGCTTCACTACCAAGAACTTGGTCCGAACGGTATTCCGAGTTCAGACGAAAATTTATTGAAGCTGTTTTCACATATTCGCGAAAATTGGGGAAAGCGATTGTTGGCGTGTCTGACGTGCTAACCTCATTCGCTCACTTTCTGTATCTTTCTCTTGCGCTCTTTCTTCCTCCCTTCTCCTTTTCTTCATTCTTCATTTCTTTTCTTCCCTTCCTTCGTTCCTCATTGCACAGCGCGGCCACCTAAATGTGCTTCCTTCATGCAGGGACACGGACATTCATCCGCACATCGAGCAGCACAACGCTACAGTCACTAAATACAGCAACTATGCTCATGTGTGTATAACCAGGCAACAATAATATAGGTCAACGACAAATGACAAGACACCTGTACGAAAAATCAGGTTGTCGCATTAGAAATGGCAGAACGCGGACACGCCCACAATCTAGATCACATCACTTATTGGAAAACGTCGCACACAAGCCAGCATGTTACCGGTACACCTTCTGGGACCGTATTTTTCTAAACTCCACACCGCCGTCTTTCACACGCACAAGGTCGCCGCCGTCACCATCAAAAGATATAACTCGCAACACGCTTCACTTTTAAAAAAAAAGGAATCGCTTGCTGTTCGTATCAAGTTCTCAACAAGCCCCAGCAAGCCCAATCTCCCTTTCTATGTTATCGTGAGCCGTTCCTGAGGCTGCCGGTGAAGCTCGGTCCTGGAGCCTCTTTCTTTTATACCGCCATCGTGAATACCACTTTACTAGCGCCTGAGAAAGCCGACACCCCCTCCCACTCTTTCTCAAGCTGCGAAATTTTAGGGTAACTACCATGAATGAGGGAACTTATCACGCACACAGTGTGGGGAACTCCTTCCCCACTCTGCCCTTAGCAACATCCCCTGAACCCCAAAGAAACCTTGCGCAACGCAACGGCGAAAGCATAGCATGTACACCTTCGAGGAAAATCCCTTTATTTGTATAGGCAAAACTTACTCCGTTCTTAGACATAAATGCTTCGTAATCACTAAACTAACAGCCTACAATTAAGGTGTGGTTGCGAAACTTTTCGCTAACGAAGAAAGTCACTATAACGTCCTTTGCATGCAAATTGATGCAGGCACTTTAGCCCGGGCAACAATTACGAGAAAGTGTTGACAGGCAGCTACGCGCACAATAGGTTTGCGGGTAAAGGCGTCATTTGCATGCGACACGTTTGTGTATGAAGCATACATTATAAATGAAGCTTAGGCAGCCATGGTAGCAGGTCAAAAAGAAAAAAAAAGAGAGAAAAGAAAATATTGTGCTGTCCAGAAACCAAAGCTGAACGTATAGTTAGATGACTGGCGTCGAAACGGCGGTCGATGTCGATTGAGACGCGTCCGCGGGACCGTGATCAATCACCGGGCTCATTAGGGTCGCGTTAACTACCCAGGCGGTACAGGGTGGTGGCTAGTGGCCAAGAACACAATCGCTGTAGGAGTACGCGAACCCATTTAGTTTCCTCAATATACACTAGAGAGAACTCTGGCGCTGGCGTCTAAGGGAGCTGCAACGCACGGCGCTTCAGTGAGCATGGGAATGATGGGTATAGTACACGAATTTGTCTAATCTTCGTACTTCTGGCTCCGTCTGGGTTCGTGTTGCTTGGAGCCGTTTTATCGTGCAACAAAAATGAGCAAATGTTCAGCGGTTGCGCTTCACCACCTTATAATATTAGACTTCCCATTTCAAATCGGGTCACGCAGTTCGAAAGGGTTCGTTTTTTTCCCCTTCGAAACAAAACTGAAACAAAGGAATAAACGAAGGCACAAGCGAAATTCGCCGCCCGCAAGTACGAAGACTAGGCAAATCCGTGTACTACCCATCATTCCCACGGTCGCTGAAAGATCGCAGCGCCAGAGACCCCTCTAGTTCATTTTAGAAAACTCTATTTGCGAACCCTTCCCCTCGATTAAGGTGTGTGCAAGTGTACCGTGCCAAGTACGAGGGGTCGTAATAGATGAGCTGCAGTTTAGTCATTGAAGTAGCGTATACACGTATATCGAATGTGGAGGTAACGGTGACCGCGTTTGTCGTCGACAAACTTTAAACACTGTTCTAGTTTACTTTCCTTCTTTTTTAGTTTGCATATTTTCGCTCTTGGTTCTTCCTTCATTTTCGTTTTAGAACGCCCCTGTTCTATTCGCTTTCGATCCCCCTTTCTCTATCCCTGACAAGCCGGCCAGTTCAAGAATTAGTGAACCACACTGCCTTACCACCTGTTTCTTCCTTCCTTCCTTCGTAATAATATCTGCAGTTCAAGGTCCCAGGATAAGGATATGGTTATGTGAGACGCCGTAGTCAAGGGCTCCGGAAATTTCAACCATCTGGAGATCTTGTGCCCCTAAATCTAAGTACACGAGCTTTAAACATTTTCAACTCCACCGAAAATGCAACCGCCGTAGCAGTGATTCAATCCCGCGACCTTCGGATTAGCATTCGAGCGCAATAACCACCAAACCATCCCAGCCGACTTCCTTGTTTCCTTAGATAGATAGATAGATAGATAGATAGATAGATAGATAGATAGATAGATAGATAGATAGATAGATAGATAGATAGATAGATAGATAGATAGATAGATAGATAGATAGTAAAATGATGGAAAGGCCAATAGGTTGACTGACATTCTAGCCTCCGGTTCGCTACCCTTAACTAAGAAGGTGGGGTGGGAGGGAGAAACATCCTTTATGAGGGGGGCTCACGCAGCCGTCTCGTGTAAGGTCGTTCGAGTCTGCTGCTGAACTACAGTCCTATCAATCGGAATTACTTCGTAAATGGGAAGTCTACAACTGCTATAATCGCACTGCCGTGACATTTATGCACTGTCCCGACTAAAGCTTAATTAAGCGATTTAACTCTTGACTCAGTAAATCTGTGCTCAGGGAACGCATGCGCGCTCGAAACGCAACGTTAACGGCGGCACAAGCTAGTTGTCATTCGAAATCTGACCTCGGCGCTTGAGTCCGTTCTGTAACTTTACATGTAAGGCTGTTATGTGAGCACCGTGCTTCACTACAAATCGAAGGTTTAATACCGGCGTCATACGGCACTTTTAATCATGATGAGGGCCATTTAAGATTAGGCCCAATTCGATTCAGGTGCTGCTACATGGTCACGTTCAATCCCGATCAGGCCCTATCGAGATGCTAACAATCGCGATTTGCGCATCTCACTTTCTGCGATCTCGCGATTTCGCTCTATATATAATCGCACTTTGGCTGACGCCAACGCTGCAATCGATCCGGATTTGGCTGTTGCGTGTAGTAGCGACCAATTTGTTATCGTGATCGAGAACACCGATACGAATCGGGCCTGATCACAATCGAAAGTGTCCGCGTGACACTGGCATAACAGGCCAAGGGAGACGCGCCACTTCCAGTACTTCGAAGCGCAGGACAAAATACTAAGAAGATAAAATGAAGTAATTCGTTTTCATGTTCCAAAACCCCGATACAATTATGAGGCGCATCGCTTGTGCTCGACTAACTTTAATGTTTTGGAGGATTTCTAACGTCCGAAGATCAGCAGGAATAAAGGATACCTCTTGAGGCAGGTATCGGATTAATTTTGGGAACGTAGAGGATTTCTTCTAAAAGGCCATTCAATGCTCGGCATACCGATGCTATCGTCCGCCGCAAGTGATCTTACAAGTGCAACACTGTTCGTCGGCAATCGATCGCACAGCCCTACACCACCGAGGAAATCAATTTCGAGTTTAATTTGTCGCATTATTGTGACGATAACGGTTACGCATGCACGCTCGAATGGCGACAATGCGGCAACAAACGATCGCTATCAGCGTGAACATATTGGGTAACCAATCTCTCTCTCTGTTTCTTTTTTTCTTTTTCGCTACAGAGCTTACAGAAATGGAGCAGGCGGGGCAATATTCTCTTATTCTTCACACCAAGCCAGTTAGAACTAAACAGGACAAAACCAGTGATGCAAAAAAAAAAGCCTGGCCTACGTGGACAGCGCAGCACATAACAGCGAAAGCTCGAAAAACGGCCTTTTGAAACCTCTTAAACGCTCTTTGGGTAACTCCTACAAGAAAACTTTTAAGGTACCAACTACGCCACTAACCATCATAGTTTCACTATGCTATCTTTCGTCATTCTTCGGAGAAGCGTGGTACCTGCTGCACACTTGAAGAGAATTTCGGGCAATATTTTGATGCTGTGGCTGACAATGACGAAGAATAATGCCTGAAGCTTTAGTAGCAAGTTGGAGCATTCGATGACTCACTCATTACGCAATTTAGATTGTGTCACCTGGGTGTTCCTTTGCTGTTCTAAAACATTTTATTACTCATTTTAACGTGATTCATTTCCCGCCATCAAGCCTGCCGAAATTTAGTTTGCAAAGAACTTTCATGCGGCACTGAGCCAGTGTCATTTCGTTTTTGTATCACTGGCATTGTTATAGCAAAAATTAATGCAAACCTCTAAACTCGCTTCCTACCGCAATGAGCACTTTGTGAGATGTAGTCAGACATTCTAAGCCATGAGGATTTCAGTAATAGAGTAAAAAAAAAAGCGGTGACCAATACTTTAAATAAGTGATTACCTATGTTCGCTGCTTGGGAGCATTTTAAGCCAGAGGTTCGTGCAATAGCCATAGTGATCGGATCGGTCAAACCGTTCTATCGAAAGAACGAGGCGAAGAGGTTGTTTGGAAGCCTCTGTACTTTTACGCGATTGAATGTGAAAACCAGAAGCATACATAAAATAGAATTGAAAACATCAAGTGCCAGCTACAAAATTATGATGCTGCTCGCTACAGACGCGCGCGTGTTCAATCTCATTGACCGAAGATGACTGTGGTAAATGGGACTGCGGCAGATGTAAGGCCATTAACCAAACGTGATTGCGCAACCATATGTGGCCCCATTACGTTAGAAGAACTTAAGCAGGCTATTGATCAAGTACCTTTGTGAAAAACACCTGGCCCTGACTTGATTCCCGCTGAATGTTACAAATCATTCAAAACGACTCTCAGTTTTTTTTGCTGGATATATTTAGGAAAGCTACGAAATGAAGACTCTCCTACAGTCCTTTTGCGAAATTCATACTGTTCTGATTCCGAAAAGTTCTGAAAAGAAAAAAAAGCTTCGTTCCGTTGAAGGATAAAGGCAAATAGCGTTGTTGAAGCAAGAGTTATGAAGTACAAATATCTTGGTGTCACATTCACTCATGGTCTATCATGGTCTACTCACATTGCATTAACATGTTCCAAAGCCTTAAGGCAACTAGGATATTTTCGTCAAACATCGCAGAAAGCCTCAAAGGATATTAAGCTTTTGATGTATAAATATCTTGTTCGCTCTATCATCGATTGTGCCTCCACGGTCTGGTCACCTTAAAGACAACGCGCCATAATCAGACTAGAAGCAGTTAAGAAGAAAGCTGCCGTTTTGAATTTTCGCAGGTACGACCTCTACTTCTCACCGTCATTAGCATTACAGGAGCTAAAGCTAGAACCTCTTTCGTTACATCGTGACGTGGAATCATTATATTTTTTGCACAACATAATCAACTATTCCTATCGCATTTCAAACACAGCCTTTTTGCCATTTGCTCAGCCTTCCTCTACCTGTGACTTCCACGAGCTCAATCTTGCTGCCTTTTTTTTTGCACGCACAGATGCATTCAAGTACAGTTTCTTTCCCCAACAATAGAATTATAGAGTTCCTTACCTGGTCACATTTGATCACTGCCCCTGAATGATTATGTTACTATTCTAGTTGAAAATGATTATGTAACAAAAGCTTAATTCATTCATTTTTATAAATGTGTTTTATTGCTATATGTTACCACTTCTTATGTATTTTTCCTTTTGCGATTTTTTTTGCCCTCTATAATCGCACTTCTGCAATAGCCTTTTTACAGGGCTGCGCTATGCAAAATAAATAAAATAAATGTTGACTACCAACTTTTTGCTAAGGTATAATCAAGTGGATGACAGTTTGTGAGGTTAATACTCATCGGTTCTCACACGACATGTAGAATCAGGGGCCGCTTCATACAGACAAACATACACATCGCTCGAACATTTCTTCAGTATTGCCACAGTTGCCAAGGACAGCTTGCTATGCTTCAGGTAGACTTTTCTAAAGCTTTTGACCATGTCAAGAATTCTTTTCTTTTTTCTCTTTTTGAGCGTGCGAATGTAGGGTCTATTTTGCTGGAAGATGTTAAACTTTGTTACAATGAGCGTTCAACTCCGATAAGTATTAATGACCATCTGTCAGAGCCGCTATGTATTCGCACTTCTGTAAAACAAGGCTGCCCAGTGTCTCCACTGCTGTTTGCACTTTATTTGAACAGCTATTCTTGCAATCAAATCGAACTTTATTTACGACTTCATTATACTATGCAATGAGGTAAAGGTATTGGCTTATGCAGACGACGTAGTTTTCATTTGTACAGACAAACGAAGTGTTAAGAACGTGTTATCTACAATAAGTAAATTGGCATTGTATTAGGAGCAGATTTAAAGTCATATAAAGTTAACGATTATGGTTTCGATCATGAGGTATTATGCCAGGCAAGTTCGCTGGAAATAATTCGACTCGTATTTCACCAACGTATCTTGGTTTGCCATAATAGATGTGTACAGATTAGGTGCACGTTGCTGCAAAGAGCGCGTTCCCAAGCTTGAACTGCAGGCCCAGTCTTTTGTTCCGCATCGTCTTTCCATCATTGAGAGACCTGAAGCTTGCAATACATTTTTAGCTACAAAGCCTTACCATGTATTGCAACTTGTGTAGAAGAAATGTTTAACGATTTGAATTACTTGTACTGAACTATGCGACAGCAGGGAGCCTTGCTTAATAACCTCCCAATTTATACACTGCGCCCGATCTGACATACGGCGTTTTCGTCGAACTTTTGCAACATTCATGTGGTCTTCGACTATTAAACCTATGAGGCAGGACAATCTTTCCAGGCCAGTAATAGATAGAGAGCTGGGATTAGTTCATTTATATTTATGGCTGGTAGTTTCACGCTTCTGCTTTTTTACGACAGCTACCATTCCATAATTCAATCATTTTTGCAGATTACAATTGTTAATGCTATACCTGATTTGACTGTTTCTTTAGATTTCTCTCTACGCCCGTGTTTGTGGGGATTTGTGCAGGAAGTTTTAATCACTGCCCGGTTTCTCAAGGTCTGATTTTCCATAGAATAATTATACACAGTATCACGCATGCAGAAAGCTCTGCAACGTTGTGTTATCTATGCTTTTTTCACCTCCACTTTACCGCAGATTATATTCAGACCTTTTCAGGTCAGGATGTACTAAAAAAGAAAGGAAATTGTATACTTATTCTAATAGGAAAACCTTTTCTCATAAACTTCATACAGATACGCTGCCGGCAAAACCATGGTTGCACAAAAAGATTTTTGTTTCTTCAGTTAAATGTAATCTCCGTGATACATCGGAGACAATATACCACTGCTTTATTGGCTGCAAAGACGTTATTCTGTTTTGGGACATCCTTCAACGAACCATTAAAAAGATTCAACATTAATTCATTTACTATGAGTGTCGTAACATGTCTTGATGAAGTGCCCTTTGATATGTTTTTTTTTTGCGGGACTTCACAGTCTGTCGAAAACGCGCATGCAAAACCATATTTCAGAACCAACGACTGCTTCAAGTATGAATTTTATGCGTATGGCTCTTCATATAAAGGACATTCACGAAAAACTTGACTTCACACTAGACTGGCACCCCACCTTGATGATGTGCTCATACTACCAACATTTGAAGAGTTTTAGGTCTTTTTCTGGATTCACTAAATATATATGTATGTAAGCATTTGAATGCTAGCGCACCAGTTATGCGATTGTTGTCGCTCAGTGAATGCATCACTACGCCAAAAATGTTATAATTTGAAATACGCATTATAATAAGTAATGTGACAAAAAACAGCGTGGATCTGTGGTATAATACTAGGCTGCAACACAGAGTACCCGGGTTCGAATTCCATTGTTTGCTTACTGTTTTAATTTACTTAGCTTTTTTTTCTTACTTTGCGTTATAGTGGTTATGCACACCATCGGCAGCGGCGGACAACTACGGCGCACACGACTCTTGTTTTGATCTCATAACAGCTTTTGCTGCATGAAAATCACAATCACGTGGTGACGCCACCAAATAACATCAGAGGGACGTCAGAGGTCACCTCATTCACACAAAGCGACACCACATGAGGACGCGTGATCACGTGACATTACAACATTATCAAAAGAGGGCCAAAGTTGGAGGCACCGCAGAACCGCTTGATGTACAGAAAATTGCCAGTGCCTCCTATCTCAGAGACAGTGCAAAACCATGCTGGTTGCCATAAACATTCGATAAACTTTCGACGTTGGGAAGGGGAATAAACGTAATAAACTTGCAAGAAAAAAAAAGACGAACAACATGGATTTCGGGTTTGAGTCGTGTTTGGCAAATGCTTAAGGAACCGTGGAATTCTTGAGATGCAGACTTTGGCTTGAGCGGAGTTCTGTGGATAAAGATGCTTTACAATTCGTCTATTCACATTGCGTAAACCAGAAAAAAGGCAGAGCCATATGAAATCAAAACAATGAGCATTCTTTACCTGTGTGTAAACGGTGCGTCTTCCT
This sequence comes from Rhipicephalus annulatus, assembly GCA_013436015.1. Classification (NCBI taxonomy): domain Eukaryota; kingdom Metazoa; phylum Arthropoda; class Arachnida; order Ixodida; family Ixodidae; genus Rhipicephalus; species Rhipicephalus annulatus. The sequence goes on from WOVY01012392.1 coordinate 278,487, forward strand.
TCCTAAGAAAAATAAAGACGAAAATAAAAATGGTAATATTCAGAAGGTGACAGGACTTATATGAAGAAAGTCAAAGAAGTGAATAAGGCAGTAAAAAAGGGAAATATAAAAATATAAAGAAAGAAGAGAGAGGCTGCTCTAACTTTCTAGTGGTGCACACGCGCGTTCACGTAAACCGATTCTGGCGCGGTTATTTTAAAAGCAAACTTCTTCCTGAATGCTAGAATGCGCACGGACTTCGCTCAACCCTTGTTCGAAAGTACACGCTCGCAGAGCCACCAACCACACGTTTTGCGAAGGAAAAAAAAAATACAGGAGAGAGAAAACTAGCTGCTGCATATGTTTGGCTTCCTTCGCTTCACACACCAACTCACCACTTTTTGGGGAAAGTTTCTGCGTTTTGTTTTTGTTTTGCTTGTGGGACGAGTTTTTGCCGTGTTTGCGTACAAAGTGGAACACTCAGATATATAAGGCCGGTCGTTAGGGTATACAGGTCATTTCTTTTTTTTTCCTTCCGAACATTCTTTCTTTTTCAAAGAGCAGGCCCGGGCACTGCTAAACTCGTTGGCGCCGCATCGGCTTATTGAGTGGTTTAGCGCCAAAACTGGCAGCAACAAAACCTTTCCCGAAACTTGGTCGTTGCGCGCCGCTGCAGTTCCTGAGAGAGCTTCGAATTTCTAGATGCACCACACGGAACCCGAGAGGCCACGAGTTTGCCTAAAACGCAATCCCCAAACTAGGACACCCTAGCGTGAACGGCTGGGGTAAATATGGTAGCTGACGGCTTCCCGGCACAGAGGTCGAGGAGCCTCGCACCTTTCTTTCCCTTTCTTAAATAAATTTTCTCTGGAGCCACAGGTAGATTGAAATTTGTAAGTGTGACACTCGATCGCAGCAGCCCTGTCAATGCCGCCTTCTATTAGTCAATATTTCTTGAGCGCCAGGAGACCGAAAGTATTAAAAGTGTCTCTTACGACTTTGTAGGTACGTTATTTTTTTTAAACTAAATCTCGGTTGGTTGTCCGAAAAAAAAACAAAAAAAAAACGGTCACAGCTTTGCCGCAAAGGCGAAGCAATGAACGCAATAGCAACAAGTGGAAGGTCGCGCGCAGATTGTCAAGCAGATCGAAGCGTGCCCATCGTTTCTAACGCACAAATGTCGCACGAAACGTGCTCTGAAATACAAATGAACGCTAATAAGTGTCTCAGTTGTTACTTCGCTGTGCCTGAAAAGCACGCTCTTTTCGCAAACGGAGACTGTGCAACTATTGCAGTGACCTTTGTGCGCCCGTTAACTTCAACAGAATCGTTCCGGTGAAAGCCGAACTCCAGCCAAAACCTACGATCCTTCCCGCCACGAGATCAGGGCGTGTGAGTGAGTGTCCACCCCCTCCTCTCCGCGGGCAAAGTACGCGTGGGAGATGAGAGTTCCGCCGCATCGTGACGATGTATGCGTGCTTGTGGTGCCATCTTGCTGGTAATGCTGAGAACACGATAGTTCCCCTCGAGTTGCCCTTCACCAGCGGTAAGTGGTAGATATAAATAGCTTGCCGTTTGAAGGTTGAAAGACGTGCTCCTTCATGGCTCAGTGGCTAACGCCTCTCACTCACGTTTCAGAGGTTCCACGTTCAATTCCGCGCGCCCAAGTCTTTTTCTGGATTGTTTTGCTTTCTTGTGTTTTCATACATATAGATGCGTATACATATACGGTGAGTAACGGCGACGCCAACCTCAACGCCGGCGGAAAAATCCAGCCGAGAGTATTCAGTTATCGCAATATAAAGACGTCTCTACGCCATTGCTTATCACCCGCTGTGGCTTATCGACGCCGCCCACCGACGGAGACAGTCCGCGCAGCTGCCATGACCGGTTTCCCGGCGTGGCACAGCCGAGAACGAGTGATGAAAGCCCCACGTTTCGACCGTGGGTGCCACAGCCAGCTTTGGTGGTTCGTTTTGGTGGTGGTGTGTGGGCATCCTTACGTGGTCTGTAAAAGCTGTGGTTCAACCCTACTTTGTCTACGCCGAGGAAGAGATCAATCATCAGCCAAAAAGGCGATCCCAAGTCCTTAAATCAACCAGCTTCGCTCTTTATGAAGCTTGCATGTGTTGTGGAAACGTAAGCGCGAAGTATATTTTATTATCTATGTTGGTATGGTCGCTAAGTGCAGCCTGCGCAGACGCGGGATTTGCCGGTAGCGATGGAAGACCATCTATACAACAGAATTAGGTATTTGCTTGCTTATTTAAACGAGTTACTGGGCGGTGTTAGCTTGAACCTATGAAAAGTTTGAACCCCACTAGAGTGCAATTGACTACAGAGATGACTGATGTGTGGGGTTCAACGTCCGCAAACCACGATATCATTATGATAGACCGCCGTAGTGGAAGGCTCCGGAAGTTTTCGACCACCTGGGGTTCTTTACCGTGCGCCCAAATCTGAGCACGCGGGCCTATAGCATTTCCGCCTCCATCGAAAGTGCAGCCGCCATAGCTGGGATTTGATCCCTCGACCTACGCGTCAGCAGCCGAGTACCTTAGCCATTATAGCACCCACGGAGAGGCACTTTACCACATGAAGCTGTCCATGGTCAGCCTGTATACCATCTACGCTAAGATTTGAAAGTGGGAAGAATGTTATGGTGCAGAAAAACTGGAAGGTTTTTTTAAACTTTATTACGAGCAGTGCACACTATCTCACCTCAAACCTATTCGTAGATTCAGTAAGACTTTCTTGAAAACTAGTAATAAAAATATTACACTTCACAAAACGCGATATCTATGCAAAATATTCACGATGTGGGCAATATTGTCCACATTTGTGGTTTTATAAGGAATACGTTTAAACTTAGTTATTAATAGAGCTGTATTCAAGTAATAAGCCTATCTATGAGCGGACAATGTTGTGCTGACCTAATTTAGGAAGAAAGGGCCTTTTGACAACGCATTTGACAAGCCACAGTTTCAAGCTTTCCGAAAAAATTCACAATATACATGTGATATTGAGAAGTATGTTTCACGAAAAAATTTTTACAGAGAAGACCTCTTGCTTTACACAGATAGCCGTGTCTGCATAGTTTTTGTTTTGAGATGAAAATACTTGTGCAACTCCCAGAGAAAACCATTGGCAAACAATTTACGCATTACAAGTAATAAGAAGGGGACTTCACTGCATTTAGAGTGCTGATGTGACAAAGCCACCAAAGGTTTCTGGTCCATGCACCAGAAACTTTTCCCTCGTGTGGCTATATTACTTCTTTTTACAAGAAGGGATTTGATTGGTTTGGGGGGTTCAACGACCCAAACCCAACATATGATTATGAGAGACGCCGTAGTGGAGGGCTTCAGAAATTTCGACCACCTGGGGTTCTTTAACGTGCAACCAAATCTGAGAACACGGGCCTACTGCAATTCCGCCTCCACCAAAAATGCAGCCGCTGCAGCCGGGATTTGATCCCGTGACCTGCGGGTCAGTAGCCGAGTACCTTAGCCACTAGACCACCACGGCGGGGTGGGACACCCAGAGACTAAGCTGTGTTCATAGAATTTCTGAGTTGGTATAAAGACATAACCAGTGACATAACCCTCACCTCCTCCTTTCATCATCCATGTGGCCAAAGAACAAAAATGGAGACAACAAATTGCCACTTCAACTCAAAATGAACGATGATGAAGGGGTGAAACAGTGGAATTGTTAAGTGTTATCATAAATAACCCGTGACACTACCCACTCACGCATGCAAATGTTCAGTTGTACAGGATATTTACCATAAATGGCAAGTCGTGTTGAGTTGTGGATTTAGTTTTGGTTCCGTTATTACTCCTTTGTGGTCCGTGAAATGTAAAGCCAATGATTCTTTCATCAGATCTAGCCTGAAATTGGCTGCAGGAGTTCATTGGGAAATGCTAGCATAAACGCTAGAGCCAATGCGAGTGGTATCCGCAGGAGTTATCCCAGGATTGTTCGTTTCGTACGTTGACAATTTTCATCAACGCGCTATCAAACCACAGGCGATCACACACTTTGCAGCTCTTCCCAAAGATGGCAATCCTGCTTGGAACCTGCATCGGAGCCACCCATCTTTGGTATGCAATCCTTCGAATGTTTAGCCAACGTTGGCCAAGCTCTCACCTCCAAGATAGCAGCTTGTTGTCAGCGTTGCTGTTGAGCCGCCATTTCCGGCGTCCTGAACTCTGAGTTCACTTGGCGTTCTTAGCGTTCAGCCTCTGTTTCACGTGCTTTACGTTCGTTTCGTTCATAGTTGAAAGATAATGTTCCATGGTTGTCATCCTAATACACTGCATACGTTAGCGCGTTCTTGTAGTGTTAGCTACACTGGCCGAGCCAAAGCGGTAGTGTGGGCACGTACAAGAGCCGTGCTGCGCATGCGCCTAGCTGGTCTGCGAATTAAAGAGGAGCGACGTCTTATCCACAACAGACTCATGCTGATCGTACGCTGTGGCTCCTGCATCTCGAGCCACACTGCTCTCTTTGGTTGCGTCTGCCGCGATGCCGCATACATACGGCGGGACATTTGCCACTATATGGTGTATCCGTACTGGCAAACGATAACGATAGCCGAATTGCTGCACAGAGGCACGGAAGAGTGGAGAAGCTTAACTCATCGGATCTCCAAGTAGTTGCATGGCAATAATCGGTTGAGTGTAGGAAGAACGAACAGAGGGAGGCCAAACGTGCTGCGGAGACATCGGTGCAAAAAGAGCAGCGTCTAGCAATAGCAAGGTGGCATTGACTGACTATACAGTAAAGCTCAGCGGTACCTTCAAGACGCACATCGTAAAATTTGTTTGGATATGTGTGCGATGTGTGTGAAAGGCTGTGGCTCTTGAAATGCTTGACGCTGTTAACTAGCGTCATGCTTGAAACGTTGAGTTTTGCGGCAACCCCTTAGCTCACGCTACGAATATCCTGATATAGCCAAGCTGAGCCACTGCTAAATTTTCTTTTGTCATCTTCGTCATGGCGTATAACGGGTACATTGCATGTGCTGTACATGTACTGACGCGCTGTACGTGTGCTAACAACAGACAAGCCTAGACCCTAAGCTGCTTTAACTATAAAATAGTTTTAAATTATTACGCACCCAACTGTGTGTTTGACAAAAATTGTTTGCAAATTAAAGCAACCTATCAACTCTTTTGGGGGATAGCAGTAAACCATTCCTAAATATCAAGGCCCAAAGTGCCTGAAATGTTTAAAAGTGGTTAACGATCTGGACTACTCGGTACTCTACGGTGAGAGGGCAAAGTGTGGTCCCGTGGGCCTCGCACTTGATGAGG